>CM056055.1:102630563-103065563 GCA_029574335.1 Rana kukunoris | reverse complement strand
AGTGATAGAGTAGTTCTTGGCTACTGATGATTTCAAAGAGAGGGCGAAGGTAGATGTTGAAGAGCACCGGTGACAGGGGGGATCCTTAAGGGGCTCCACATGATACCGTGCATTTTTCAGAAGTGAAAGGTCCCAATTTCACTGTTTGTGATTGGTTTTCCAAAAAGGAGGAAAACCATGGTAAATCACCTTCTGCGACTCTGGCTACCTCAGCCAGCTGAGTCAGTAACAGTTTGTGGTCTACCATTTCAAAGGCTGCGCTTAGGTCCAACAGAACCAGGAGACAAGATTCTCCTTCGTCTGTGGCCTCAAGAGCGTCGTGCCATATTTTGAGTAATGCTGAAACCAGGATGCCAGGATGTCGGCACATTTCTTCAGCAGTTTAGTGGGGATGATATCATTAGGTGCTGTGCTGTTTCGCAAAGCACCGATGATATTTTTAGTGGCATCGATGGAAGTGGGTTCCAGAGTGAACTTTGTTGATTGTAGAAAGTTTCTGTGGGTGTTATGTGGTTGATTGAGGGGGGGTTGAGGGGGGTATTGTTTTGCCAAATGCTTTCCCGGATTCTCTCAATTTTATTGATGAAGAAATCCGATAATTCATTGCAAAATTCTTGGGTATCTGAATTGGGGGCATCAAGACAGCCTGGATTCATGGTCTGAGTGACCATCTTAAAGAGTTTGTGGGGGCGGTTTAAGGCGCTGTTGATAGCCATAGAAAAATGATGTTTCTTGGCTTTGAAGATTTCTTTATGGTATTTTCTTGTTTTTGCCTTGTAGATGATGAGGTTCTCCTCTGAAGCGCTTCTTTTCCAGGCGGTTTCGCCCTTCTGCGTTCTTGCTTCAGTAGCGCCAGCTGGTTGTTGAACCAGCCGGACTTTTTTTTCTGGATGCAGGCTTTGCTTTTCGGTGCTACTAAGTCGGCTGACTGTAATAGGGCTGCATTTATGGCATCCAGTGTATCTGAGGCTGTTCGAAGTGGTTGGATTGTTTTTATTTTATTTCCCCAAGGTAGATTTGAAGAGTTCCGAATGGAGCTTCTTCTGAGATCTAGTCCAGTGTATTGTCACCGGCTTGGGTGTTTTTATCAATGGGGGAATTTTGGAAATTATGAATTTAATTGCATGGTGATCGACATGGCAATGGTTCATTTTCCAAAATGCTTATTTTCCGATTTTGTCTGAAAATTAGGTTGAGCGTGTGACCTGAAGCATGTGTGGGCCCACATACTAGTTGCTGTAGCCCTAATCCTTCCAGGTGGTCAATACAGGCGTCGGCAACGGGATCCTGTGAGGCGTTGGCCCAGAGATTGAAGTCCCCGAGTAGCAAAAGGTGTTTGCTGTTAAGGGTTTAAGTGTTGATAAACTCCGTCAGTGATGGTAGGAGCTGCGATTTTGGCCCGGGTGGCCTAAAATGCGGACGGTCTCCTGGAGATTTGTTTGCAGTTGTAGAGTAAGGGTTTCCATGAATGGAAGAGGGTTTTGAAGGACTGGTTTAGTGATCGCAAGGTGAATCTTGTGGATCACAGCCAGGCCTCCTCCTCTTTGCCCTATTCTGTTTTCCGTTATAATACGGTAGTTTTCTGGCACCAATTCTCCTAGAATGGTGTTACAGTCGGCTGTAAGCCAGCTTTCTGTAATAAAAAGGCAGTCTAAATCGTATTGTAGAATGAAATCATGGATTTCTAATCTGTGTTTTACTGCCGATTTTGTGTTGATCAAAGCACATGATATGTGCTTAAACTGGGGTGAATGGTTGACATTTTTGATAGTCGACCGTCAATCGATTCTCAATAGTTGGTCTATTTTTAAGGCCTTTTTGGTGAGGGCTGGTAATACTGTGGCGAATCGCCTCAGACCCAAATGGTTTCAGCAGAGTATCGCAGATTAGCCATAGGGCCAGATTCACGAACAGTTAGGCTGGCGGATCGAGTGATCCGCCAGCCTAACTGTGACTTTGAGCCGGCGTTTCTGTTTTCTGTAACCAGAAAACAAGAAACGCCGGGTTGAAGTTCCGATGCGAGCAGCGTAACTGAGTTTCGCCATCGCATCGTTACTTCAACTTAAAAATGGCGCCAGGGGCGTTCCCGCCGATTTACGCTCAAAAAATATGTTAATGAGCGGAAATCGGCAATTCACGATCGAATTCCGGCGCGACGCAATGACGATACGACGTTTCCGGACGGGATACGCGGCGCATAGATATACCTACATGGTGTTGGAGTATCCTATGTTAGGTATAGGCGTCGTCATCGCGTCGGGAAAAAAAAAAAAAACGTTGCTTGCGTAAAACGGTCATGAATGGGAATGTGACGTCATTGACGTTCATTCACAGATTTTGGAGCATGCGCACGGGGATGTTTTGACACTCGACGCATGCGCAGTACGTTGGCGGCGGGATCGCGCTTAGTTAGCATACTACACGCCCCGTACCCGCCCAATTTGAATTCCGCCGGCTCATTTGCGATGCGCTGCCGCAACTTTAGGAGCAAGTGCTTCGTGAATGACAGCACTTGCTCCTAAAATTTCTGCAGCGCAACGCAAATGAGAAGCGTTACTCCAGAGCAAAGATGCTCTGGACTACCTGAATCTGGCCCATAGTCGCCAGTCACCGGGGGGGGGGGGGTAATGGTATTTAAATGGCGATGGAGGGAAGATTCACTGAATCCTCTCTCCCGGCTTGGTCCAGAGGAGGGCAAAAAAAAACCTGGCCGTGCTGAGCCAATGTGCTGCGGCAGGGGAAAAAAATTCCTTCATGATCCCTGAGAGGCGATCGGACAAAACCCTGGATCAAGTACTGTTGGTTGTGAAGGAGGAAGAGGGGGTGAGAGGTGTCTCTGTTGCTGGGGTGTACCAAAATGGCCGCCGACCGAGGCACAGGACCCAGGCTGGGGGGCTGTCAGCTGGGTGGATTGGCTGGCCGTGCTGAGCTGGATTGTTAACCGGAGGAGGATGGGATCCTCCAGGGGTAGGGGGGGTATTCTGGGCAATTCTGAGTTGTTTGCTGGGGGTAGGTGCGGCGCGCCGCTAAGCCGCGGCTGAAGCCGCGGTCTATCCTAAGATGCGGCGGCCGCGGTCTATCCTAAGATGCGGCGGCCGCGAATATGACATAGGCTGGCGCGGATGCCAAAGAATCGCGGAAAAGATGCAGAACTGAGCCAGGGGGGTGGCGGGGGGGATGCCTCAATTGTGGGTGGCAGTGTGGGCGGCGATGCGGGGAAAGGAGAGGGGGAGAGCCGCAGTGTTAAGCCGGTGTAGCGGCTTGTCCTGAAAAAGGATGGCCGCCAACGGTTCCAGGGGAGGTGGATAGCCCTGAGAAACAGGGTCCTACCTGTTTAGTCTCCCTGGAGATGTTCGTCTGCGGAGAAGAGGGGGCCCAAGGGGAGGAAGGAGCTGGTCCTAGGAGCAAGGGGTTTGCAGGAGCCTGCCTGCCTAGCTGTCTGTCTGTCTGGTCCCTGGGTGAGAGCAGACTCGAGCGGAAGGTCCGGAGCGCCCTACTCCACCACTGACTGACTCAAGACTGACTGCTGACTGTCATGCGATATATGCTCTCAAAGTCAGAGCGCATGTTGCACCAGTGTGGACCGGGGCCTGAATCCTTGCAGGGAGGAGGGACCCCTTTTCAAGGGTAGTCATCTGATATACCAAATTTAGGTTTACATAGAGTGGAGCATTCTGTGAAAGCAGAAATATGAGTACCAGCGATTTAACAGTAAGCCTAGGGCCATTTTAAAAACAGGACCAAAGGCAAGTTATTTTTTAGTTAGAAGCTAGCTTTCCTTTTCTAAACTCTTTAGCACGTTTCCCAAAAAGTATTCCCGTGCGGGTTCTCGCACAGATTCTGCGAGAACCCGCTCAGACAGCTTTTTCCAGCATTCCCGCAAAGGGGTTAATTTTCCCGCACAGGAAGCACTGAGGGGAGACATGCTGACCAGGCAGCAGTAAAGGAAGAGGAGAACAACCGACAGGATGTGCAGATAAGAGAGGCAATCACCCCCCGCTCAACAACTGTGACCCGCGGCACCCTCGACCCCCCCGCTCAACTACTTTGACGCCCCCTCCGCTCAACAACTGTGACCCACACGGCACCCCCCCGACCCCCCCCCCGCTCAACAACTGTGATCCAC
Source organism: Rana kukunoris (assembly GCA_029574335.1). NCBI lineage: Eukaryota > Metazoa > Chordata > Amphibia > Anura > Ranidae > Rana > Rana kukunoris. Next base: position 103,061,437 of record CM056055.1, on the reverse strand, counting down.
TGCACCCCCGACCACCCCTCGCTCAACAACTGTGACCCGGGGCATTTTGGAAGAGAGGGTTAGGGCCAGGACACCTTTATTTAGTTGCAAAATTAACTGTCAGACTCAGAGACTTCAACAAGAGGACAGCCATGCAGGCAAAGGCATCCAGCAAGACGCCATTTCTGCATGTGAAAGAATGCTGTCTCCAGGATTAAGAACACCATGGGCCTGGTGCTGAGGGTTTTGGTGGGCCTTTTATAAATAATACATAAATAAATATACAAACAATTTTTTGTTATAACAAATTAAATTAAGACAGAGAGGGAGGATGAGAGAGAGAGAGAGAGAGAGAGGATGAGAGAGGGGTGAGGGTTAAGGGAGGGAGGATGAGAGAGTAAGGGGGGATGAGTGAGAGGATGCGCATGAGCATGCATGGGAATGACATCAGCCCAGCCCAACCAAGGCAAGTGACCGAAGGCACAGAGCCCAGAAGGAATACAGGGTGAAGATGGAAGTGCCCGTGACCTGCCCGACTGATCACAGCGCAGCACTGGAGGGCTCTGTCTGACAATTTAAGTGTACCCTAATGTGCTAATATGCTGTGCATATTTGTACACTATGGCATAACCTACCTTAGGGCCTTTAAAAAGTAGTAATGTTAGCAAAGTTTACTACTGCTTTATTATCACAGAATCCCAAGAGCCTCTCATGGGGCCCCCTACTGACCCGGTGGCCCTTGGGCAGTGCCTAAGTGCATAGTTGCCAACATTTCAAAAATATTTTTTTTACAAATGTTATATTTAGAGTAGCTGAGATCCCCCACAGTAGTAATCACATTATTAAATAAGTACTCATTTTCAGTATTCCCAACCCTTTTCTGCTCTCTTTCTTCTGGATAGGCCCTCAGACAGCCTAGGACCAGATGTGCCCAGGCTAGGCCTAAACTCTGGCCTAGCAGCCCGGGCAATACAACACACATCCACCCTGCCAGCCTGGTGGCACAGAACACCGATCACCTGACCTCACCCAAAAATAAGGGGCTCCCAGCAGGCCAAGGGATTCAAGAAAACCCCTGCCGATTGGCTGAGATGCCCCATATACCCATAATCTGACCCTGCATTGCCCTTCTCGTATCTAATGCCACTAGGTACAAGGCCACCCAACGGCAGAAGAGAAAGTGCAGCAATGCCAGACTTAGTGAGAAATCAATTGATCCCTAAGGCCTCGTACACACGATCGGACATATCCGATGAAAACGGTCCGCGGACCATTTCCATCGGATATGTCCGATCGGGAGTTTGATCCGATGGCGTGTACACACCATCGGATCAAATTCCCCGCCGCCGGACGGCGCGGTGACGTGGCGGTGACGTTGACGCCGCCACGTCACCGCCACGTCACCGCACCAGGAAGTTAAACACTTCCGCGCATGCGCCGAATCCATTCGGCGGCGGCGGTGGGGGACGACATGTCTGCTGGTAACTGTACTAACCAGCAGACATGTCGGGCGGACAGATTCCCACCGGATAGATTTCAAAGCATGCTTTGAAATCTGTCGGGTGGAGAAATCTGTCCGCTAGCCCATACACACGAGCGGAGATGTCTGCTGAAACGGTCCATCGGACCGTTTTCAGCGGACATATCCCCTCGTGTGTACGAGGCCTAACAATTAGCCAAGGTAGTTACTCCTGGCAGGTAAAGGAGCAACCCTGCTTAATCTCCAGGGTGCTACATCAGGAACCTAGTTTTGAAAGGTACCTACTCCAACTTCCACTGAGATCGCCTACGGCGTTTCTTTGAAAATAAGACCTACTCCGAAAATAAGACCTAGCGTTATTTTCCAGGAGGCCTGCAGTATAAGCCCTACCCTGAAAATAAGCCCAAGTTTAAAATGCTTGTAAAATCCTCTAATCCACTCTATTACAGTATTATATCATGTACAATGTGTGTGTTTCTGTAATATAATTGCGGGGAAGAGAGCTTAGGCGGGTCACAGAAGCGCAAGAGCGGCGCTATAACAAAGGTATTTGGCACAATTATATTATAGAAACACACACATTGTACATTATATACTACTGTTATAAAGTGAATTATAGGTTTTTACATGCATTTTAACTCAGTTCACACTGGGGATTCCTGTCAAGCAGGGAGAGAGAGAGGGAGAGAAGACAGCACATTGCATGGTAAGATCTACCCTGAAAGTAAGCTCTACTGTGTCTTTTGTTGCCAAAATTAATACCCAGGCTTATTTTCGGGGAAACACGGTAGGTGTCCTCAGCGGAAGTTCTTACCCACAACCCCCTGGGATGCGTCACGCATGCACAGTATGGAGCCGGCTGTGAAGCTGCAGGAAGTCTCAGCTGACTTCCCACAGTCAACATGGTGGCGCTGGGGACCTGAAAAGTGGTGAAGAACTGATCCCTGATCTTTTTATTAAAAGTCAGCAGCTACAATATTTTTCTGGCGGTGACTTTTAATTTTTTTAAACTGACTAAAGCGCTTCTTGCTTTGTGGAGTTCCCTTATAGCAACGATGAACAAATAGTTGTAAATGCAATGTGTTAAAATAACAATAGTGGTTGGGGGATTTGCTTACCTATTACAACTAAAAGGACAATTGCAAAATAATTGGTAATCTGTTTTCTGCAACAGAAAAGGTCTATTCATAGTTCTAAAAATGTTAATACATCAAGAGACTTACCGTGCTTGTGTGTTTATATCTGCAGGTGGCGCGCATTAAAAAAAGTGACCCTCTTTTTCATCAAAACTTCTAGTAATAGTGCTAACTGCTATACCATAGCTTCCTGGTATTCTTTAAGAATGATCTAGTTTGTGAATGCTTACAACTTTGATTGTGCTGCCCCTCCTACAGTGACAAGAAATGCAAAACATAGTCAAGCTAGGTGTGCATTACATGTTTTTTTCTGCTGGTACGAAGTTCATTTTTCATAAAGAGGAATAATATTAAATTACTCCACAGTAAATATTTCCTCACCAGCAAGATAGTTAGGAATAAAAAAGTCAATGTCACAGTCAGGGCGGGACTTAGGGTGGTGGCCCCTGGGCTTGAGTCACTTTCTATACATTACTTTAAATAGAACAAAATGATACATACACAAGCTATGTATTAGAGCTACACAATTCTGGATGAACTGAGAATAAAAATAGAGATCACTGTTCTGAACAAACAACTAAATAAAATTACATCATTTATGTTAATTGCTAAAGTCTATTAAAATGTTTAATCTGAATTATAAGAAAAAAAAATGGGTTTGAATGAGTGATTCAATTCCTCAATCAAATTTTAAGCACGCCACTCTGATACCGTTTGTCCGCCATTACATCACTGTCTAATGCAGACAGTATTTCTCAAGGGCAGTAAACGAGGCACTACGTAACTGCTAATAACCAAACCTCAAGATGACTGACATTTAATTTAGCTAATTAAATAAAAAATTTCATTGCAGGGCCAGGTAAAAATGCTATGAAAAAAGGCAAAAACACCCACCAGTATATTAAATCCTCAAAAAAGAGAAGAGGTCCAGAGGGAAGTTCAGCGTATCCAAAATTCCAGGATCAGATTCAATTACACTGGTATAAGCAACCCATAATGAAAAGTGGAGGGTACAGTTATCCCACTTCAAATGGGTGTGCCTAGGGAAGCAAAACAGCATAAAATTAATGTGTGTATGGGGATAAATAATCCAAAATCACCACAAAGAGCCTGGCAAGGAAAGAGCTTCCGCTGTACCTGTCAGATGGCAAGGATCATATAATTCCGCCGTACGAGCCGTCACATCTGTCCATCGGTAGCTGCCGCAGGTATAAATAGTGTCATTCGGATGCCCGCACATGCGCAGAAGAATGACCGGGCGTAATGACGTCATTGCGACCGCGTCGCATAATGATGACGCGGAGTCATCAATAGTAAACATAGCATTGTCCCGAAGGACGTGATGTATACTGTGCATGGGCACAAAAAAGCACTGACACAAGTCAGAGTGCAGTGTATTCAAAGGGCAAATCCAGCAATTGGAGCCAAAGTAACATGCCACATCCAGCAAAAGGACAGACACCGGGCATAATATTGCAAAAATAGCTTCACAAGGGTAATAATAAAAAGACAGTTTGTCTACTTGGACGGAGGACAAAAATGATCAATGTCCCTAGAACAGGTAAAAATGCTAGACCAATCAACGCACTTTAAATGAAAAATTAAGGGGCGTGGCTTGGCGAGCCGAGTAGATGGACGCAGACTAGAGGAGCTCCGGTCCCAGGGTCAGAAAAAGCTTAGAAAACGGCCGTTTCTAAGAGGATTATGAGCACCCAGATTCGGAAGAATCACCCCAATTGGCACCTGAGGTCGATGGGTACACCTGCAGGCAGACCGACAACCACAGACCTAAACAAATTCCGCTATACGAGCGGACAGCAGAAAACGAAGATGGCGCCAGTCCCAAGACACGAGGAAAGAGAGGACACGGAGGATGATGAGGCCTCACTTGCAGCGTCAGAGGAGCTAGACGGGGATGGCAATAGACCAGATTGCCCCCTAAACTATGCCATGATGATGGAAATAGCGGCGGATATCAAGAATTATTTCTCAATGGCCATAACAGACATTAAGACTGAGCTACTGCGGCTCTCAGAACAAATGGCGGTGACGGACAGAGCGGGAAAGAGAAGGGATAGGGCCCTTACGAGGCTGGACAACATCGTGGAGGTACACTCTCAACAACTGATCGATGCCAATAAGCAAATAGAGGATTTGGACAACAGGGGGCGCCGCAACAATATCAGGGTACGGGGGGTCCCCGAAACTATACTCCAAGACCAAGTCCAACCCGCGCTGTCCTCCATTTTTAACAACCTCCTGGACAGGCCTGAAGCATCACCCATAGAGTATGATAGGGCCCACAGGGCGCTGCGCCCCAGAGCCCCGGACAACATGCCGCCTAGAGATATAATCTGCCGGCTACCGAACTTTACCTTGAAGGAAGAAATCCTACACAAAGCCAGGCAAAACGGCCAGATTACCTACAACGACGCGAATATACAGCTCTTCCAGGACCTCTCACCCATTACTCTCAAGAACAGGAGAGCTCTGAAGCCGCTGCTGGAAGTGCTGTCTGAAAAAGGTATAACCTACAGATGGAAATATCCGTTCGCTTTACAAGCCACCTACAATGGCAGACAATTCATGCTCAGAGTCCCGAGTGAGCTGCAGCAGTTCTGTGAGAACATACAGATAGCTCCGGTGGAGCTACCGGATTGGTACGCGGAGTTCTTGATCCCACCAGCCTTCACTCACCATCCCCCAGCACAGGATCCATCTCCGTCCAAATCTCCCTACACTCCGGGCAAGCATCGGAAGACCCCTCGCAAGAACAACCATGCATCTCCGGCTGCCAGGGGCCCCAAGATGAGAGTCCAGTTATGCTGAAGTTTCGGAGAGACTCACCCCAACTCTACACAGCAGAGATGACCGCTAGACGTGCCGACACACCTATTCCCCAGCAAGTTGCACTATGTACCACCACAGCCACTCCTGGGGAAAGCATCCCAGCGGTGTGAGATACTATACCAGGGACCCCCAGGGCTGCTATACCTTCGTCCTTCCCCGGTAAGATACAGTTTTGCAAAGGTACTGTACACCGCATATCTCCTCTCATTGTTTTTTTTTTCTTTTTTTTCTTTCTTTTTTCTATATTTTTTTTTATTTTTTCTTCTCCGCCGACACTGTTTTGGGGCCTAGAACTTATCACAATCTTCAAATCGGAACAGTGCTCCTTAGTTAACCCTTACCTTGCCGTCTAACATGCAGACTTGAGGCACCAAGGGGAAGAATTGGCTTACGAACTGATGACAATAACCTCTAACTACTCTATTTTATATTATTCTACGTTATTTTTTATTTTTTTTATTTTGCTTGGAGCGGTTGCACACACTGCGAAGTCTTGCAATCTTTGGACACCAGGGGGCACCAACCCTCCACGTTCCTAACTGTGAGCACAATATACCTTGAAATGTCTGCAGCAGTTTTGTTTTGTTTTGTTTTATATCGGCTGCAAGATAATGAATCATAGACTCCCACATTGCTTAATAAGAATCAGGTGACTCAGGGCAAGGTTATACCCCCCCCCCTTACTGATCTATTGCATGCTCCTTCCATTTGTACTGTGTTACCCTGTTTTACCTTTCTCTGTTCTCTCTACTCCTCCTTGTCACATCTCCTCCTAGGGTTAAGTTGGCGTTGTTGGAGGTGTCACCTACATGCCTATGTTCTACAACTCTCCTGGTGCCTCCACCGAGAAAAACTGTAAGTTGTTTTATGGCATCCCAAGTTAACCTACTTACATCTCTAACCATAAGCAAGGAGGGCAGGTCACCTCCAATACGTATAAACACCCGCACACACAAAGAGTTGTGGTCAGGATATAGAACCTAGGTCGGCAGATATATCTGAAGTCTGTGGTTGGGAGGCTTCACACAGGTTTTAGACAACAGACAAGTTTACTGTATGCAGGGACCTGCACTTTCAGCATGTTGGGTGATACGCAGTACTAAATAAGATTGTTCTGTGCTACAATTATGTTCCGGCCCAGTCGGTATTTGAATTATTTGCATGTAGAGTTGGTTCTCTCCTATAAAACACAGTCCTCGGTTTACATAGGTTTACAAAGGTTAACATTGGTTCACAATGATCTGCTGTTCGCTGTGGTCTGTACCACATAAGTAGGTGCATCATTAATCCTACATACTGATTCACAAATACTCTCTACCCCTTTGGGGTTCGGCCAAGATTAACATTTGATCGAATGCAACTTCCTGTCTCTGACCCGGGACCTTAACAAGTAGTATAGTCTCCTTTTCCGTCTACAAGGGCACCTCCCGTGCTCCCACCAGAGTCACACTGACATTTCTTTTTTAATAGGTCATCTCTACTAGAGAAGTGTTATAGAACCCCTTTATACAAGGTATAAAGAGAGGGCTACGACTCACGAACAGTGTTGGTTTTCCTTCTCCAACACACGTACTTCCCTCCCCTCCCCCACACTCTTGTGGGCCCTCCACAGACCCTCCCCAACTCCCCCCCCCCCTTCCCTTTTTTTTTTTTTTTTTTGAGATTCTAAGTCAAGGTTCCAAATGGCTTACTCGTTTCTTGGTAAAATCCCCACATTGATCTCTCATAACATCAATGGTATGAACATTCCTGAAAAACGTTCCAAATTCTTTAAGGAAATTAGGAAAACTAAGCCACTATTGGTCTTCTTGCAGGAAACACACTTCAAGGGCCAAAATATCCCGAAACTGACAGACAACCTATACACAGTAGCTTATCACGCCACTAACCCCTTAGCCAAAACGAAAGGTGTGTCAATCTTAATCAACAAAAATGCTCCATTTGTCCTTAACCATAGCCTACTTGACCAGGAAGGGAGATTCATCTTCTTGAAAGGCACATGGGAGGGATCCCCTATCACACTTGCCAATGTGTATTTCCCTAATAGGAACCACATCACTTTCTGCAGAGAAATCATAGACACGCTGAAATGGTTTGCCGAGGGGTGCGTCCTCCTGGGAGGGGACTTTAATGTTCCCCTTTCCCCTTTGCAGGACTCATCCACCGGACACACACACGTTTCCTACAGAGTCCTAAAGAGAATAAAGGCGCTACTCATGTCACTATCTCTGATAGACTCATGGAGATTAGTTCATCCCACTGAAAGAGACTACTCCTTCTATTCCGCTCCCCACAAGCGATACTCCAGACTAGATATGATCTTCATTACTCAGAGAGATTTACCCAGAGTGACCAGATCTGAGATGGGCATCATTTCCCTCTCAGATCACGCCCCCGTATCGCTGACTTTGAAACCAGGCTTCCCCACAAGACCAAATTTTAACTGGAAACTCAACCCTGCCCTATTGACAGACCAGACTATACAGGACGACATTTTTGACTCCATCAAAACTTATTTTGTAAATAACATAGACTCAGACACAAACCCACTGAACAACTGGGAGGCCCATAAGGCTGTGGTGAGGGGACACCTGATCAGATGGGGCGCAATTAAAAAAAAAGAGAGAAACAAGGAGATAACATCACTGTCAAATAAGATAGCACACCTGGAATTGCAGCACAAAAAGACTCTCTCTGCTCAGGTGGGAAAAGAACTTTCCACCTGCAGGACGTCCCTTTCACAAGTACTAAATTTGCAAGCCCAGAAATCCTTATTCTTTAAAAAACGTATATTCTATGAACACGGCGACAAAGGTGGTAAATATTTGGCTAAAGCCCTAAAAGAGGCCTCTTCCGCTAGACTTGTACACGCCATCAAAAACAGACAGGGTGTACTTGAGTGTGACTCCACCCGCATAGCAAAACAATTTCACGACTTCTATTCTAGACTATATAACCTACCACCACAACACAAGCCAGCTCATATTCCACACACTATGGCGGAATCTATTGGGGAATTTTTGAGGAGGAGTGAACTCCCTTCTCTCTCAATGGAAGACGCTAACCTGCTAGAGAACCCCGTAACACAGGAAGAACTGCTCGAAGCAGTAAGCTCACTTAAATCATGTAAAAGCCCGGGCCCTGACGGATTCACGGCACAATACTACAAAACGTTCCCTCAATTACTTACACCCCCACTGCTCAAGGCCCTTAATTATTTAGCCTGCAATAAACATAACTCCAACTCGCTCCTCACGGCCCACATTGCCGTAATACCAAAACCAGACAAAGATCACTCCGAATGCGCAAACTTTAGACCCATTTCATTACTAAACATCGACATTAAATTGCTGGCTAAGATAGTTGCAAACAGACTGAAACCTTTTCTCTCCAAAGTAATTGGCCCTGAACAAGTCGGTTTCATGCCGGGTAGGGAAGCCAGGGACAATGTCTCGAAGGCTCTGAGCTTGATACATCATGCCGGACGGTTGGGAATCAAGGGCCTTCTCCTGTCCACGGACGCGGAGAAGGCCTTTGACAGGGTTTCCTGGGAATACATGATGGCTACGTGTCGACATATAGGATTAGGTAGCCATATGCTTAATTGGATAGAGGCTCTCTACACCAACCCACGGGCCCTAATCAAAATTAACAACATCCTCTCAGAACCCCTGGAGATCACCAATGGTACAAGACAGGGATGCCCCCTATCACCCCTTCTATTCATAATTTCCTTGGAACCACTAATAAGGACCATCAACCTATCACACGATGTCAGAGGCTTCCACATAGACAAAAGAGAGTTCAAGATTGCCGCTTACGCGGATGATCTCTTGTTCTTTATCTCTAAGCCTCATATCTCAATGCCCAACTTACTAAAAATCTTCGACACCTTTGGTTTCATATCCAATTTCAAAATCAACCGCAGCAAATCTGAAGCGATAAACTTGACCCTAGACACAAATGAATTTGAACAATTGAAAAAAAATCATAGTTTCAGATGGGAACAAAAACATCTCAAGTACCTTGGGATAAGACTGACTCCGACAATTGACGGCCTTTACTCAGCAAACTTCACACCCTTGTTACAAGCTATCACCAAAGACTTACACAGATGGTCTTCACGGACCTTCACGTGGTTTGGCAGAGCATCCATTCTCAAAATGACAGTTTTGCCAAAATTATTATATTACTTTAACACCCTGCCGATTAAACTCCCCTCTTCTTTCTTTGCCAAACTTCGCACAGCGCAATTGAAGTTCCTTTGGGCTGGCAAGAAGCCAAGACTTAGTTTCTCCCAACTCACCCTGCCAAAATGCATGGGGGGGAATAGGCCTCCCAGACTTCAAAAAATACTTTATAGCAGCCCACATCACCAGACTTATAGATTGGCATTGTCACCAATCAACCAAAGATTGGGTAGCTTTAGAGAAGACTCACCATACTAGATCGATAACATATTATCCCTGGACTATGGACTCAAAAAGGACAAACAGACTCACTCACCCCCTAGTGGCAGCGACATTGTCGGTTTGGCATAGTTCGGCTCTGGCCTCTCACCTGGCTAACATACCAGGCCCACTGACCCCGATAACGGATAATCCGGACTTTCCACCTGGATTAGATGTTAAACTAAACCCGACCAATAAGGGAAAACTCCTGGCCACTCACTGCCTAGCGAACAACAGGATCAAACCCCTCCAATCGATGAAATCAGAGTTTGGGGAGTCCTTCCCCGGATTCTGGTTTTACCTACAACTACAGGATTTTTTGGTCAATGGCAGGTTCAAGTCGGCATACTACAAGACTCTTACCCAACTAGAGCAAATCTGCCTAACAGGCTCCCCCATCTTAAAAACTACATCACTTGCATACACCTGGCTTTGTAACCAACAACCACAAAGGGCAGTTAGACACAAGACCAAATGGGAAAAATGCCTAAGTATCACATTGACTGATGACCAATGGAAGAAAGCTTGTGTATTTGCTCATACATGTTCATTAAGCTCAAAATTCCAAGAAATCTCATACAAGGTCCTCAGCCAATGGTATATTACCCCCATGGACATCAGGTCCCGGTCACCTGACAGTTCAGACAGATGCTGGCGATGTAAAACCGGTGAAGGTTCCTTCATACATATCTGGTGGAGCTGCCCCCTTATACGTAATTTTTGGTCCCAAATAATACACCACATTAAGCTGATCACGGACACTGACCTCCAACTCGATGCTGCTGCCTGTCTCCTGCATGTCAACCGACTGTCCATCAGCAGGTATAAAAAGACACTGACTAGACATTTACTTACAGCAGCGAAAACATTGATCCCCTTACACTGGAAGACCACTAAATGCCCGTCAATCAAGGAGTGGTTAAACAGGGTGCATTATATCCACAAAATGGATGAGTTGATAGCCATGAGAAATGAAAACTCCACCCGCTTTAACGACATCTGGCAACCTTGGATACTTTTTAAATTTTCTACTGATTACCATCTGCTAATGGCTTAACATACTGGCACTCCCCTGGATTGTAAAGAGAGAACATTAGATTAGCTCAACTGGTGTCTAGTGCATTGTTTTACCCATGGATCATTGTTAAATATTCTACTGTTTATCATCAGACTCTTAACATAATAATTGCCTGTCACCCTATGAGGGATATGAATAATCCTATTACCCTATAACCTCCTCTCAGCCCGTCTCCCCACCTCCCCCCCCCCCCATTCCTTTTTTTTTTCTTCTTCTTCTTCCCTCCCCACCCATGCCCCCTCACTTCCCTCATTCCTTTCTAACTAAGGTCTAGAAGAATTCACATCTTCTCAAAATTGTATAGAGGAAAGTAAAAGACCACGTTATGTTTATTCTTTTGCATATGTTTTACCTCTGTTATTTTATTGCTGAAATTTTGTTTTTCAATTTGCACTGTACATGTATGTTATACAATGCTACTTTTGAGTTAATAAACTTTGATTGTGAAAAAAAAAAAAAGAAAAATTAAATGACTGGCATATTATTGGAGAAAAAAAAAACGTAAATGGGTGGGGCCCATGGGCTTGAGCCCAGTCAAGCCCAATGGTAAGTCCGGCCCAGGTCAAAGTACTCAAGTCTCCAGAGCACTGAATACTTCTAGCTAGCTTTTTGCCAGTACAGTATATATCAGCGCTTTATGACTATTGCACACACCTAATTAATACATGCTCATGCATTTGACAGATGTAGTTTATTGTGATGTAATCAAATTTTTTTTTATCACTTTTAAAATGTTAGAAAGAATGAAATGCATGGTTTGACACTTTGGGGCTGATTTACCAAGCATTTGCTCCATTGCCTTCGAATTGCCTTTTTCATATTTACTAAAGAAATACGCTGGCAGAGCAGCATATTTCTTTATTTACTATAATGCCTAGTGCGCCCAGGAGAGGGCGCATGGTGCTCCTCTATAGACCTGGCGCACAGCATTTAGAAATGTAAATAGAAGGTGTGTTTGAGGAAGTTTATTAGGGGGGGATGTGGGGTCATGTGGGGAAGTGTAGTGACATGTGTTTGTTTAACTTTCACGGGCTGAATTGAAAGTGATAATGATATTTCTGAAAACGAGCCCGTACGCCGCAAGTACGCCTAAACCTCCGGGAGGTTTATTCGTGTACTGCGCATGCGTGAGCGGGAATTACAGAGATTCAAGCACGCCATCTCACTACTCCGGCAAAATCTTGGTAAATACCAAGCGGCGTAGCAGCCTTTGCGCGGCTTGAGGCGGCGCACGTGAATTTATTTATTTAGACAGGATTTACAGCAGGTTTTTGGATTGTGGGAGGAAACCCACGCAGGCACAGGGAGAACCCTCAAACTCCAGGCAGATGGTGTCACTAGCGGGATTCGAACCAGCGACCTTTTTTGCTGCTAGGTGAAAGTGCTATCCACTACACCACTGTGCTGAACGAACATGATTGCGGCTGAAAGCATGAAAGGGCCTGGTATGGATATTTGGGGGGAACCCCCACATTTTTTTTTTACGCTGGGGATCCCCTTAATATCCATACCAGACCTGGGGGCTGGTAATACTGTGGCGAATTGCCTCAGACCCCAAATGGTTTCTGCAAAGTATCGCAGATTAGCCATAGTCGCCAGTCACCAGGGGGTGATGGTATTTAAATGGCGATGGAGGGAAGATTCACTGAATCCTCTCTCCCGGCTTGGTCCAGAGGAAGGCAAAAAAAACCCTGGCCGTGCTGAGCCAATGTGCTGCGGCAGGGGAAAAAAATTCCTTCCTGATCCCTGAGAGGCGATCGGACAAAACCCTGGATCAAGTCCTGTTGGTTGTGAAGGAGGAAGAGGGGGCGAGAGGTGTCTCTGTTGCTGGGGTGTACCAAAATGGCCGCGGACCGAGACACAGGACCCAGGCTGGGGGGCTGTCAGCTGGATGGATTGGCTGACCGTGCTGAGCTGGATTGTTAACCGGAGGAGGATGGGATCCTCCAGGGGTAGGGGGGGTATTCTGGGCAATTCTGGGTTGTTTGCTGGGGATATGTGCGGCGCGCCGCTAGGCCGTGGCTGAAGCCGCGGTCTTTTCTAAGAATATGACATAGGCTGGCGCGGATGCCAGAGAATCGCGGAAAAGACGCAGAACTGAGCCAGGGAGGTGGCGAGGGGGATGCCTCAATTGTGGGTGGCAGTGTGGGTGGCGATGCGGGGAAAGGAGAGGAGGTGAGCCACAGTGTTGAGCCGGTGTAGCGGCTTGTCCTGAAAAGGACGGCCGCCAACGGTTCCAGGGAAGGTAGATAGCCCTGAGAAACAGGCTCCTACCTGTTTAGTCTCCCTGGAGATTTTTGTCTGCGGAGAAGAGGGGGCCCAAGGGGAGGAAGGAGCTGGTCCTAGGAGCTGCGGTTGTCTCATGCAGCAAGGGGTTTGCAGGAGCCTGCCTGCTTAGCTGTCTGGTCCCTGGGTGAGAGCAGACTCGGGCAGAAGGTCCGGAGCGCCCTACTCCACCACTGACTGACTCAAGACTGACTGCTGACTGTCACGCGATATATGCTCTCAAAGTCAGAGAGCATGTTGCACCAGTGTGGACCGGGGCCTGAATCCTTGCAGTGCGGGAGGAGGGACCCCATTTCAAGGGTAGTCATCTGATATACCCCAAATTTAGGTTTACATAGAGTGGAGCATTCTGTGAAAGCAGAAATATGAGTACCAGCGATTTAACAGTAAGCCTAGGGCCATTTTAAAAACAGGACCAAAGGCAAGTCTTTTTTTAGTTAGAAGCTAGCTTTCCTTTTCTAAACTCTTTAGCACGTTTCCCAAAAAGTATTCCGTGCATTCTCTTTGCATAACTCCCAACCCGCACCGATTCTGTGAGAACTTCCCGCACAGACAGCTTTTTCCAGCATTCCCGCAAAGGGGTTAATTTTCCCGCACAGGAAGCACTGAGGGGAGACATGCTGACCAGGCAGCAGTAAAGAAAGAGGAGAACAACCGACAGGATGTGCAGATAAGAGAGGCAACCCCCCCCCCCAACCGCTCAACAACCAACTGTGACCCGCGACCCCCCGCTCAACAACTGTGATCCGCGGCACCCCCGACCCCCCCGCTCAACAACTTCAACCCCCCCTCCGCTCAACAACTGTGACCCACGGCACCCCCCCGACCCCACCCTCTCAACAACTGTGATCCGCTGCACCCCCGACCCCCCCCCCCTCGCTCAACAACCTCTTCGACCACCCCCCCGCTCAACAACTGTGACCCGGGGCACCCCCCCGACCCCCCCCCCCCGCTCAGCAACTTTTAAAAGTTGGGAGGTATGCTTAAGTAACTACTATTATAATTTAAAATAAATAAAACATTTAGAATTTTAGATAGAATGTAAAATATTATTGTAAAAGCAGATATCAATTACAAAGATTGTGCTGCTGCTGCCCATAGGAGATATCGAAAGAAAGCAAGTGATTTAAACTAAGAACTGAAGAAACTGAACAAGGTAAATGAACAGCTAGAACAAACTTCATCCCCACAATCCACCAGCTACCAGCTTCATGCCCCGACACTAATGTTTTAAATGAAATAGTCACCTCCACAAACGTCCATGATGCAGACCAATGCCCTGGAACGTGAAGTCCTTGGGTGCAGGGAGAGCAGAAATGTTACTGCAGGGTTACCAAAAAGGGACACACCAGTGGTATGTTAACATGGAATATACTTACCTTCCCAAACACTGCTGTTTAAAGCATAACTTCACCTAAAAAATCAAGTTCCACTCATCCTCCCCCCCCCCCCACCCGTCTCTCCTTGTTCTATTGTTTTTCATAGGGGGTAGCGAGTGTAGCAAGGTCCCAAGCCTTCTTTCGGGCTAATAAGAACCTCCAGGGCCAGAGACAGCTGACATCCTTCGGTATGTGGAGAGTTGTGAGGCAATATGGTGCAAAGCAATTAGATTCATTGGGCGCCAGACACTTCTTGAATGCAAAAGAGATTTTATTTCTCTTAACAGAACTTTGGAAGAGAGGGTTAGGGCCAGGACACCTTGATTTAGTTGCAAAATTAACTGTCAGACTCAGAGACTTCAACAAGTGGACAGCCATGCAGGCAAAAGCATCCAGAAAGACGCCATTTCTGCATGTGAAAGAATGCTGTCTCCAGGATTAAGAACACCATGGGCCTGGTGCTGAGGGTTTTGGTGGGCCTTTTATAAATAATAAATAAATAAACAAACAATTTTTTGTTATAACAAATTAAATTAAGAGAGAGAGGGAGGATGAGAAAGAGAGAGAGAGGATGAGAGAGGGGTGAGGGGTAAGGGTTAAGGGAGGGAGGATGAGAGATTAAAGCGGAGCTCCAGCCGCGATTTTTTTGTTTTTTTAAAGTCAGCAGCTACTAACAGTGTAGCTGCTGACTTTAAATAAGGACACTTACCTTGTCCTACTTGTCCGCGCTGATGGGCCCCCCGATGCCGGTCCCACGATCGCTCCGGGTCCCGCGCCGCCATTCACACTATGGGAAACAGGCAGTGAAGCCGTACGGCTTCACTGCCCATTTCCTACTGCGCCTGCGTGAGTCTCACGCTGGCTTGTGAATGGGCGCGCTGTTCTCTGAGAACACACACAGTTCCCAGAAAGCAGCGCGCCCCATTCACAAGGAGAAGGACAAGAAGAAAAGGCACCGCGGAGTGGAAGAGGCAGATTACGGACTTCCGCATAGCAACAGCTATTTCGGGTGAGTATTTTTTTATTATTTTTTTCAGGTTTTTTTTATTAATTTTTTTTAAACAACATGGCAAAATGTTGTTTTCCTGGGTGGAGCTCCGCTTTAAGGGGGGATGAGAGAGAGAGGATGCGCATGAGCATGCATGGGAATGACATCAGCCCAGCCCAACCAAGGCAATTGACCTAAGGCACAGAGCCCAGAAGGAATACAGGGTGAAGATGGAAGTGCCCGGGACCTGCCAGACTGATCACAGCGCAGCACTGGAGGGCTCTGTCTGACAATTTAAGTGTACCCTAATGTGCTAATATGCTGTGCATATTTGTACACTATGGCATAACCTACCTTAGGGCCTCTAAAAAGTAGTAATGTTAGCAAAGTTTACTACCGCTTTATTATCACAGAATCCCAAGAGCCTCTCATGGGGCCCCCTACTGACCCGGTGGCCCTTGGGCAGTGCCTAAGTGCATAGTTGCCAACATTTCAAAAATATTTTTAGGGGACACTTTTTTACAAATGCTATATTTAGAGTAGCTGAGATCCCCCACAGTAGTAATCACATTATTAAATAAGTACTCATTTTCAGTATTCCCAACCCTTTTCTGCTCTCTTTCTTCTGGATAGGCCCTCAGACAGCCTAGTAGCCAGATGTGCCCAGGCTAGGCCTAAACTCTGGCCTAGCAGCCTGGGCAATACAACACACATCCACCCAGCCAGCCTGGTGGCACAGAACACCGATCACCTGACCTCACCCAAAAATAAGGGGCTCCCAGCAGGCCAAGGGATTCAAGAAAACCCCTGCCGATTGGCTGAGATGCCCCATATACCCCTAATCTGACCTTGCATTGCCCTTCATGTATCTAATGCCACTAGGTACAAGGCCACCCAGCGGCAGAAGAGAAAGTGCAGCAATGCCAGACTTAGTGAGAAATCAATTGATCCCTAACAATTAGCCATGGTAGTTACTCCTGGCAGGTAAATTTAGGAGCAACCCTGCTTAATCTCCAGGGTGCTACATCAGGAACCTAGTTTTGAAAGGTACCTACTCCAACTTTCGCTGAGATCGCCTACCGCGTTTCTCTGAAAATAAGACCTACTCCGAAAACAAGACCTAGCGTTATTTTCCAGGAGGCCTGCAGTATAAGCCCTACCCTGAAAATAAGCCCAAGTTTAAAATGCTTGTAAAATCCTCTAATCCATCTTATTACAGTATTATATAATGTACAATGTGTGTGTTTCTGTAATATAATTGCGGGGAAGAGAGCTGAGGCAGGTAACAGAAGCGCAAGAGCGGAGCTATAACGAAGGTTTTTGGCACAATTATATTATAGAAACACACACATTGTACATTATATACTACTGTTATAGAGTGAATTATAGGATTTTACATGCATTTTAACTCAGTTCACACTGGGGATTCCTGTTAAGCAGGGAGAGAGAGGGGGAGAGAAGACAGCACATTGCATGGTAAGATCTACCCTGAAAGTAAGCTCTACTGTATCTTTTGTTGCCAAAATTAATACCCAGGCTTATTTTTGGGGAAACACGGTAGGTGTCCTCAGCGGAAGTTCTTACCCATAACCCCCTGGGATGCGTCACGCATGCACAGTATGGAGCCGGCTGTGAAGCTGCAGGAAGTCTCAGCTGACTTCCCACAGTCAACATGGTGGCGCTGGGGACCCGAAAAGTGGTGAAGAACTGATCCCTGATCTTTTTATTAAAAGTCAGCAGCTACAATATTTTTCTGGCGGTGACTTTTAATTTTTTTAAACTGACTGAAGCGCTTCTTGCTTTGTGGAGTTCCCTTATAGTTACATAGTTAGCTAGGTTGAAAAAAGACACAAGTCCATCCAGTTCAACCATAAAAAATAAATAAATAAACAAACAAAAAAAAACAGTACAATCCCATACACCCAACTCCATACCCACAGTTGATCCAGAGGAAGGCAAAAAACCCCAGCAGAGCGATGATCCAATTTGCTACAGGAGGGGAAAAAATTCCTTCCTTATCCCCCGAGAGGCAATCGGATTTACCCTGGATCAACTTTACCTAAAATCTTAGTCAGGGGCGGACTGGGCCAGGTGGAAAAATGGAGATTGCCCCCCAGGCCGCTCACATTATATTTAAAAGGGCAGCAACGCTGTTTTTTTTTTTTTTTTTTTTCTAAAACTCGGCAGCGGCGGCCGCCGATTGGTTGGTTGCTGCCGTGCTGCATTGTGGGAGTTGTAGGAACTAGGAAGGTCATGTGGCACTTCAGGGGAGGGTCCCGGGAGAGCGCGCTGTTCAGATATTACCTTCTCTGCTCAGTAGGTCGCAGCCTGCTAGAAGAGGCAGGTCCTGTCAGCTCCTGTCCTTTAAACTACTAACAAATATAGACTGTGTATTATAAAAAAATAAATACATCGCTATCAGTTATTTATACAATAACTGATAGCGATGTACTTATTTTTTATAATCTGTAGTGTACTTACAACATTCTGCACAAAGCTTTTCCTATAGCTTGTACCATGATAACATCTACGGATCTGCCAGGACCTGTAACCTGAGTCCCCCTGGTGAGTGGACGCTGTAGAGCAGCATTGTCAGTGAGTGAACGGCTCCTTCCTGGATCTTGGAGGGGAGAGACTGTCCCAGCGTTGTGTACAGGTCAGAGAGGCTTCATCATCAGTGTGTAATCTCCTCCATCACCTCCTATTGTCCTGCCATATGACCCCCTCCTATGTGTACTCTATACCTCCTCTGGTAATGTCCTCCTCTCTATCCAATGCAGGTTATTGTTCAGGAACACATGGTTGTATTGTCCACCAGTAGGCTGTGACTTTTACACTGAATACCTTCATAATACATGTTATATGATGGGATTTGTAGTGAATTGTCCAAGGCAAAACTTTTTTTTTTCAGGCACACAAAGTGTGTGATAAAGTGTCATGCGTTTTGGTGTGCTATGAATTATAAAGCATCATGCACTTTTGTGCGATTTCTTTTTTTTCCGCAGTCCGCAGTCTCTGATTATCTCCTGTACTATGTCTGCAGTCTCTGATCATCTCCTGTACTATGTCTGCAGTCTCTGATCATCTCCTGTACTATGTCTGCAGTCTCTGATCATCTCCTGTATTATGTCTGCAGTCTCTGACCATCTCCTGTACTATGTCCCCAGTCTCTGATCATCTCCTGTACTATGTATGCAGTCTCTGACCATCTCCTGTATTATGTCCGCAGTCTCTGACCATCTCCTGTATTATGTCCGCAGTCTCTGACCATCTCCTGTATTATGTCCGCAGTCTCTGATCATCTCCTGTACTATGTCCGCAGTCTCTGATCATCTCCTGTACTATGTCTGCAGTCTCTGATCATCTCCTGTACTATGTCTGCAGTCTCTGACCATCTCCTTTAGTATTTTGGGGGGAGAGTCATGCGCACTTGTGCTGCAATCGTGATGCATCGCAGAATCGCATCGAATCGTGAGACCGGTGAAGATGCGCAGCCCTACTCAGCAGCGGCGGCCGCCGATTGGCTGGCTGCTGCCGCACTGCATTGTGGGAGTTGTAGGAAGGTCATGTGGCATGTCAGGGCACGAGCACCGCACCATACATCTCTGTGACTCGTGGGCTGGCTGCAGAGAAGCAGAGAAGAGTCAGTGAGACTGCGAGAGAGACTGCACTGCACTGAATTGAAAGTAAAGTAAGGTGATGTGAATGATAATTGATGATGACCTGCCTCTTTAGTACTGTATCTCCTTCAGCTCTCCATAGAAGCCATCCAGCGGACTCAGCCAGCCCCCCCCCCCGGCCAGCAGACTCAGCCAGAACCTCCAACCCCCCCCCCCGCCAGCAGACTCAGCCAGAACCACCTCCCCCCCCAGCAGACTCAGCCAGAATCCGGTTAGTGGAGCCGACTGATCCAGGAGGACCCCCGCCCACTGTCTGCCGGCAACTTAGCCCATCACCTAGCTCTAATCAGGTTATTAACCACTTGACCACTGGGCACTTAAACCCCCTTAATAACCAGACCAATTTTCAGCTTTCGGTGCTCTCACAGTTTGAATGACAATAACTCAGTCATACAACACTCTAACCAAATGAAATTTTTGTCCTTTTTTTCCCACAAATAGAGCTTTCTTTTGGTGGTATTTGATCACCTCTGCGGTTTTTATTTTTTTCGCTATAAATGAAAAAAGAACGTAAATTTTGTAAAAAAATGAATTTTTCTTCATTTCTATTATAAAATTTTGCAAAAAAGTAATTTTTCTTCATAAATTTGGCCTAAAATGTATACTGCTACATATCTTTGGTAACAAAAAAAAAAAAAATTGGATAATATTTAGTCTGGGTGAAAGTTATGGGGTCTACAAGCTATGGTACCAATTACTGAAAATTGATCAATTTGATCACATCTGATGTACTGACAGCCTCTCTCATTTCTTGAGACCCTAACATGCCAGAAAAGTACAAATACCCCCCAAATGACCCCTTTTTGGAAAGAAGACATTCCAAGGTATTCAGAAAGAGGCATCGTGAGTTTTTTGAAGTTGTCATTTTTTCCCCACAATTCTTTGCAAAATCAAGATTTTTTTATTTTAATTTTTTTTCCACAAAATGTTCATATTATTAGGTTATTTCTCACACACAGCATATGCATACCACAAATTACACCCCAAAACACATTCTGCTATTCCTCCCGAGTATGGCGATACCCCATGTGTGAGACTTTTACACAGCGTGGCCACATACAGAGGCCCAACATGCAGGGAACGCCATCAGGCGTTCTGGAACACCCAGACCAATTCTGACATTTCTCTCCTACATGGAAAAATCATCATTTATTTGCTAGAAAATTACATAGAACCCCAAAACATTATATATGCTTTTTTAGCAAAGACCCTAGAGAATACAATGGCGGCCGTTACAACTTTTTATCTCGCATTGTATTTGCACAGCAATTTTTTGAACGCGTTTTTTTTTTGGAAACAAAACAGTTTTGTGCTTAAAAAAAAAAAAACAGTAAAGTTAGCCCAATGTTTTTGCATAATATGAAAGATGAAGTTACGCCGAGTAAATAGATACCCAACATGTCACCCTTCAATATTGCACACGCTTGTGGAATGGCGCCAAACTACGCGACTTAAAAATCCCCATAGGCGACGCTTTAAATGTTTTTCCTGGTTACATCTTTTTAGTTGGAGAGGAGGTCTAGGGCCAAAATTATTGCTCTCGCTCTAACGTTCGCAGCGATACCTCACATGTGTGGTTTGAACACCGTTTTCATATGTGGGCGGGGACTTACGTGTGCGGTCGCGTCTGTATACGAGCACACGGGTACAGGGGCGCTGTAATTTTTTTTTTATTTTTTTATTGTTCATTTTACTTTATTTATTTTAGTTTGACACCTTTTTCCCCAAAAATAAATGTTTTGGTTACTTTTATTCCTATTACAAGGAATGTAAACATCCCTTGTAATAGGAATATAGCATGACAGGTCCTCTTTACAGTGAGATATGGGGTCAATAAGACCCCACATCTCCCCTCTAGGCTGGGAAGCCTAAAAAAAAAACGATTGCAGAGTATTGCGCGGGGGAGTATTGCGCGGGGGAGTATTGCGCGGGGGAGTATTGCGCGGGGGAGTATTGCGCGGGGGAGTATTGCGCGGGGGAGTATTGCGCGGGGGTACTGCAGAGTATTGTGCGGGAGTATTGTGCGGGAGTATTGTGCGGGAGTATTGTGCGGGAGTATTGTGCGGGAGTATTGTGCGGGGTACTGCGGGGTACTGCGGAGTATTGCGGAGTACTGCGGAGTATTGCGGGGTACTGCGGAGTATTGCGGGGTACTGCGGAGTATTGCGGGGTACTGCGGAGTATTGCGGGGTACTGCGGGGTACTGCGGAGTATTGCGGAGTATTGCGGGGTATTGCAGAGTATTGCGGAGTATTGCGGAGTATTGCGGGGTATTGCAGAGTATTGAGGAGTATTGGGGGTATGCAGAGTATTGAGGAGTATTGGGGGTATGCAGAGTATTGGGGGGGGGTATGCAGAGTATTGGGGGGGGTATGCAGAGTATTGGGGGGGGTTATGCAGAGTATTGGAGGGGGGTATGCAGAGTATTGGGGGGGGTATGCAGAGTATTGGGGGGGGTATGCAGAGTATTGGGGGGGGTATGCAGAGTATTGGGGGGGGGTATGCAGAGTATTGGGGGGGGGTATGCAGAGTATTGGGGGGGGGTATGCAGAGTATTGGGGGGGGTATGCAGAGTTTTGCGCAGGGAAGGAAGGAGTTAATGCAGGGATGGCTGAGCAGGGATGGATGGATCTGTGACTGCAATAGTCACAGATCCATCCCACACTGCTGCAGCCATCCGCGCTCTCCTCTCACGCTGTACCGATCGGTACAGCGAGAGGAGGGAAGAACCGGCGTCAGCAAGTGACGCGGTTTGTTTACATGTGATCACGCCGTCATTGGACGGCGCGATCACGTGGTAAGGAGCCGCCACCATTGGCTCCTTACCGAGATCACTGACGCTGCGGGTCCCGTGGACCCGCCGAGCGCCGTGACCGCGTGTGCGCGCCCGCTCGGGCGCGCGGATCTGACGCACGTCAGATTTGTTTACACACGTGGTCGCGCCGTCATTGGACGGCGCGATCACGTGGTAAGGAGCCGCCGCCATTGGCTCCTTACCGCGATCATCGGTGCTGCGGGTCCCGTGGACCCGGTGAGCACCGGTGATCGCGTGTGCGCGCCCGGTTGGGCGCGCACACCTGACTCTAACGGAGGACGTCCATGGACGTCCTGTTAGAGTACAGGAACCGCCCTATAGCCGTATTTCGGCTATAGGGCGGTGATTAAGTGGTTAAAAAAACCTGGCCGCTGTACTTCATGTGCCCAGTGACCCGGAAGGCGCCAGATGCATGAATATGGGGCAGCAGTGGATAGATTCATGCTATGCAAGAATCTATCCACTGCATATAGTGGATGGCAACCGGGCCTGCTAAGTTGAGACAGACCCTGATACCCCCAGCTGACCCCCACATGCCATGGGCAATGATTAGGCTGCATTGATGGGTACTGATCATGCTGCACTGATGGGCATTGCACTGGTGTGGCTGCATTGATGGGCACTGATCAGGATGTATTAACGGGCACTGTCTGCACTGATCAGGCTGCGTTGATGGGCACTGCACTGGTGTGGCTGCATTGATGGGCACTGATCAGGATGCATTAACGGGCACTGTCTGCACTGATCAGGCTGCACTGATGGGAACTGCACTGCATTAATGGACAATGATCAGGCTGCACTGATCAGGATGCATTAACAGGCACTATCTGCACTTTTTTAATTACTACATTGTAACATATTTGTCTTGCTTCATAACATCAATCATCCGTTATAAAACCATGTGGACATGGATGGCGAGCTGATTTGTGGTTCAGTGGGCCACTTGACTGGACTTGCCCCCCAGGCCTAAGGCTGCCAGTCCTCCCCTGATCTTAGTACTCAGTTATATTACGTGCATTTAGGAAAGAATCCAGGCCTCTCTTAAAGCAATCTACTGAGCTGGCCAGAACCACCTCTGGAGGGAGTCTGTTCCACATTTTCACAGCTCTTACTGTGAAGAAACATTTCCGTATTTGGAGGTGAAATTTATTTTCCTCCAGACGTAAAGAGTGCCCCCTTGTCCTCAGTGTTGACCTTAAAGTGAATAACTCAACACTAAGTTCACTATATGGACCTCTTATATATTTGTACATGTTGATCATATCCCCCCTTATTCTCCTCTTCTCAAGAGTGAATAAATTCAGTTCCTCTAATCTTTCCTCATAGCTGAGCTCCTCCATGCCTCTTATCAGTTTAGTTGCACTCCAGTTCTCCGATATCCTTTTTGAGAACTGGTGCCCAAAACTGGACTGCATATTCCAGATGAGGTCTTACTAATGATTTGTACAGGGGCAAAATTATATCTCTATCTCTGGAGTCCATACCTCTCTTAATACAAGAAAGGACTTTGCTTGCTTTGGAAACCGCAGCTTGGCATTGCATGCCATTATTGAGCTTATGATCAACTAAAACCCCCAGATCCTTCTCCACTACAGATCCCCCCAGTTGTATAGCAACGATGAACAAATAGTTGTAAATGCAATGTGTTAAAAATAACAATAGTGGTTGGGGGATTTGCTTACCTATTACAACTAAAAGAACAATTGCAAAATAATTGGTAATCTGTTTTCTGCAACAGAAAAGGTCTATTCATAGTTCTAAAAATGTCAATACATCAAAAGACTTACCGTGCTTGTGTGTTTATATCTGCAGGTGGCGTGCAAGTGACCCTCTTTTTCATCAAAACTTCTAGTAATAGTGCTAACTGCTATACCATAGCTTCCTGGTATTTTTTAAGAATGATCTAGTTTGTGAATGCTTACAACTTTGATTGTGCTGCCCCTCCTACAGTGACAAGAAATGAAAAACGTAGTCAAGCTAGGCGTGCTGGTACGAAGTTCATTTTTCATAAAGAGGAATAATATTAAATTACTCCACAGTAAATATTTCCTCACCAGCAAGATAGTTAGGAAGAAAAGTTTCACAGTCAGGGCGGGACTTAGGGTGGTGGCCCCTGGGCTTGAGTCACTTTCTATACATTACTTTAAATAGAACAAAATTATACATACACAAGCTATGTATTAGAGCTACACAATTCTGGATGAACTGAGAATAAAAATAGAGATCACTGTTCTGAACAAACAACTAAATAAAATTACATCATTTATGTTAATTGCTATTCAAATGTTTAATCTGAATTATAAAAAAAAAAATGGGTTTGAATGAGTGATTCAAATCCTCAATCACATTTTAAGCACGCCACTCTGATACCGTTTGTCCGCCATTACATCACTGTCTAATGCAGACAGGTTTTCTCAAGGGAAGTAAATGAGGCACTACGTAACTGCTAATAACCAATCACCAAACCTCAAGATGACTGACATTTAATTTAGCTAATTAAAAAGAAAAATTCATTTCAGTGCCAGGTAAAAATGCTATGAAAAAAGGCAAAAAACCCACCAGTATATTAAATCCTCAAAAAAGAGAAGAGGTACAGAGGGAAGGTCAGCGTATCCAAAATTCCAGGATCAGATTCAATTATACTGGTATAAGCAACCCATAATGAAAAGTGGAGTGTACAGTTATCCCACTTCAAATGGGTGTGCCTAGGGAAGCAAAACAGCATAATGAATGTGTGTATGGGGATAAATAACCCAATATCACCACAAAGAGCCTGGCAAGGAAAGAGCTTCCGCTGTACCTGTCAGATGGCAAGGATCATATAATTCCGCCGTACGAGCCTTCACGTCTGTCCATCGGTAGCTGCCACAGGTATAAATAGTGTCATTCGGATGCCCGCACATGCGCAGAAGAATGACCGGGCGAAATTACGTCATTGCGACCGCGTTGCATAATGATGACGCGTAGTCATCAATAGTAAACATAGCATTGTCCCGAAGGACGTGATGTATACTGCGCATGGGCACAAAAAAGCACTGACACAAGTCAGAGTGCAGTGTATTCAAAGGGCAAATCCAGCAATTGGAGCCAAAGTAACATGCCACATCCAGCAAAAGGACAGACACCGGGCATAATATTGCAAAAATAGCTTCACAAGGGTAATAATAAAAACACAGTTTGTCTACTTGGACGGAGGACACAAATGATCAATGTCCCTAGAACAGGTAAAATGCTAGACCAATCAACACACTTTAAATGAAAAATTAAATGACTGGCATATTATTGAAAAAAAATAAACGTAAATGGGCGGGGCCCATGGGCTTGAGCCCAGTCAAGCCCAATGGTAAGTCCAGCCCAGGTCACAGTACTCAAGTCTCCAGAGCACTGAATACTTCTAGCTAGCTTTTTGCCAGTACAGTATATATCAGCACTTTGTGACTACTGCACACACCTATTTAATACATGCTCATGCATTTGACAGATGTGGTTTATTGTGATGTAATCAAAGTTTTTTTTTATCACTTTTAAAATGTTAGAAAGAATGAAATGCATGGTTTGACACTGATTTACCAAGCCTTTGCTCCATGATTCATGGAGCAAAGGCAGGAGTAAAAGCCTTTTTGACATTTACTAAAGAAATACGCTGGCAGAGCAGCATATTTCTTTATTTACTATAATGCCTAGTGCGTCCAGGAGAGGGAGCATGGTGCGCCTCTATAGACCTGGCGCACAGCATTTAGAAATGTATATAGAAGGTGTGTTTGAGGAAGTTTATTGGGGGGGGGGGGTGTGGGGTCAAGTGGGGAAGTGTAGTGACATGTGTTTGTTTAACTTTCACGGGCTGAATTGAAAGTGATAATGATATTTCTGAAAACGAGCCCGTACGCTGCAAGTACGCCTAAACCTCCGGGAAGTTTATTCGTGTACTGCGCATGCGTGAGCAGGAATTACGGAGATTCAAGCACGCCTTTTCATTACGCCGGCAAAATCTTGGTAAATTCCAAGCGGCGTAGCAGCCTTTGCGCGGCTTGAGGCGGCGCACGTGAATTTATTTATTTAGACAGGATCTGCTTTACAGCAGGTTTTTGGATTGTGGGAGGAAACCCACGCAGGCACAGGGAGAACATGCAAACTCCAGGCAGATGGTGTCACTAGCGGGATTCGAACCAGCGACCCTTTTTGCTGCTAGGTGAAAGTGCTATCCACTACACCACTGTGCTGAACGAACATGATTGCGGCTGAAAGCATGAAAGGGCCTGGTATGGATATTTGGGGTGAACCCCCACATTTTTTTTACGCCGGGGTTCCCCTTAATATCCATACCAGACCTGAAGGGCCTGGTAATGGAATTTGGGGGGACCCCCAATTCTCTCAGAATTGCCGGGAGCCGACAATTCATTATTACCACGAGTGAATTTTTAAATTACTTTTTTTCCTTCAGAATGTAATTTTGTGCAGGGACAGTTCTAACCATGGGAAACATGCGCTTTTTCACATGCTGACTTTACACCGCCCCTAGGTACGAAATTTAAAGGAATATTTCACTTTTATTGTTGCACTTTAAGCATTATTATATTCACTGCTCCCGAAAAAATGGTCGTTTTAAAAAATAAAAAAGCATTGATACATGTTCCCTGGGGCAGGACTCTTTTTAGGCCAAAAACTTGCATATTAACCTTTAAAATTAGCACTTTAGATTTCTCCCATAGACTTCTAAAGGGAGTTCGGCGGCGGCTTTACATATTAATTGCATTGCGCCCAGTGCTGCGCTGGTTCATGTGCCTAATTAAGGATTCATATGGCCTACCAATTAAGCCATGAACCAGCACAGCGCATTGATAATGGGAAGGGAAAGGAAACAGCCATTTAGGCTCTCCTTTCCTTATGGGACCACAGCAGGGGCAGCTAGCAGAAAGCTTAAGGTAAGGGGTCATAGTGAGGTCAGGGAGGTTTTAGAAGTTGGTGTGGAGTTAATTGGGTAAGCTAGAACAGCTGGGTCGGAAGGTTCAGGAGACAGGGAGGTTAGAGGCAGCGATTGGTCGGGCAGAGGTCAGGTGGCCCTCAGAAGCTTCTGGTAGCCGGCCCAGAGGTGATATAAATCGCCGCGCCAGGAAGGCCTGGGCCGTCTCTTTAAAAAATTCTACAGCCAGAGGAGCTCCACAGATCACGTGTCTCGGGATGGAAGCCCTATTGCACCAGCTACTATCCAGAGCGGAGAGTGCGGGCGGAGAGGAGTGGATTCGCCACTGCCTATCAGTACCTTTGGAGCCTCGGGTCCCGGGTTCGGAGTTGTCAGCAGCCCCCAGCGCGGACGCGTCGCAGCAGCAGCCATGCCGGTCAGTGGATGGAGGGAGCCCCTCGCTGTTTGTGGACGAGACTGCGCAGCCAGATGACGTCGCAGGGGTGGAGGACATGTCGCCGGGAGGTGGCAAACGGAGGCGTTCCACGCGGAGTGCCAGCCCCGCTCTGTCGGAGGGAGCTAGGGGCGGACCGTATGTCTCCCTTTTTTCTTGCAGGGACCAGCAGCCTAGTCAAGCGGCGCCCCCTGCAGGCAGCGGACGGAGAGGAAGAAGCGCTTCAACCTCGGCGAGGCAGCCGTCGCCACAGCCCACCGCTGCCAGGGGCAGCCAGCCAGCTCGCAAAGGCAGTAAAGGCGGAAAATGCAGCCGCAAAACCAAGAATGTGGAGAAGCAGCAGCAAGCCCCACTGTCTGGTAGGATCCCGGTACGGTGTGAAGTCCCAGCGGCAGCCCCTGGAGTGTGTCCTGCTCAGGCGGCCGATGGTGAGTGCAGCAATACAGCTCAGATGTATGTTTTATCTTCTGCAATTGAACAATTGGTGTCAGTAATGAGGGCACAGATGGTTCCGCCAGTGGTTGCCAAGGAGGCGAGGGTCTGGGCAGTGGACTCGTTTCCTGGGCAAATCCCAAGTGGTAATGCATCCAAAGAAGGGACTGACATTACTAAGAGTATACCTGAAACTAGTGTTAGAGAATGTATGCCATGTCTAATGTCACCATTAGGGTTCCATTTGCCTTTGAGTGTTAAAGAAAGGATATGGAAAGGGGAATATATTGACTTTGCTACAATCCTTCCTCCTGTCAGGGATAATGTAAAATATGATAGAAAGGATGAGAAATCAGACGAGCGTAAGCCAGTGATCAAATCTTTTTATGGTTGGTTACAGGCTTTTCTCATTTATTCCAGTGTGCTGTGTGAAAAATACCCTGAAAAGAGTTCTTTGCTGTTCCAGCACATTGACATTATTTTGGAGGCTTACAGGGGTTTCAGCGGCTCAGCTTGGATAATCTATGACGAGGCTTTCAGGCAGAAATTGGCGGTGCAGCCATCTTTGCAGTGGGGTTCAAAAGACGTCGGCCTCTGGCTAAACTTATTTTTGCCTCAAAGGCAGCCGTTTGCTCGTCAGAACGCGGTGCCGGCCCCACAAGCCCCGCCTCCTGGGAGTTATAAGAAAGGATTGTGTTTTGCTTTCAATGACTCCCAGTGTAGGTGGTTAAATACATGCAAGTTCAAGCATGAGTGCGCATTTTGTGCAGGGAGCCATCCTGTGTCAAAATGTTTTCGTAAACTGCAGGCATCCGCCAGGGAGGGTTTTCCCAAAAGCATGTACCCCGGTGATGCTCCCAAGAATGCTCCCATGGTGGCAGGGCTACCCAAACCGGCGGATGGCTTCTCTGCTACTTAAAGGTTTTTCTGATGGTTTCGTTATACCGAGTTTCAATGGAACTGGATGTGTTATAACGAACAATTTAAAATCAGTTAGCGAGGCCCCGTGGGTGGTAAGGGAGAAGTTACTGAAAGAAGTAGGAGCAGGTAGGATGGAGGGTCCGTTTCCTCACCCCCCTTTTGAGGACTTCAGGATTTCCCCTTTGGGCCTGGTCCCCAAAAAAGAATCATCCGAATTTAGGTTGATACACCATTTGTCATTTCCTTTTGGTAGTTCTCTAAATGACCAGTTGGACTCGGAGGTTATATCCGTGTCTTACTCATCCTTTGATTTGGCTGTTGATAAGCTTCGCATTCTGGGTAAGAATGCGTTATTATCAAAGGCCGACGTGAAATCGGCGTTTCGGTTACTTCCAATAAATCCTGAAGGTTTCAACTCATTGGGAATTTGTTTTGAGAACCAATTTTATTTTGACAAGGCATTACCAATGGGTTGTTCGATTTCCTGCTTTTATTTTGAAGCATTCTCAACCTTTTTGGAATGGGTAGTTAGCGAGATAGCGGGTTCGAGTTCATTAATTCAAATCTGGACGACTTTTTATTTTTAGGTCCAGGCGATTCGGCGGAATGCGCTTCCTTGTTAGCAGTATTTCAGAAGGTTTGCGGGCATTTTGGGGTACCCTTGGCGCAGGAGAAAACGGTGTTTCCTACGACATGCATTGAATTCCTGGGCATAACTTTGGATTCTGTCAATATGGAGTTTAGACTGCCAGAGGACAAGATCTACAAGTTGTCCCAGGCTTTGCATTTATTCATGAGAAAGGGTAAAGTCACCCTGAGGGAGCTGCAATCCCTCCTAGGGCTACTGGCTTTTGCGACAAGGGTCCTACCTATGGGAAGGGTTTTCTCCAGGAGGCTATACGCAGCCATGTCAGGTTTGTATAACCCGACGGCGCATATTAGGCTGACCTCGGATATAAAGCAGGATCTGCTGGTTTGGCTGAAATTTCTGGAACACTTCAATGGTAGAGCTATGTGGCAGCAAGAATTCGTTTTGGACAGTGATTTTCGGTTAGAAACGGATTCTGCTGGCTCAGTTGGCTTTGGGGCCATTTTTGGTTACCACTGGTGCTCAGGAACCTGGCCGGACAGGTGGGTCTCCGGTGGTTTCACAAAAAACATAGTTTTACTGGAACTGTTCCCAGTGATTGTAGCATTAGAGATATGGGGATGCTCGTTTGCAAACAGAAGGATCTGGGTTAGCACGGATAACAAGGGCGTTCTGTTTGCAGTAAACACGCTGTCATCTAAGTCCCCGCTGGTAGTATCCTATCTGCGGCATCTGGTTTTCCTCTGCTTAAAATGGAACATCTGGCTAAAAGCAAAGTACGTCCCGGGTAGAATGAATAATGTTGCCGATGCTCTCTCCCATCTGCAGATGGACCGTTTTTTCGGGCTACTTCCCGGGGCAGATCCAGTGGGGGCAGTTTGCCCCTCCCATTTGTGGGCTCTGATTTAATGCTTCGCTATCTCAAGAATTCTGTGGCTGTTTCCACGTGGAAAAGCTATTCAGCATCCTGGTTTCTATGGTCAGCTTTTTTGGGGTCCTTGCAGTTGTCTGGGTCTGAGTTCTCGGAAGAACTGATTTTATTATTTCTGGGTTCCCTAATTCAAAAGCAGCCTTCCTGGTCCCACATTAATAAAACGCTCTCAGGCATTTCTTTCTTTTTACGCCTTCGTGGGCTGCCATCATGCCACAGTTTCTTTTCGGTTAAACAGATCCTAAAAGGGTATAAGAGAGCTTCCTTTAAAAAAGACTCAAGGTCACCAGTTACCCCGGCCATGCTGCCTCGGCAGTCTGTTTTTCAGAATATGAGGCTATATTATTTAAGGCTTTATTTGTAATCACATTTTTTGGTGCTTTCAGAGTGTCCGAATTGCTTCTGGCCTCTAGAAACGATACCTCGGGAATTCTATTATCAGAGGTGTCTTTTCTGGAGGAAAATTTGAGGTTATTCATTAAGTTCAGCAAGACGGATACGTTGGGAGTAGGAGTATGGATCTCACTAAAGAGGTATGTGATTCCTGATATCTGCCCATTAACCAATTTTCAGGAGTATTTACGTGTTCGGCCACCAGCCGCTGGGTTGTTATTCATTCATGAGGATGGCTCTCCGGTGTCAATTTATCAATTCTCATCAGTATTGAGAAGATGTGTAGTACACAGTTGCCTTGGTAAATTTAGGATATCATCCCATTCGTTTCGGATAGGTGCGGCAACAGAGGCCGCTAGGATTGGGTTGGAGGAGAGTACCATCAAGAGGATTGGCAGATGGAAGTCTAATGCATTTAAATTATACATTCGTCCTTATTAATGATTTGAATTTAATTTCAGGTTTGCAGCGGTCAGTGTGGATTGTAGGCCATTCCTTTATTTTTTGGGCGCAGAAGAGAGCAGCGCTTAGGACGTATACCGAAAATTTGGGTTTGGATCCTTCAGCCTTCAGCATTTCTTGGTATGGTCGTAGGGGGATGCTATGGGAGGATCTAGTTTTTGAATTAGGCAGGCTATATGCTATCTTTCCCCCTCCGGACATACTAATTGTACACATTGGGGGAAATGATATAGGTAAGTTGAAAACTTTTGATTTAATTAGCAATATGAAGGATACTTTTAAGTTCCTGAGGGTGGCCTCGCCAAAATCTTTTATAATTTTTTCAGAGATAATTCCGCGATTACGTTGGTTGGTTTCGCCAACCTTCAGGCCATTGGAAAAAGTCCGGAAACGGATAAACAGGGCTATGGAGAAATGTTTGTCTCCTGATTTTGGTTTTTCTTTTAGGCATTATGAGTTGGAGGGTGGTTTTCAGGGCCTTTATGGGGCAGATGGGGTCCATCTGTCCGATATAGGTCTTGATATTCTAAACATGCATAGAGGCGGCCGCGGTCTGGGGGTGTGAGGGACAGAGGGGGGGCCAGGGTTCCCCCCCTCTGTCGCTTGGGGAGAGTTAAGAAGGCTTGAAACAGGTTGGTGTATCAGCTCGAGTCTCAGTGGCTGGGTTGAGGTTGAGGTTGATGTCAAAAAAGTTAAGTGTGTGAATTTTTTACGGTGAATGTTTTTTCAAAAAAGTTTGATATCATAATTCAAGTTACTATACGTTTTGTTTTTTATTAAACCAGTGATTCAGGCCGTGGCCAAATACTAGTCCATAAAGAATTATTTATGTCTATATTGTAAATATTGGTATTTACCATTAAATGTTGGAAAAGAGTTACTGGTCTGTCGTGTCATTTCCTCTATTGCATGTGTTAAGAGGGGGGGGGGGTGTGTTGTTTTTATTGCATCATGCTTGTGGTCCCATGGGAAGGGAAAGGAAACAGCCATTTAGGCTCTCCTTTCCTTATGGGACCACAGCAGGGGCAGCTAGCAGAAAGCTTAAGGTAAGGGGTCATAGTGAGGTCAGGGAGGTTTTAGAAGTTGGTGTGGAGTTAATTGGGTAAGCTAGAACAGCTGGGTCGGAAGGTTCAGGAGACAGGGAGGTTAGAGGCAGCGATTGGTCGGGCAGAGGTCAGGTGGCCCTCAGAAGCTTCTGGTAGCCGGCCCAGAGGTGATATAAATCGCCGCGCCAGGAAGGCCTGGGCCGTCTCTTTAAAAAATTCTACAGCCAGAGGAGCTCCCCACCCTACCCCCCCCCGTCGCGGCCGATTCACGTGGTAGGCTCCCTCAGGTAAGTCACCTGAGGGGAGAGTTAAGAAGGCTTGAAACAGGTTGGTGTATCAGCTCGAGTCTCAGTGGCTGGGTTGAGGTTGATGTCAAAAAAGTTAAGTGTGTGAATTTTTTACGGTGAATGTTTTTTCAAAAAAGTTTGATATCATAATTCAAGTTACTATACGTTTTGTTTTTTATTAAACCAGTGAATCAGGCCGTGGCCAAATACTAGTCCATAAAGAATTATTTATGTCTATATTGTAAATATTGGTATTTACCATTAAATGTTGGAAAAGAGTTACTGGTCTGTCGTGTCATTTCCTCTATTGCATGTGTTAAGAGGGGGGGGGGTGTGTTGTTTTTATTGCATCATGCTTGTGGTCCCATAGTAAATCAGCCCCTTTGAGTTATCTTTGTTTGGTTTGCTTGACAACAGTGCAAAGAGCAATAAGCAAGTTTGTACTCGGAGTCTCAAGTGATCGTGCTAGGGAAAGGTCTGAGGGGAAAACAGGGAAATTGATCTGAGGTGGGAAAGTGACCTGAGGTGTGCCGGGGTCACGTGGTCAGTATGCCTAAAAGGGGGCATACACAAGTAGAAGTAAAAGAAGAAATAGCAATAAAAAAGGGGATGGGTGGGTGGGACACAAGAAAACCGATGCCCAGAAGGAGGATGGAGGGCGGGTTTAAATACCTCCCGACTCCTCCTACAAACCCAGGCTGACCTGCGGTCAGCCTTTCACTTGTACTCGGAGTCTCAGGTGATCGTGCTAGGGAAAGGTCTGAGGGAAAAACAGGGAAATTGATTTGAGGTGGGAAAGTGACCTGAGGTGTGCCGGGGTCACGTGGTCAGTATGCCTAAAAGGGGGCATACCCAAGTAGAAGTAAAAGAAGAAATAGCAATAAAAAATTGGATGGGTGGGTGGGACACAAGAAAACCGATGCCCAGAAGGATAGAGGGCGGGTTTAAATACCTCCCGACTCCTCCTACAAACTCAAGCTGACCTGTGGTCAGCCTTTCACTTGTACTCGGAGTCTCAGGTGATCGTGCTAGGGAAAGGTCTGAGGGGAAAACAGGGAAATTGATCTGAGGTGGGAAAGTGACCTGAGGTGTGCCGGGGTCACGTTGTCAGTATGCCTAAAAGGGGGCAAAAAATAAAACAGTAGGATGAGCTAGCCAAGAGATTTGAAATGAAAGTAACTGTATGCAACCACAAGCCCCTAACGTAAGAATGCCTGTGACAGACATGTGGAGCTGACATATGTCTGGAAAAGAAAGCTGACTACCGCCAATCTAACTCCTCAACAACGAGAATACAGACTCCTCGACGAATGGCAGCAGAAACTGCACCTGTACTGCAATCACGGCCCGGAGAGGATATTGACGTTCTACCCTGGTTAAGCAGCAGGGAATGGCTACGAGTCATGCCCTGTGCTAGCAGAGAATGGGGGTACTAGGGAAAGAAAAGTGGCCTATCCCCGAGTGCATCCGCAAAAAACTAGTGCCCAGACTGTCATGGGCCCAGCTTGAAAACCCGTTTGAGCTGAAAGTGGCAAAAGAAGCAAAAAGGCAAGTAGGAACTGAATGTCAGTGAGAAAAAGAACCCAGGACTTGAAGATCAAGCTCCGTCTGTAAAAAAGAAGGCTGTATCAGGAGTTTCAAGGAGAGCGTTCTACCATGCATAGAATTTGTAACCGGAGAAAGACAGATGGCGGCAAACTCTGCGATATCTGCTGCCCGTGACATGAAATCTGCAAAGAAGAACAACATTGTTAAAAACAACATAATCAACGAGCCTCAACTCACCTTAGGTAAAGGAAAAATCCCTACCTCCCTTACCCCTACCTACGTAGGTGTCCATGACTAACACACACAGTAACATAGAGCAGGAATGAAAATGTAGCGGAAGACTGAAATGTGTCAGTCTCAGGAAACTAGCAAGGCTGAGCAACCTGAGGCAAATCAGGCCAATTAAAAATGTAACACTCAAGCCTATGAACCTGAAGACGTGTCAGGCAAGTGATGTAAGTAGTGAGATAATGTGACGTATGAATGTGATGAAAGCCGTGAGATGCGGATGAGGGGACTTGCCACCGCACAAGCCAATTAGAAACGAACATCTCAATCCGACAGTACCCATAGACGTGACAGGTAACCAGCAGTGGAGAGTGGCCATGAACAAACATGAATGCACAGACTATGAAAATAAAATGTAGGTAAGTGTGGACTTATGCAGCTGGACTGAGAATGTGACAAACCCATGAATTGCAAAGGCCGAGCAACCTGAGGCGTACCAGGCAAATTAAAAACGTACACTCAGGCCCGATGAACCTGAAGACGTGTCAGGTCATAGTATGTCAAGATGCATGAAACGTATGAGAAACGGATGAGGAGACTTGCCACCGTACAAGCCGATTAAAAACGATCATCTCAATCCGTAAGCACCCATAGACGTGATGGGTGACCCCCCCAGCGGGGGGATATCAAACTACCAACTGGAAACCATCACGACTGAAACCTGTATGATAGACCTGAAGTTGCATGAGCAACGTGAAGTAGCATGAGAGACATAAGCACCCGAGCACATGAATAGCATGAGAAGTAAAAAAAAATTAAAAGTAAATAGTATGAGAATAGAACAAGAAACATGAATAGAACGAGAAACGAAAAACATGAGAAACACGAATAGCATGAGAAGCGTACTACACTTGAGAACATAATATCCAGAACAGCGTAAACATATGAGAAGCGTAATCGTATGAGAAGCTTAATCGTATGAGAAGCGTAATCTTATGAGAAGCGTAAACGTGTATGATAGACCTGAAGTTGCATGAGCGACATGAAGTAGCATGAGAGACATAAGCACCCGAGCACACGAATAGCATGAGAAGTAAAAAAGCATGAGAAGTGAATAGAACGAGAAATGTGAATAGTACGAGAAACGTAAATAGTACGAGAAACGTAAATAGTACGAGAAACGTAAATAGAACGAGAAACGTGAATAGAACGAGAAACGTGAATAGAACGAGAAACGTGAATAGAACGAGAAACGTGAATAGAACGAGAAATGTGAATAGAACGAGAAATTTGAATAGTACATGAAACGGAAAAAACATGAGAAACACGAATAGCATTAGAAGCGTAATACACTTGAGAACATAACACCCAGAACAGCGTAAACGTTCTTTTGCCATGAATAGCATGAGAAACGTAACGTAAAACGCACCGTAGAAACGTAAAATTGTCTGAGGAACGAAAAAACATGAGATATAACTGCATGAAACAACGTAAAATAGCCTGAGAACATAACTAGCCTGAGAAACGCGACACATGAAAGTGCAACGCACAAGACCATGACTAGCGTTAGAAACGTAATCGCAAGGGAACCGTAACTAGCTCGAGAAATGTGCACAAGAGAAACTTAACCGCATGGACATGACTAACATGAGAAATGAAAACACACGAGTAAACCATGAGAAACGTAATCGCATGAGAACATGACATCCTGAGAAACGTCACGCAATCACATGAGAACGTAACCGCATGAAAAACGTGATCGCCCGAGAACCATGAGAAACAAAAAAAAAAAAAACACATGAGAAACGTGATACCATGAGAAACGTAATTGCATCAGTAACAAAACACATGAGCCGTAATTGCATGAGAAACGTAATCACATGAGGAACCATGAGAACGCAATTGCAAGAGAAACCATGAGAAACGTGATTGCATGAAAAACGTAGTCACATGAAAAAACGTAAACGCATCCGAAACAAACTCACATGAGAACATAAAACCATAATCGCATGAGAAACAAACCCGCATGAAAACCGCAATCGCACCAGAAATGTAATCGCATGAGAATATAATACCATGGGAAATGTAATCGCATGGAAACATAGTCGCATGAAAAACAGTCGCAGGAAAAAATGTAATCGTATCAGAAACATGATACCATGGGAAACGTAATCGTATTAGAAACATAATACCATGGGAAACGTAGTCGCATGGGAAATGTAGTCGCCGCATGGGAAACGTAATCGCATGAAAAAGGTAATCGAATTAGAAACATATACCATGGGAAACGTAGTCGCATGGGAAACGTAGTCATATGAAAAACGTAATCGAGTCAGAAACATACCATGGGAAACATAGTCGCATGGAAAACGTAGTCGCATGAGAAGACACCATGAGAAACGTAATTGCATGAGAAGACACCATGAGAAACGTTATCGCATGAGAACGTGATCGCATGAGAAACGTAACACGAGGACCGTGATCGCACATGATCGCATGAGAAACCATGGGAAACATAATCGCATGAGAACTACCATGCGAAACGTAATCGCATGAGAACCACCATGAAAACCGTGATTGCATGAGAAACCTAACACGATGACCGCGATCGCTTGCGAACATGATCGCATGAGAACGTGACCGCGCGTGAAACGTAATCACAGCGGATGGGAATCACATCGGATGACGCGGCACGCTGGAGGGCGGGGCCGAGTGATACAGTCGGTGGCTATGGCCGCCGCTGTATCACGAGAGCGCGCTCGCAAAAGCTTTCCACCATGCGTTCATCTTTGCAGTCCCTGTCATGGTAGGTTTGGGGCCTGATTGCCTGATGTTCAAGCTGATTGGGTCTGGTCGACGATTCGGCTCCATTGTCACAGTAATTTCTTGCGAAAAAATGCAATTTGTCATAGCGTTGCTGTCCCAGCGCTTCTGTTATAGTGTTTATGTCCCAGCGTTTCTGCCATAACATTTCCATCACAACGTTTCTGTCACATTGCGGTTCTGCTACAGCATTTCTGCCATTGCGGTTCTGCCACAGCATTTCTGCCATTGCGGTTCTGCCACAGCGTTTCTGTCTTCGGCCCCGTACACACGAGCAAATAGATCTGTTCAAATCAGTCGGACAGACCGATTTGAACAGATCTGTCTGCTGGGATGTATTGGTTTAAACGTGTACACACGATCAAACCAAAATCCCCGCCGGCAGACGCCGCCACGTCACCGCACCAGGAAGTAAAACACTTCCGCGCATGCGTCGAATCCATTCGACGCATGTGCGAGCAGATATGTCTGCTGGTTAGCGTACTAACCAGCAGACATATCGGTCCGACGGGTTCCCAGCCGACAGATTTCAAAGCATGCTTTGAAATCTGTCGGGTGGCCAAATCAGTCTGTTTGCCCGTACACACGATCGAATCTGTCTGCTGAAACGGTCTGGCAGACCGTTTCCAGCAGACAGATTTGATCGTGTGTACGCAGTCTAAGGCCTCGTACACACAATCAAATCTGTCTGCTGGAAACGGTCGGCCCGTGTGTACACGCGAGCAAACCAAAATGCCAGCAGACAGATCTGTTCAAATCGGTCGGTCCGACCGATTTGAACAGATAGATTGACTCGTGTGTACGAGGCCTTAGTGTTTCTGTCACAGCGTTTCTGTCATAGCATTTGTCATATACATTTCTGCCATATCATTCTGCCATAGCGGTTCTGCCTTATGCCCTGTACACACGATCGGTCAAACCGGTGAGAACGGTCCGATGTATTTTTCCATCGGTTAACCGATGAAGCTGACTGATGGTCAGTCGTGCCTACACACCATCGGTTAAAAAAACGATCGTGTCAGAACGTGGTGATGTAAAACACAACAACATGCTAAAAAAAATGAAGTTCAATGCTTTCAAATATGCGTCGACTTGATTCTGAGCATGCATGGATTTTTAACCGATGGACGTGCCTACAGACGATCGTTTTTTTTTCTATCGGTTTCATTTAAAACAAGTTTGCTTTTTTTTAACCGATGGATAAATAACCGATGGCGCCCACACACGATCGGTTTGGTCTGATGAAAACAATCCATCAGACGTTCTCATCGGTTTGACCGATCATGTGTACGCGGCCTAATGCCGCGTACACACGGTCGTTTTTTGCGATGAAAAAAAATTACGTTTTCTAAAATGTCATTTAAATTGATCGTGTGTGGGCAAAACGTTGTTTTTTGTCTTAAAAAAAACTGCCAAAAAAAAATTCCAACATGCTTGAATTGTTTGTGTCATTTTTCAAAACGTTGTTTTTTGTGTCGTAAAAAATGATCGTGTGTGGGCAAAACGACATAAAAAATTACGTTTTAAACCCGCGCGTGCTCAGAAGCAATTTCTGAGATGGGAGAGCTCGTTCTGGTAAAACTACTGTTTAGAATGGATTAAGCACATTCGTTATTTTAAAACTAATGAAGAAAACAGAGCTTTTTAAACCATTTCCAAGCTACCCTAAACTCCTAGTTTGTTGTGGCTCATCTTGTTTGACGTATTTCTGTCCACCTTTTGACTTTATTATTTTTTTGGGCCCTTTTTGTTATTTTTTTTTGGGACACATGTAATTTTTTTGGGGTAATATCTTTTAACAGATGTTTTGAACTACAATTTTTTTTTAAGGATTTTGGAGGGTGTGAAGTGACCACAACAGCTTATTTTTTTTGTTTAATTTACCCACAAGGAGGTTGTTATTCCTTGTTTAATGTCGTTTTAATTTTTAAAATGTGTCTGCCTACTCACTATAACAATCTCTATATTTGTTTGTAAAAAATACACATGGTCAAAATTTGCAAACCAACCAAAATATACCTTTATTCAGGTTGAAAAGGTAAATAAATAAAAAGTACAACCATCTGGCAATCAAAAAGCAAAACCAAATAAAAACAAAGAAGCCTGGATAAAAACAAAGGAGACCCTGCTTGAAGCTGTAAACACAAGGGTCCACCAAGAAAACAATGAAGGCTGTGAAGGCAAAAAAAAATTCTATTCGGGGCACCATCTCCTCACTTCTTCCTCCCTGCAGTCTTCCCTGCAGCTTTCCCTGCAGCCTTCCCTGCAGCCTTCCCTGCAGTCTTCCCTGCAGTCTTCCCTGCAGCCTTCCCTGCAGGCCGAGTCCTCAGGGGCTGTGTGACTGGAGCCGATGTGCCAGGAGCCAGAGCAGGCTCAGGAAGAGGAGGAGCAGGAGAAAGAGCGGGAGCAGGAGATGGAGCAGGACCAGGAAGCGCAGTAAGGACAGGAGTGCCAATCCGCCCAATGCCAATATCGTCATTGAGCTGTCCCAGTGTGGCCATGCTTATGGCCTGGAATATGATGGATTCGCAGCGCACACGCTGTCCCAGCTCAAGATTTTTAAGCTTGGCTGCGATCAGCGCTGCGAATCCCTCTTCCTCACTGGGCGGTTCTCTGATGGCCAAAGTTGCTTCACGGAGCATGGCCTGGGTCTCCTCCTCCATCTGCATGAGCCTTCTGGCCCTTTTTGCTGGGTTCCGGATAGGAGGGATTTGGGAGATACAATCACGCTGACGTGACTCCTGTCTCCCAGTGGGGCCTGCCACCTCCTGGCTCCCAGTGGGGCCTGACTCTTCCTGGCTCCCAGTGGGGCCTGACTCTTCCTGGCTCCCTGCGGGGCATGCCTCCCCCTGGCTCCCTGCGGGGCCTGCCTCCTCCTGGCTCCCTGCGGGGCCTGCCTCCCCCTGGCTCTCTGCGTGGCCTGCCTCCTCCTGGCTTTGCTCTGCCTGTGTATAATGAAAACAGGACATATTTTATTTTTTGGCTTCATTCATCACACACATTTCTAACTTAATGACATATCATAATTGAATGCTAAAATATATTTACCACAGGCCCTCGATCCCTAATTCTGTGGCCCCTTACACAGCTTTAGATATGTGCCCCCTGGAGCTGGGGGGGGGGTTGATGCTGACTGAAATTCCAAAGTAGGGGGCCTTTACCTAACCGTTTTTTTACTTTAGGGTGGACAAAATGTTAATGGCCAAAAAGGGTGTTTAACATCTGCGGCCACTGTATGGTGTACCTAATGGCGTACAAGAAAATGACACACATTCATTATGACCTCTGCATTTATGTATCTTGTCCCCATTCTGTTTTGCCACTATTGCTTAGTGATATGTTCCTAATTTTTTGGGCAATCATTTATATAATTTCGATCACTTGTAACATAAATTACTCATCATTATTATACTTTGCATTACAAAAATGAATATGAAAATGCAATATCTGGCTCCATGGGTCACAATCTGGGTCCTCCAGGAACTCAGGCTCTTCCTCTGAGCTTGCCTGCTCTTGCCTGCAGGGAACACTGGAGGGCTGACTGCAGGGAACACTGGAGGGCTGACTGCAGGGAACACTGGACTGCCTCCTTGGGGGAAGGGTAGACATGGATGGCCTGGACTCAATGTGATCATCCAGGAACTGCATCTGACCATAGTACCACAGGTTTGGCTTGTAGACGCTGTCAGCTGCAGCCCCAGACCTCATTGAGGCCAGGACTTGTGACCGTTGGGTCCTGTAGGTGCCCCGAAGCGAATTTATTTTTGCCTTCACAGTCTCCAATGTAGCGTTGGGGACCCTTGTTTTTACAAATTCAAGAAGGGCCTCCTTTGCTTTCTTCCGGGCATCTTTGTTTTTATTAATTTTGCTTTTTGATTGCCAGAACACTGGATGTTCCTTCCATCTCTGGATAAATTCCGTCAGAAATTCGGGATCCTTAAAGGCCTCCATTAGTTCTGCATGTACAAAACAAAAACCAAAGCCTAGTGTCAGTCAAGCCACTACTACTAATTAGCTTTTAACACCATGGGGGTTATTTATGAAAGGAAAATACACTCTGCACTTCAATTGCACTGAAAGTGGACTTGGAAGTGCAATCGTTGTATAAATCTGAGAGGGGTAGATCAGAAATGAGGGGAAGCTCTGCTGATTTTATCAGCCAATGATGTGCATGCTAAAATGCTTATTTATAAAATTCTCCTTGCATGTCCTCCTCAAGATCTCCAGCGACTGCATTTCCAAGTGCACTTGTAGTGCAAAGTGGCTTTTCCTTTAAGTAAATAACCCCCCATATCTTCTAGCCCACACAATCATCCACTGTTCCCTAATATTATTAATGTCCATAATCCAGCTACATACCGTCTTATGATCCGATCGTCTCTTCCGCCTTGTTCCGCAGGTTGTGAACGTCGCTTGCAATGACGTGGATCCCTTTAAACGGCGCGAACGTGTGACGCGATGCACGAGATCCCGCCCCTGACGTTCGGTCTCGTCTTTTCCACGCCCCTTTCTCGATCTTTCTTTGTGGGTGTGTTTTAGGGAAGAAAAAGATGGCGACAAATATGGCAAGCTCAAGCCATCAGGCAGGCCAGGCCCAGCCAACCGGACGATCCCGGCGGAGGTACAAGGCCTCAAACATGGCCTTCCAGGAGATGGTGGAGATGGTCACCATATTACAAAGGGAGGATTATGATGGGAAGCATGGCCCTTACCTGCATCCAAACAGGGTGAAGGCCGACATCATGGAGAAGGTGATCAGGAGGCTGCATGACAAATTTGGCCAACGCAGGATTC
The DNA here is from genome assembly GCA_029574335.1 of Rana kukunoris. NCBI lineage: Eukaryota > Metazoa > Chordata > Amphibia > Anura > Ranidae > Rana > Rana kukunoris. Next base: position 103,019,507 of record CM056055.1, on the reverse strand, counting down.
GAGAGCAATTAAGAAAGAGGTGGTCAGACCTCAAAAAAAGAGAGCCAGAACAACTTAAGCATATCAATAGGCTGATTAGGGCAAAAAGTACGTTTTTTTCTTTTTTGACACATTTGTGGTGTTTGTTAATTGTGCCATGTGATTTTAATTTCAGGTTGTACTGTATCTGTTTGTGGGCACAAAAAGTGGTCGGAGGAGTCGTCGTTCATACGTTGTTTTTCGACCTACTAAACGACAATCTTCGTGCTAAATATCATCATGCGCCTAGTTCGCATGGACAAAAAGGAGTGTATAAACACTATATCATTCCCAAAAAACATCTTTGTATTTGTTGTAATCTGAACAAACGACGACGACTCCTACGACCAATTCATGTGTCCCCAAAGAGGAATCTTGCCATTTTTGGTGTAATGTGACTTCACTTGTGATCTTTTGTAATGTGGATTTGTACCTAAATTAAAGTCGATGTGAAAAGCTTAGTAAATATGACCAATAAACAGAAAAAGGAGAGTCTGCTCAGCAGTAGATTCTGCACATGTTTATATACTCTGTACTTGTATTTTTAGTTCTCACTCATATCTCTTTATAATCTTTTACCTTTCTTTTTTCCCTATCTTCAATCTCGTAGGGCGCAGGGAATCAGCAAGGCAGGACGGAACTTCCCAAGCCCCACCCCCGAGGGATGATGACCCTGCCACCACATTAGCAAGGCAGGATGGAACTTCCCAAGCCCCACCCCCGAGGGATGATGACGCTGCCACCACATCCGGTAAATTTTCAAGATACCACCCATACCCAGGTAATCTAGATCAGGGATCCCCAAACTACGGCCCTCCAGCTGTTGTGGAACTACACATCCCATGAGGCATTGTAAAACTCTGACATTCACAGACATGACTAGGCATGATGGGAATTGCAGTTCCTGAACAACTGGAGGGCCGTAGTTTGAAGACCCATGATCTACATGTAGGTCTTCCGAATTTTAATACCTTTTTTGTTCCCACATTTCAGGAGCAAGTCGTGCAGCGACAATGGACAAGGATACTGCCAAGTTTGTGCTGTCCGAAATATGGTCCTTCAGGGAACAACTAGAGGACATCCAGGTCACTGCAACAGAAGTGATTGAAAAATCCAAAGGGCTGGAGCTACAAATTAAAAATTTAATTGATTATTTGGGTAGGTTTTGATTTATTTTGTGTTTATTTTGTAATTTAAAAAATGTTATACAGGTTTGGTTTATAAAAAAAAAAAAGTGATTTTATTTTTGGATTAATGAAAAAAAAATAGTGATTTTATTTTTTGACTAATGTAAAATAAAAAAAAATAAAAAACAACAAAAAGTGATTTTATTTTTGGAATAATGTAAAAAAAAAAGTGATTTTATTTTTGGAATAATGTAAAAAAAAGTGATTTTATTTTTTGACTAATGTAAAAAAAAAAAAAAAAAAAGTGATTTTATTTTTGGAATAATGTAAAAAAAAAAAAAAAAAAGTGATTTTATTTTTGGAATAATGTAAAAAAACAAACAAAAAAAAAGTGATTTTATTTTTGGAATAATGTAAATAAAAAAAAAATGATTTTATTTTTGGAATAATGTTATAAAAAAAGTGATTTTGTTTTTTGAATAATGTAACTAAAAAAAAAAAAAGTGATTTTATTTGTTTTGTAAATCAAAAAAAATATGTAATGTTAAAAAGTAATAATGTTTTTCAAGATGCAAAAAATAAAAAAAATATGGACAGTAAAATATGTGTGTCTTGTTATTTAAGCTCAATGATGAATAGAAAATACCTAAAAAAAAATGTATGCTGAGAACATTAAACAATGATGGATAGTTATTTCAGTCCATCACAAACACATGGCACTATGATAACCTAGGACAGTGATGGCGAACCTTGGGACTCCAGATGTTTTGAAACTACATTTCCCTTGATGCTCCGCTATACTGCAGAATGCATGAGCATCATGGGAAATGTAGTTCCAAAACATCTGGGGTGCCAAGGTCGCCATCACTGACCCAGGAGATAAAATAAAAACACAAACCTTATAAATTCATTAAAGAACAAAGAAAAGACTGTTTCAGGCAAAAAAGAAATTTAATGATTCAGCCAAGATCTGGCATTGGAATAGCCCCCCTACCCATAAAATAGTCCACATATGCCTGCCGCACAGCACGTGCGTTTAGGGGGGCCAATTGTGGATGGGCAGCCTCACGAGCCGCCTCTGGAAGTTCAACTGGGTCATCAGGCAAAACAGTTAAATAAGTTGAAGAATGTCTTCTTAAATAATTGTGGAGAATGCAGCAACACATAATTATGTAGTTAAACTTATATTCGGCCAGGTTTATGGCAGTCAGAAATAGCCGGAAACGGCTGGCCATGATGCCAAAGGCATTTTCCACCACACGTCTGGCTCTGGCCAGCCTGTAATTGAACACCCTCCTCTCAGGGGTGAGGGCGTGTTGGGGAAATGGCCTTATGAGGTGGGGACCCAATGCGAAAGCCTCATCTGCGACAAAAACGAAGGGCAGACCCTCTTCATTCTCCTCCGCAGGTGGCAATCCCAGGTCCTCCGACTGAAGCCGTTGGGCGAACTCCGTCTCAGCAAAGACACCACCGTCCGACATCTGCCCATTTTTCCCAACGTCTAGGTAGAGAAATTCATAATTGGCAGAAACCACCGCCATCAGAACAACACTGTGGAACCCTTTGTAGTTGAAATAATGGGATCCACTATGGGGTGGTGGCACGATGCTTGTTTTCCGATCGTATCTGTTTTGGCAGTGCAGTGTTGTTCTGATGCTTGCCATCAATGGCTCCTCCGCAGTTAGGAAAATTCCATCGCCGGGAGAAGTCCGCTGCCACAGTCTGCCATTCCTGTGACGTGGTGGGGAACTGTAGATACCAAAAAAAAAATCAAACAAACATTCCTAAAAGAACATCACAAAACATTTTTTGATACCAAAAAAACCCAAAAACATTAATTTGAAGTATTATTAAAAATGGGAAAAATAATAAGGGATCACTAAAGCAGATTAATCACACCCACTGATGGTCACAATCCTACAAAAAATAAGGGGAGTGGAGGCCCAAGATGAGTTTGAGACCTCTAAAAAAAAAAAAAAAAAAAAAGTAATTTATACAATTAGAAAATAAAGAGGGGGGGGGGTTGTGCGTGCACTACAATATAGGACAAAAATATAGGGGGATATAGGGACTTCTATAGACAACACTACAATATAGGACAAAATATAGGGGGATATAGGGACTTCTATAGACAACACTACAATATAGGACAAAATATAGGGGGATATAGGGAACTAGGCTAGGTGGGTTTGGGCCACACAAAAAAAAAAAAGCTGGACAGGTTGGCAAAACAAAAGATGCATGTAGGAGCAAATATAAAATGAATACAGCATGCATGGAGATGAAAGGGAACATTCCCAGCAGATCACAAACAGGGACTGTTTAAAACCAAAAAAATTGAAACAAATACAAAAGCCAAAATAAAACATAGTTTGTGCATTTAAAGGGCACCACTTATCTTAATATAGTCCTCCTGCAGAACATGAATGATAGCAGAACAGGTCTGGGGAATTATGACCCCCAGAGCCTGGGGGGAGATGCCCGTCGAGAACTTCAAGTCCTGCAGACTTCTCCCTGTTGCCAGGTACCTCAAGGTGGCAACTAGCCGCTGCTCAGCAGTGATGGCTTCCCGCATAACGGTGTCCTGCCTGGTGATATATGGCGACACCAAAGCCAAAAGCTGCTGGAATACGGGGTCAGACATCCGAAGAAAATTCCTGAAATCATCAGGGTTATTTTCTCGGATCTCCCGCAGCAAAGGCATATGGGAGAACTGGTCCCTGCGAAGAAACCAGTTCTTGGCCCACAAAGTCCTCCTCGCCCTCCTCAAGGAATTGAGCCGGGATGCAGCACACATCCTAACTAGAAGCACAGCACGATCTCGGCGACGAGAACGTACCCGCAACATGGCTAGAAAACGGTCGTCAAATCAGATCGCACTAAAACACCGCTCTGAAGTACAGAAAGGCCTCTGAAGAACGGACCTGCAAAACAGGAACGTGTAGACAAGAACGCACTGCCAAAACAGATACGATCGGAAAACAAGCACTGTATCACAAATACGACCCCAAAAGCACAAACTGTACGACAGTAAACGATATTAAAGCACGAAGACTGAAAAGCGAGAATCGTCTCTCACCAAACTTTTACTAACACGCAGCAACACGATATCAGCAAAAGAGGCCGTCTTCCGCATGGAAATGACCCTTTATAGTTCCGTCGTACGTGATGGACGTCACGGCGCTTTGCTAGACTTTTTGGGAAAAACGATAGTGTGTACGCAACGTCGTTTTGGAAAATGAAGTTTGAAAAACGTCGTTTTTTTCATGAGATAAAACGTCGTTTTTTTTCATCGCAAAAAGTGATCGTGTGTACGCGACATTAGAGTTCCTGTCACAACGTTCCTGTCACAATGTTTCTGTCATGGCGTTTCTCCTGCCATAGCATTTCTGCCATAGCGTTTTTGTCTTGTGTTCAGTCTCAGCGTTCCTGTCAGAGCATTTCTGTCATAGCGTTCCTGCCATAGCATCTCTGTCTCGGCGTTCCAGTCTCGGCATTCTGTCATTGCTTTCTGCCATTGCGTTTCTGCCATAGTATCTCTGTCATAGCGGGTTCTGTCATAGCGGGTTCTGTCTTAGTGTGTGATGTCATAGCATATTGGTGCCACGCAGTCACAGCATATACACCGGTAGCTGTTACATCTTTGTTGGTTGTCACATCTCATCGTACCATCATTCATGTTTTCTTTGTAACCTGGGTTAGTTAGCTAGTGCTCACATCTCGGGATCTGTAACGTCTACAGATCCATACGGGCTGAGGTTTCGTTTTTAAATGATTGTTTTGGCCACAATCTTCTTGCCTGTATACCATATGTCACACGATGCACACTTCATTGTCTCTGCGCTGCAAGTTACTAGGCTCACTACTACTTACAGGTGATCAGTGGCAGCTGGTGCTCAAAATTATTGGGGGGGCGCAAACGAAAAACAAAAGTCAATTGCAGCCTTACTATGCCCATCAAACGCAGCCACTGTGCCATGCCATCAAAACGCAACCACTGTGCCATGCGATTAAAACGCAACCACCGTGCCATGCCATCAAAACGCAACCACTGTGCCATGCGATTAAAACGCAACCACCGTGCCATGCCATCAAAACGCAACCACCGTGCTATGCCATCAAACGCAGCCACTGTGCCATGCCATCAAACGCAGCCACTGTGCCATGCAATCAAACGCAGCCACCGTGCCATGCCATCAAACGCAGCCACTGTGCCATGCCATCCAAACGCAACTAGCAGCTAGCGATTATCTGTGGTGATTGTTGCTGGACACAAAGTGCATGCAGCAGCGATCACTATAGTGAACAGGGCAAGAGGTAAGAGTAATTAAAGACACAGACCTCAATCTCCATCTCTGCAGCTTCAGCTATACAGAATGAATGAACAGGAAGAGCTGTGCACTGTCTTCCAGTTCATTCACACACTGAAGCATAGAAAACAGAGTTCATTATCCTGAAACATCCCCTGCAGAAGCCATAGGCTGCTGCAGGAGAGGGGAAGCCAGCAGCACTGTGGGGGTTAGGGGAGTCACAGAGGGCATGGGCAACAGAAATAAGAGGGGGGAAGCATATACAGGAATCGACCCCTCCATTTTCCTCCTGCAGCCTCTGAAAGCTGTCTCCTTTCCTGCAAGCTTCAGCTGTTGCATAAGAAAATTAAGGGGTCACTTCCTGTATATGCTGCAATTCATGCCCAGGTGTAGGACCTAATGCAGGGGTGCGCAACCTTTTGAAGAGCGATGGCCACTTCAGCAACTTAATAACCGTTCGAGGGCCACAATGAGTGGCCAGGGCAGATGACAGGTCCATATCCACTCCACATATGCAGAGCAGACACTGACACAGCCCGCTCTACTCTATGGACCCTCCGATCTGATCTGCCAGAAGGAAGGGGATGTAGGCAAATGTACATGGACACAAATCCGTTTACATCTGCCGCTCCATAGAAGTAAATGGAGGGTCCGATTGGGCCCACCTGAAAAACAGACAGGTGGACCCGATTGGACTGATCGTATGAAAGGGACTTAAGGCTGTATTCACACTGATCAACAAAGGTTTACTCACTTCTGCGAGTTAGTTGCCATAGAATTCTATTATATACTGCAGTTGTGATGGATGCACTGAAAGTGCACCAAACCTGCAGGTAATAACAGAAGTCTATGGCGTAGTGCAGGTAACCCGCAGCTGCACCTGCGGATCAGTTTGAAAGCAACCCAGTGTAGCTAGTATACCAGTGTAGAAAACAGACATGTCCATTGCTTTTTGATTTGAATGAAAACTGACCTCAATCTTCACTGGATGGCAGCTGGCAGCAGCTGCTGTCCTCCAGGGCGGGTATGGCTGGCGGCTGCGGCTGCTGCTGTCCTCCAGGGCATGTATGGCTGGCGGCTGGAAGCTGCTGCTGTCCTCCAGGGTGGCTATGGATGTCGGCTGCTGCTGCTGTACTTCAGGGCGGGTATGGATGTCGGCTGCTGCTGCTGTCCTTCAGGGTGGGTATGGATGTCGGCTGCTGCTGCCCACATGTGGCCCATAGGCCAACGGCTGAGCACCCCTGACATAATGTGACAGGGAGGCACTATGCTGCCTGCAAACTACAGCCTATCCCCGACGACGTCTTTTGATGACGAAACGCGTAGGTATGGCCTAAGCAGTGGTACGTCATCACGGTTATACGATACGGAACACACAGCACGGAGCCCTAATGCACCCGAGTGGAGGAGAGGAGACGCCGCATCCTTCATTCATTTTCATGCGCTGCACTATCAACTAAATTGTGAGTGCTATTTCACCCATTTATATATTAAACCCTTTTCGTACATACTACACCATGGGTTGTTTTTTTGTTTTTATTCCCTCCCCCATGAGTCTTTGAAGCATTTCTACATCCATCCTATACAAGCTGTGGAGCCATCATATGCTTTGCCTGTTGTTTTGGAGTCATTACATGCTTTACTTTGGAGAAGTCTGACTGGGACGACTATAAACATCCCTAGGCTTATCTGACCGCTACTCATACGGTCAATCTATGTGGTAAGGAGACAACCTATTCACTGGGTGGCTCTTTGGTGGAAGAAGATTTTGGTGTGTTGATTTGCACTGATTATGGACTTTATTTCACTGGATCTTTCCTGATTTTCATAATCACATTATTGTGTTTTTTTTCTTGTCACTTTATTCATTTACGTATCACTATATTTTTTTATTATCATGTACTTAGCGCTGTACCTATAATTTTTGTATTTCTGTAGGTTACTTTGGTTTAAGTAATTGGTACTGGCAGCTTTTTTTTATTGAGATTTAATCACACATTCATTCATTTATATCACGTTAGCGCAGTGTTTTCTCCCCTAAGGGGGAGATATATATACTTTTGCACACTACAAGTGCCAGCATGATCAGAACTTACCCCTCCCATGCTAGCTCATGTCACTCCAGGGTATCCAAGTATTAATCCCCCACTATTACTGAGGACAGGTGGGGGAGGGAGGGGAAAAATGAGGCCAGGAGAGATCAGTGAAGCCGGGTGAGGAGACCAGCTCGCTGAGGGGGTGGGACCTGATTGTGAAGGGGTGGAGCCTAATCACGGAGGGGCGGAGTCTAATCACGGGGGTGCACGACTGCACGAATAGGAAGGACAGGAGGGAGTTGGGAGGCAGTGTCATTCTAAGCAAGAGAACGGCCCCTTAGCAGATGACCTGCCTCCTCCACTCAGCTGCCTGTTCCAACAGCACCTATAGGGTAAGGTGACCAGATTTTTAAAATGAAATCCGGGGACATATTTTTTGTTTACTAGTAATGGCGGCAATCAGGGACTCTCTGCCCATGGCCGCCCGCCTCACAGCCTCTCAAGTCTCACTCTTCGGGCCCGGCTACTACTGGATAGGGAGCGGAGGAAGATCACTCCACCAGGGAAGGCAAGAAGATAGGCAGGTCGCTGGCCAGGATTTGAGCCAAGGCAGAAGAACATGCGAGCGAAGCTGAATAGGCATGCACCCAAAACCGAAGAAATATTCCCTCCGCTCTGACCAGCACATGATTATCAGAAAGGGGCACAGATAATGGGTAAAATAAGACCACCCTATGCAAGTAGGCACGGCGGAGCGGGGGGTGTAATTCTAATTTTTTTATTTTAATTCTCCACTGATTGTCTTTGAAATTGCCCCTGCTCCCTATTAAATCCAATCTGGGGACAAAACCAGGGACAGACTTGGTCTGGGGACAGTGTCCTCAATCAGGGGACTGTCCCCTGAAAGTGGGGATGTCTGGTCACCCTACTATAGCGAGGGGGTGGATTGTCACATAACATGCCAGACCCTCATGCTGCACTGCTTCTAACAAAGTTTCTGGAACTTAACCACTTTAGCCCCGGACCATATTGCTGTCCAAAGACCAGAGCACAAACAAAATTGGCGTCCTTTTTTTCCCACAAATAGAGCTTTCTTTTGGTGGTATTTGATCATCTCTGCTGTTTTTATTTTTTGCGCTATAAACTAAACTAGAGCGACTATTTTGAAAAAAATGCAATATTTTTTACATTTTGCTATAATAAAAATCCCCAAAAAAGATATAAAAAAAAAAATTTTTCCTCAATTTAGGGCGATACGTATTCTTCTACATATTTTTCGTTAAAAAAAATCGCAATTAACGTTTATGAATTGGTTTGCGCAAAATTTATAGCGTTTACAAAAAAGGGGGTCGTTTTATGGCATTTTTATTATTATTTTTTTTACTAGTAATTGCGGCGATCAGCGTTTTTTTTTCGGTACTGCGATATTATGGCGGACACATCGGACACTTTTGACACATTTTTGGGACCATTGGCATTTTTATAGCGATCAATGCTATAAAAATGCATTATATTACTATAAAAATGCCATTGGCAGTGAAGGGGTTAACACTAGGGGGCAGAGAAGGGGTTAAGTGTGGTCCTGGTGTGTTCTAACTGTATGGGGGGGGGGGGTGGCCTCACTAGGGGAAATCACTGATCTTCTGTCCATACATTGTATGGACAGAAGATCAGCGTTTCCCCCACTGACAGAAACGAGAGGTATGTGTTTACACACATACCTCCCGTTCCCTGCTCTGTAACGAGCGATCGCAGGTGCCTGGCGGCGCCCTACAAGCTGCTAAAGGGAGGACGTAGAGCTACGTGCTCCCGTGTAGCAGTGCCACCGTCCCGCAGTAATATGACGGCGGGCGGTCGGCAATTAGTTAATTAGTGTGCCGTGCAGCATACAATTCCACCCTAGCACTGCCAGAAGCTTTGCTCTACATCTCACTGGCCCTGATTGGGCCCCTTGTTCATCTGGGGCCCCTGGGCTGTGCCCAGGTGTGCCAGGTGGATAAGACGGCCCTGATCCTTCCTGCCTTCCATGTGCCATAGTGATCCTTTCTTTCTGCCTTCCATGTGCCATAGTGATCCCTTCTTCCTGCCTTCCATGTGTCATAGTGATCCTTCCTGCCTTCCAGGTGTCATGGTGGTCCTTCCTGCCTTCTATGTGCCATAATGATTCTTCCTTCTTGCCTTCCATGTTTTATAGTGATCCTTCCTGCCTTCAGTGTACCATAGTGATCCTTCCTACTGCCATGTACCATTGTGATCCTTCTTACTGCCATGTACCATAGTGATCCTTCCTGATTTCCATGTACCATAGTGATCCTTCCTGTCTTCCATGTCATGTGCCATAGTGATCCTGAATTCCATGTGCCATAGTGATCTCTCCTTTCCACGTTTCATGTGTCATAGTGATCTCTCCTTCCCACGTTTCATGTGTTATAGTGATCCTTCCTTCCCGCTTTCCATGTCATAGTAATCCTTCCTTCCAGCCTATCATGCACTATAGTGATTCCTCCTGCCTTCCATGTGCCATAGTTATCCTTCCTGCCTTACATATGCCATAATGATCCTTCCTGTCTTCCATATACGATAGTGATCCTTCCTGCATTTCATATACCCTAGTGATTCTTCCTGCCTTCCATATGCCATAGTGATCCTTCCTGCACCTTTCTTCCTGCTTTTCATGTTTCACAGATTATCCTTTCTGTCTTTCATGTGTCATAGTGATTTTTCCTGCCTTCGATATGCCATAGTGATACTTCCTCCCTTCCATGTACCACAGTGATCCTTGCTTCAATTGTACCATAGTGACCCCTCCTTCCTTTCTTCCATATGCCATAGTTATCCTTCCATGTACCATAGTTATCTTTCCTTCCTGCCTTCCATGTGCCATAGTGATCTTTCCTCCCTTCCATGTGCCATAGTGATCCTTCATGCCTTCCATGGCCCATAATGATCCCTTCTTCCCTTTTTGCATAGTGATCCTTCCTTTCATACAACAGTGATCCTTCCCTCTCTCAAATCTCGCTCCCTAAGGCCGCGTACACACGATCGAATTTGTCCACTCAAACTGGTCCGACGGACCAGTTCAGCAGACAAATCCGATCGTGTGTACGGGCTAGCGGACATGTCTGACCGGCGGACAAATTTTAAAACAAGCATGCGTGGAAGTTTTTTACTTCCAGGTGCGGTGACGTGGCGACGTCAACGTCACCGCCACGTCACCGCGCTGTCTGCCGGCGGGGATTTTGATCCGATGGTGTGTACACGCCATCGGACCAAAATCCAGAGAAGACATGTCCGCTGGAAACGGTCCGTCGGACCGTTTCAGCGGACATGTCCCTCCGTGTGTACGCGGCCTAAGTGTTGATTCACACTGGAACACAGTGCAGGAAAGACGCGTTCCATGTACATTTCCCACACTGCATGCAACCATGCTGCCCTTGTGAGACCCATGTGGGTGCTTTTAATTGTTAATAATAGAATGTTTGCAGCAAAAAAACACATAGTACTGCAGTACTATGCTGTTTGGTGTGGTATGAATTGAAAAAGTAGTGCTTTGTAGAGTGTACTCATTCACTTGAATGGGTCGTGGTCTGTGGGCAGTAGTGCCTGCCAAATTGCTTCAGCCACAAAGCAAAGCATTGCAGCTGCATCAAATGTACACCCCCAGCTGCTGCCTCTGCACTTGGTGAGGTGGTAAAACCCTGTGGTTGAGCCACGGTTTTACCACCCTTACAACCACTGATGTGAATAAGTCCTAAATGTTATGTTGCATATTTCTGACATTTGAGATACATTTTCCTTCTGATGTTCATTTGTTCAAGCAATGCTGCACTGTATACAGCAACTAGGCTCAGCTCCTGTTTAATACTTTCTCTTTAAGCCATTCACACTGTTAGGCACAGCTTTTCCATGACCATCATTTGATACTACGTGCTACATGTACTGCAAGAATATTTTTTTGGCTCCATCCCACGGTTCCTTCATAATCTTCTATTTTCTGTGTTGAGGTTTATATGTATCCCTGAGACTCCAACTTGTGGTACAGCAATCAAAGCATACTTCAATGGGTACAAGGAAGCCCAGATTTTGTTTAACTAGGGCCATTAAGCCCCTCCCACTAGCATGTTTGGCCACACCCACTTTCCTTTTGAAATTACCCTCTTTCTTAAGTTCAAAAGTTGGGAAGTATGCACTTGTGAAGCTGTCAGCTTGATCAGCTCAGTGTAGTAAGCCACAAGAGCTACGCTGCTATGAGATGATTAACTACTTACCGCCCGACATATAGCAAAATGATGGCTGGGCTGTGGTTCAGATATCCTGACTGGGCGTCAGATGACGTCCAGCAGTATAAGCCATGATCGCATGCCCTGGGGGGTGCGCAGTGCAGCGATCGGTGGTGTGGTGTGTTAGTCTGACACACCACAGCACCAATCTCGGTAAAAAGCCTCTGATGGAGGCTCATTACCACAAGATCAGTCGTGTCCAATCATGCCTGATTACAGTGTAAACAGGAAGAGCCATTTATCAGTTTTTCCCCAATCACGTCTGACAGATGTAAGTAGAGGAGAGCCGATCGGCAGCTCTCCTGACAGGGGGAGGTCTGTGGTGATTGTTTATCAGCTCAGCTCCCCGGATACCCACCCAGGACCACCAGGGATAACCACAAAGGACCCCCACCAGGTATGCCACCCTGGGCCACCAAGGATAATCAGTGCCCAGGCAGATGCCAATCAGTGCCCATCAGCAGTGCCTGCCAGTGCCAATGCAATCAGTGATGCCTATCAGTGCCAACCATAAATACTCATCAGTGTCGCCTATCAGTGCCCACTAGTGCCACCTATGAGTGTCCATCAGTGCTGCATATCAGTGCATAATAACTCCCGCCTATCAGTGCCCATCATCAGTGCCCATCACTGCCACCTCATCAGTGCCACCTTATCAGTGCCCATCAGTGCAGCCTCATCAGTGCCCATCAGTGAAGGAGAAAACGTACTTATTTACAAAATTTTAGAACAGAAACAAATACAAATAAAAATAAAAATTTGGTCTTTATTTATTTGTTTAGCAAAAAATACAGAGGTGATGAAATACCACCCAAAGAAAGCTCTATTTGTGGGAACAAAATGTTAAACAAAACTTTGGGTACAGTGTAGCATGACCACTCAATTGTCATTTAAAAAGTGACAGCGCTGAAAGCTAAAAATTGGCTTGGGCAGGAAGTGGGGAAAGTGTCTGGTATTGAAGTGATTAAAGCGAGGTCACTGTCTTGTCCCTCATTCTCAAGTTCAAAAGTTGGGAGGTATGCATCAGAGGTAAACAGACACCTTTGAGGGGTTGGTGGAGGTTTCCTGCGTGGGAGTACACTTTCTTACATATTTGGCAGCTGATACCCGGGACCTGGCAGCAATCATCCCCTACTCCGTGGCAGCGCAGCGCCTCCGCTGCCGCCGCGGCTCTGATACTATCGTCTGTGACCTGACAGTCCGGCAGTCACAGCCGAGCAGCAAAGCTGTGGCCGCATCCCCCTCCTCCGTACTCTGCTGTGCACTGGCGGACTAAGCAGTGGGCGGCGTACCGCACCGGGTGCCACACACTGGGGGGGTGTTAGGCGGGCCGACACCCCCCCGCGCGACTGAGGCATTTTGCGGAGACAGCATGGCTGCGCCAGCGGGAGACTAAGTAAGTAAACCGTCACAGACACACAGCCTGGCTTTTCATTGGGGGGGGTGCCGGTGCCTGTATTGTGGGGGGGTGCTCTGTATGGGGGGTTCTGTATTGTGGGGGGGTGCTCTGTATGGGGGGTTCTGTATTGTGGGGGGGGGGGTGCTCTGTATAGGGGGGTTCTGTATATGAGGAGGGGTTCTGTATTGTGGGGGGTGCTCTGTATGGGGGGGTTCTGTATTGTGGGGGGGTGCTCTGGATGGGGGGGGTTCTGTATTGTGGGGGGGGTGCTCTGTATAGGGGGGTTATGTATATGAGGGGGGTTCTGTATTGTGGGGGGTTCTGTATTGTGGGTGGGTGCTCTGTATAGGGGGTTCTGTATATGAGGGGGGTTATGTATTATGGGGGGTGCTCTGTATAGGGGGGTTCTGTATATGAGGGGGGGTTCTGAATTGTGGGGTGTTCTGTATATGAGGAGGGGTTCTGTATTGTGGGGGTGTGCTCTGTATAGGGGGGATTCTGTATATGAGGGGGTGCTCTGTATAGGGGGGGTTCTGTATTGTGTGTGGGGGGGTTCTGTATATGAGAGAGGTTCTGTATTTTGGGGTGGTTCTGTATATGAGGGGGGTTTGTATTGTAGGGTAGGGGGTGGTATCTGTATAGGGGGGGGGTTTTGCATATGAGGAGGGGGTTCTGTATTGTAGGTGTCTGAACTGTAGGGGGGTTCTGTATTGTGGGGGGGGGGTTCTATATATGAGGGGGGTTCTGTATTGTAGGGGGGTGGTATCTGTATAGGGGGGTTCTGTATATGAGGAGGGGGTTATGTATTGTAGGGGGTCTGAACTGTAGGGGGGGTTCTGTATTGTAGGGGGTGGTATCTGTATAGGGGGGGTTCTGTATTGTTGGGGGGGTTCTGTATTGTGGGGGGGGGGGGTGCTCTGTATAGGGGGGGTTCTGTATTGTGGGGGTGCCCTGTATAGGGGGGTTCTGTATATGAGGGGGGTTCTGTATTGTGTGGGGTGCTCTGTATAGGGATGGTTCTGTATATGAGGGGGTGCTGTATTGTGTGTGGGGGGGTTCTGTATATGAGGGGGGTTCTGTATATGAGGGGGGGTTCTGTATATGAGGGGGGTTCTGTATTGTAGGGTAGGGGGTTCTGTATATGAGGAGGGGGTTCTGTATTGTAGGGGGGTCTGAACTGTAGGGGGGTTCTGTATTGTAGGGGGTGGTATCTGTATAGGGGGGTTCTGTATATGAGGAGGGGGTTCTGTATTGTAGGGGGGTTCTGTATTGTAGGGGTGGTATCTGTATAGGGGGTTCTGTATATGAGCAGGGGTTCTGTATTGTAGGGGGGGTTCTGTACTTTGGGGGGAGTTCTGTATTGTAGGGGGGTGGTATCTGTATGGGGGTTCTGTATTGTGTGGGTGTTCTGTATTGTAGGGGGGTATAAATTGTAGGGGAGGGTCTGTATTGTGTGTGGGGGGAGGGGGGTTCTGTATTGTTGTTGGGTCTGTATTGTAGGGGGGGGGTGTTCTGTAATGTAGGGAGGGGTCTGCACTGTCCAGAGGTGCTGTGTAATGTAAAGGGGTATAGTGATGCAGGGTGCTGTGTAATGTAAAAAGGGCCAGAGGTGCAGGGTGCTGTGTAATGTAAAGGGGTCCAGAGGTGCAGGGTGCTGTTTAATGTAAAGGGGTCCAGAGGTGCAGGGTGCTGTGTAATGTAAAGGGGTGCAGGGTGCTGTGTAATGTAAAGGGGTCCAGAGGTGTGAAGTGCTGTGTAATGTAAAGGGGTCCAGAGGTGTAGGGTGCTGTGTAATGTAAAGGGGTCCAGAGGTGCAGTGTAATGTAAAGGGGTCCAGAGGTGCAGTGTAATGTAAAGGGGTCCAGAGGTGCGGTGTAATGTAAAGGGGGTCCAGAGGTGCAGGGTGCTGTGTAATGTAAATGGGTCCAGAGGTGCAGTCTAATGTAAAGGGGTGCAGTGTAATGTAAAGGGGTGCAGAGGTGCAGGGTGCTGTGTAATGTAAAATGGGCCAGAGGTGTAGGGTGTTGTGTAATGTAAAGGGGTCCAGAGGTGCGGTGTAATGTAAAGGGGGTCCAGAGGTGCAGGGTGCTGTGTAATGTAAATGGGTCCAGAGGTGCAGTCTAATGTAAAGGGGTGCAGTGTAATGTAAAGGGGTCCAGAGGTGCAGGGTGCTGTATAATGTAAAAGGGGTCAGAGGTGTAGGGTGCTGTGTAATGTAAAGGGGTCCAGAGGTGTAGGGTGTCCTGTTTAATGTAAAAGGGGTCCCGTGATGCAGGGTGCTGTGTAATGTAAAAGGGGTCCCGTGGTGCATGGTGCTGTGTAATGTAAAGGGGCCCAGAGGTGCAGGGTGCTGTGTAATGTAAAGGGGTCCAGAGGTGTGGGATGCTGTGTAATGTAAAGGGGTCCAGAGGTGTAGGGTGTCCTGTTTAATGTAAAAGGGGTCCCGTGATGCAGGGTGCTGTGTAATGTAAAAGGGGTCCCGTGGTGCATGGTGCTGTGTAATGTAAAGGGGCCCAGAGGTGCAGGGTGCTGTGTAATGTAAAGGAGTCCAGAGGTGTGGGGTGCTGTGTAATGTAAAAGGGGTCCGGTGGTGCAGGGTGCTGTGTAATGTAAAGGGGGGCTGTGTAATGTAAAGAGGGTCCAGAGGTGCAGGGTGCTGTGTAATGTAAAGGGGTCCAGTGATGCAGGGTGCTGTGTAATGTAAAGGGGTCCAGAGGTGCAGGGTGCTGTGTAATGTAAAGGGGTCCAGAGGTGCAAGGTGCTGTGTAATGTAAAGGGGTCCAGAGGTGCAGGGTGCTGTGTAATGTAAAGGGGTCCAGAGCTGTGGGGTGCTGTGTAATGTAAAGGCGTCTAGAGGTGCAGTTGTGGAGAGGGGGGTACACAGTAGTGACAAAGAGATATTGAAGGATGCAGGGGACGCAGTGGAGTGTTTTTACATTTTACCGTGGGTGGGGGGGGGGTGCCAGATATAGGATCCGCCCCGGGTGCCAAATGCTCTAGGTATGCCCCTGTATTATTTAATAAAAGGTATTCAATAGGCTTGAAACAAGAACATATGCAAATACATTTGCAAAAACCTTTTGTTTTCTCAGCACAATTCTAAATGCAGGATAATTTGTATATTCAGAAAAGCAAATAGTACATGAGTTCATGCAGTAAAATAGAAAGCAAATGTTTAAAGAAGCCAGATACCCCACAATAAAAAGCCAACAGTAGGCAATCATAAAGCAGCTAAAACAATAGTTAAACTTCAAAAGAACACCGGTAACATAGTAATCCAATGCTACGGCTAGAGGCAGGGGCAAAAACAGACTTCAGCAAGCCATACATGGGAAGAATAACCTAAAAATTCAGGTTGATAGACCGTTTGTTCAATTTTAGCATAATTAGTGTGACAGCAGTAATTGTCAATTTTCATGCTGCTGCTGCTGACTAAACTAACATGTTGGAATTTATTTTTAGGAATGGATGATTTTCTAATCGTTAATAGGGGACTCGTTTGAGAAAGAAAAAAAAAGAAGAAAAGTGCATGAACCAGGAAAGAGTGTGACCAGGAATGCAAAGAACATTCACTGTCACAACAGTTCTTTCCTGACGCATTCATGGCAGCACACACTGGGTTGTGACTCCGCCCCCACAACCTGACAGGATTGGTTAGCTATAAATTTGATTAGGAGACACCCGGCATCATTCTCTTTTTTTATCCTCACACTGAACAGGACGCGGACGTACAGCTTGTCTCCTACCACTATCGCCCCAGCAGGTTCAGCCTTTCCTGTTTGGAAGTCCCCCCTGTACAGTCTCTAATAGAGCTTTATGGGGGGAGCCCCGCTCTGGTGGTCTCAGGGGTTAAATCCCGGCAATACCTGGCTTTGCACAAGCTCTAAATGAGCTTATATTTGGCAATGGCTCCCCTTATGTTTTGTGGCTACATCTCTCCTTGGCTGTCTGTTTACACATTGAGCTGCTTTCAAGCTTCCTTTTTTTTTTTCCTCTTCTTTTTGTTTGTTTACCTTTTAAATCAGCAGGCTTGCTGGGCTATGCTGTCCCACGTCCCTCCGCTCCGCCGCGCCCCCCCTGGCCGTTCTGCGCATGCGCGCAGCGGTGCTATGACGTTGGCAGTCTCTTCTGCCCTCATCCAAAATGGCGACGGGCCGCGCGGGGCGCTACTGCGCATGCGCGATGACGTCATCAGCGCCGCGACGGCGGCGCCAGATTTAAATAGCACTTTTTTCCTTTTTCTTCTTAAGGCTGCTGCTTTGCCCCAATTCCACTGGAATTTTCGCCCCAGGTAACTGAGTTCCTTCCCCCTCTTGGGAACAGTTGTTTCCCTCACCTTTTTCTAACCTTTTTTCCACCCTTTTGCCTCCTCCAGCTGCTGCTTCCACTACTGTGCCTGTACACTTCATGGAGCCTACTGCCCTAGCAGACCACTGCCAACAAACAAGGTATGGAGGCCGTCATAGGGGTAAGTACTGAAGAGACAAAAAGAGAGCCGGCCACTAAACACTGCCTTTTTTTGCAGTCCCGCCAGGCCCAGAGATGCAAGACCATGGCGCAGGGAGAGATCCAGGCATACATCAAGCAAGAGATCCCGCAGAAGCCGATCAAGATCTTCCTCCCGCTACCATCGGTCTAGGCATAGCCAATCACGCCACAGCCGATCTCGCCACAGCAGGTCTCACCGGAGACGGTCTCCCTGATTGCACCGCGAACGCCACCATACCCGTCCTGCGGCTAATGCCTGCTGGGTGTGCGGTGCTATTGCATTGCCAGGGAAATTAGCCTGTCGCACCTGTCTTAAAGAGGCAGTCGGAGAGACAGAGGCGGACGCCAGGATAGCTATAGACCTTGCTCGAGAGCCGGTACGGGAATCAAGCTGGACTACGGTCTCCCTCATTGCACCGCGAACGCCACCATACCCGTCCTGCGGCTAATGCCTGCTGGGTGTGCGGTGCTATTGCATTGCCAGGGAAATTAGCCTGTCGCACCTGTCTTAAAGAGGCAGTCGGAGAGACAGAGGCGGACGCCAGGATAGCTATAGACCTTGCTCCCGGTACGGGAATCAAGCTGGACTATGGCCAGTGACGATCCCACCCCGGGCACCTCATCAGCTTTCGGCCCTTACGCCCAGCTAGCGGGGACCCTATCCGATCATGAGGAGCATGAGATGAGATTGGGTTTTGACTTCAGCCTAGTTGAACCCTTTGCACGCTCTGTTAAGGAGACCATAGGCTAGGAAGAACCCGTAGCAGAACCGAAGGTTGGGAAATATTTCCCCGAATTAAGGAAGGATCCCGAACTGTTTCCCTTCATAGAGGAATTGGAGGATCTCATTAAAGATGAGTGGGAAAAGCCTGATAAACGACCTGGTCGCTCTAATAAACTCGCCAAGCTATACCCTCTAATGGAGTCTAAAGTTTCTTCCCTTATTAACCCTCCTGTTGTGGACTCATCCCTGATGCGGCTCGCCCGGCATGTCACTTTACCAATAGAGGACGCAGTCTCGTTCCGAGATGTTCTTGACCGCAGGATGGACTTGGAGTTGAAGAAAGCTTACTCTTCAGCAGGGGGAGCATGTAGACCAGCTATTGCCACAGCTGCTGTTGCCAGGGCCATGTCCACATGGGCAGCCAACGCGGAGAGGGCTCTCCTAGAGGGCACTGACCAGGAGGAAGTGATATCCTCTTTACAAGAAATCAGGCTAGCGGGGGACTTTGTGACAGGAGCCTCAGTAGATGTCATTTGTTCCTCGGCTCGTTCCATGTTTGCTTCGGTAATGGCCCGCAGAGCCCTATGGCTGAAGCCCTGGGTCGCCGACGCGACCTCTAAATCCAATTGGTGTAAAATACCATATGATGGCATAAACCTGTTTGGCGCAAACTTAGATTCGGCAATCTCCAAAGTTACGGGAGGAAAGTCAGGGCTTATCCCCTCTGACAGGAGGCCCAAGCCCCAGAGGGGGCCTACCTTCAGGCGTAATCTGCCCGATAGATACAGAGAAGTCAGATCCTATCGTCCAGGCAGGGAATTCAGAAGAGATGGGAGAACTACTCGCCCCCCCTTTGCTAGGGCTCAGAAGACCAAGGCCATTTCCACAGGAGATCAGCAAAAGTCCTTTTGAAAGCTTGCCTGCCCACCCAGCTCAGTTAGGCGCCAGGCTCAGGAAATTTGCGCAAGTTTGGTCAGAGCACATAGAAGACCCATGGGCCCTTTCCACGATGAAACTAGGCCACAGATGGAACTTCATGGGGGCATTGCCTCACAGGGTCTTCCAACCCACCAAGATTCCTTCTTCCCTAGACAAGAGAAAGCTTCTCATTCAATACGTCTCAGATCTAATCCGGAAAGGAAGCAGTCGTGGAAGTTCCTTCTCACCAAGGGGGCAGGGTTTTTTATTCCCCTCTATTTTTGGTGCGAAAGAAATCAGGGGATCTTCGCCCCGTATTGGACCTCAAACGCCTCAACAAGAGAATCCAGATAGAGGCTTTCAAGATGGAGAGTCTCCAGTCTATCCTTCTAGCAGTGAACCTAGGAAATAGGATGCTGTCTATCGACCTGTCAGACGCTTACCTTCACGTGCCAATCCACCCAGCCTTTCAGAAATACCTTCGCTTTTCCATCAGCCAACACCACTTCCAGTTCCGATGCCTACGTTCACCAAAGTCCTCCTCCCGCTCATAGCACTCCTCAGGAAGAGGGGCTTGCGGGTTCATCATTACTTGGACGACATACTGCTTTTGGCGGCAAATCGAGAGACTCTCCTCCTCCAGCGGAAGATCCTAATCGCAACCCTTCAGAGCTTCGGGTGGTTAATCAATTGGCAGAAGAGCAGCCTCCAACCTTTACAATTGATGACATTCCTCGGAGCAGAGTTGGACACGAAACAGAACAGGGTGCAACTGCCCCTAGGAAAGGTGCAACCCCTAGCTCGGAAGGTACGAAGTCTACTATTCTCCAGATCCACGTCAGCCAGAACCTGCCTCAGCATGCTGGGCTCTATGTCTTCAACTATACCTATGATCCAGTGGTCCCAGTGGCAAATGAGATCCTTACAAAACACCTTTCTCAGACAATGGGACGGAGCCTCAATGCACTAACCCATCAATATTTCCAGCCAGGTGCGTCTCGATCTTCTTTGGTGGACTCAGCCTCCCAATCTCAGGGGATTCAGACCTATAGCTCCTCCGAGTCCGGAGGTCGTGACATCAGATGCCAGCGAGAGGGGCTGGGGAGCTCACTACCAGGATCAGACGGCCCAGGGACGGTGGCACTTTCCTGCTCGGGGAGTGGTCTCAAATATTCTGGAGCTTCGAGCAGCGTTTCAGGCCCTCTTAGCGTTTGCGCCTCTGCTGCAAGGAAAGTCCGTCCTAATCCGGATGGACAACAGGGTGGCGGTGGCCTATATCCAGAGGCAAGGCGGTACCCGAAGCCGCACACTATTAGAGGAGGTTCTCCCAATAATGAAATGGGCCCAAGCACATCTATCGGATCTGCGAGCGGTTTACGTCCCAGCGGCTCAGAACACGCTAGCTGACTTCCTAAGCAGGGAACTTCGGTCGAACAACGAGTGGTCCCTGAACCTCCGGGAGTTCTCTATTCTGACGGAGGCCTGGGGGGTCCCGGAGATCGACCTAGCAGCAACACCAGCCAATACCAAGTGCTCAAGATTTCTATCCAGAGTGCCCTTTCCGACAGCGGAAGGGACAGATTGCCTTCTCCACACATGGGACTTCAACCTGGGGTACGTCTTTCCCCCGACTCCCCTGATAGCGAGATTTCTATGCCGACTCCGAAGATCATCAGCCACATTAATTGCAGTAATACCGTTTTGGCCAAGGAGGCCGTGGTTCACAACTCTCCTACAACTCAATACCCGACCTCCAATCCATCTTCCAGCATCACCAGACCTCCTACACCAAGGTCAGTTCCTCCATCCAGCCCCCGACAGGCTCCACTTGACAGCCTGGAGGTTGAGAGGGCTAGATTAAGGGAACAGGGATGTTCCCAGGCAGTTATAGCAACTTTGATGCAGGCCAGGAAGGTTTCCACAAACACTGTTTATACCAGAATTTGGGAAAAGTTCACCCACTTGGCACAACTTAAAGGTTGGAATCACATCTCCCCAGATCCTTACCAGGTCCTAGAGTTCCTACAAACGGGAGTTGACAAGGGTCTAAGCTCTAGCACCCTAAAAGTACAGATCTCCGCTCTGTCTGCAAAGACTGGCACCAGATGGGCCCTGCACCCTTTAATTATCCAGTTCATGCAGGCCTGTGTAAAGATCAGGCCCCCAAGAAGACCATCCTTTCCGGCCTGGGACCTTTCACTGGTTCTGGAAGCACTATCCAATCCTCCTTTTTTTCCACTCAGCTCAATCTCCTTATGGGACCTGACCCTAAAACTGTCCTTCCTCATTGCTATAGCTTCAGCTAGGAGAGTGTCGGAGCTACAAGCTCTCATGTCCAAAGAACCATATTTAGTTTTTCTGCCCGACAGGGTGGTGTTGAGGCCTTCTGATCGTTTCCTCCCCAAAGTTACCTCGGCCTTCCACTACGGTCAGGACATCATCTTGCCATGCCTTACTAACGAAGTTGGTGAGCCTCATGCCTTGGACATTAAGTCTACAATTTCCAGCTACCTGTCGGCTACCGTCCACCTTCGGTCAACGGACGCCCTCCTGATTATACCTCACGGAGCCAGGCGAGGCCAGGCAGCCACTTCCCGGACTATCGCCTCTTGGCTAGTCAAGGCTATAGGAAAGGCATACTCTACTCAACAGCGGGAGATTCCGGAAGGCATCAGAGCGCATTCAACCAGGGCAGTGGCGACCTCTTGGGCAGCATATTGCGGGGTCTCGTCAGAAACCATCTGCAGGGCAGCATACCTTCATCTCCCACTACAGAGTGGACGCAGCTCTTTTGGCTACAGCTGAGTTTGGCAGATCTATCTTCAGGGCCAATTCTTCTGCTCTCTAAGAAATAAATACTTTGCATTGAACCCTCCCGACTGGCGAGTTATTTCC
The DNA here is from genome assembly GCA_029574335.1 of Rana kukunoris. Taxonomy (NCBI): domain Eukaryota; kingdom Metazoa; phylum Chordata; class Amphibia; order Anura; family Ranidae; genus Rana; species Rana kukunoris. Next base: position 102,997,312 of record CM056055.1, on the reverse strand, counting down.
CAGTGTGTGCTGCCATGAATGCGTCAGGAAAATGGAAAATTGTATACTCACCTTTCCGTAATTTTCCTTTCCTGACGCATCTTCATGGCAGCACACAACTGCCCAGCCTGTTGTTCAATGATGATATATACGGAGAATGATGCCGGGTGTCTCCTAATCAAATTGATAGCTAACCAATCCTGTCAGGTTGTGGGGGCGGAGTCACAACCCAGTGTGTGCTGCCATGAAGATGCGTCAGGAAAAGGAAAATTACGGAAAGGTGAGTATACAATTTTCCATTTTCATACCATACTGAAATTAACATACACATTTCTTTATAGGAATTTACAATTTTTTGTTACATAGGCTGACCTTGCTGTTGAACCCTTTCACTGCCAGGCCCTGTGCTCCATTTTGTACACTTAGGTGGCCAGGCCATTTTTGAAAAAAACATCTTGCTTTTTTATTTTTCACCTATAGCTTTCAAAGTTTGTAAAACATTCCCCAAACCATCTATTTTCTAAAAGCACATGAACAGTAAAATAAAAAGAAGGTGCTACAGATTTTTAAGGTGCCACAATATTTGTGCAAATGTTTATCAAAACAATATGTTTGCTAAAAATCCACTAAAATCATGATTAGCAAATAAATACACAGCAAATTTTACAAAATCCCTACTTAGTATAAAAGATTAACCTGTATTGAGTTACAGTAATAAAGAACAGAAAGGAGACACACCGGGATCGCACAAGGACTTGCTGCGCTCTCTCTGCACGGCCATGGGAAACGTTCTATCGAGTCATCTGGATGAAAGCTGACGCCAGACCATCGCAGAGCATGCAAAGAAACTCTTGGCAGAGTTCGGGAAGATTTATGAGGAGCAGTATGGAGTGGCACTGTTCAACAGTGTACACTATGAGATTGAAGGCAACGGAGGACCACAGACGCAGATACAACATCGCAAGACGCCTCTCCAAGCCCGTGTGATCTTTTCTGGAAACCTGTTCCAGTTTCTGGATGAAACCAAAAAATGGAGGAACCGCTTTTGTGTGGTTCCTCATCACTATGGCCCAGTGCTTTATGAGAACAAAATAGCTTATGAGCGTGGCCTTCACCCCCGAGCTGGCATCAATTGTGCTGGGTACAGAATATTAACCTCCCTGGATCAATATACTGAATTGCTGAATAACATGGTTCCAGGTGGCAAGGTAAAGGCTGGCAGCGCCCCAATGAAATGCGCCACTCAGTTCCCCATTATTTTTTGGCACCCTTTCTGCCAGCACTACCATTTCTGTGTGACGACTGAACGTGAGCAAGAGCGATGGAGCGCAGTGTTCCAGGACTGCGTGCATCACTGCAATAATGGTATCCCAGAGGATGCTCACATGGAATCTGCCGCATTCACAGACACAGTGACATTTTTCAGACAAGCACGGGACCAATATGGAACATGGGACATGCTGTGTGGCAATCAAGTACAGGTCCTCAGCAACCTGGTGATGGATGAAATCCTTCCTGATCTGAAGAACAGCATCGGTCCCAAACTCAGAGGAAAACCTCAGGATCGGCAAAGAACCTAGGTGATGATTTTAGACACTGTGTACCGGATGGTGCATGGGCAGACCCGCATCTTCTTTAAGGGCCTTGAAAATCACTGCAGTGACAAGCAAGCGGAGATGGAGAGTCAGATCCGAACAGACATGGACCAGATCATTGCTTGCAAGGAGCACGTGTCCAACAAGATCCGAGCTGCCGTGCTGCCAAAAGCAGAGTTGTGTGTGAGGAATCACGTCCAGACTCACATCCCATCTATCCTGGAAGCCCTGATGGTTCCAACCAGTCAAGGCTTCTCCGAGGTTCGGCAACTGATCTTCACGGAGGCCACCGACATGAACAAGAACATAGTGAATGAGGGAGGAAAGGAAAAGCTGGGAGAGCACATGGAGAAGACCTCACAATTGGCCTATCACCCAGTAAATATGCAGCAGTGCTATGAGAAGATGGATCATCTGAATCTGGAAGGACTGCAGCAGAGATTTGACGTGGGAAGTCCGTCTGTATTCAAGCAGAGGGCACAGATCCTCACGAGGGAGCTGACAGACAATGCAGTGTACACATTTGAACAGCTCATCCACCAGGAACTAAACAAGTCAGAAGGTGGAGAGAACCTGTGCAAAGACATCCAACGTATATTGGAGCGTGTTCTCAAGAAATATGACTACGAGAGCAGCACCGTCCGCAAGAAGTTCTTTCAAGAATCATTACTGCAGATCATCATTCATTCCTTTCCTCCTGAAGAAGCTGGCACCTACCTGCAAATCGGAGTTGCCTTGATACCAGGAACTTAAATTTAAGGAGCTGTCAAAGTTTGTTCTGGTGGAGAACACATATGAAGAAGTTGTGCTGCAGACTTTGATGAGGGACATCGTGCAAGCTGTAAAAGATGCCGCCATGCAGCGAAAACATAACTTGTTCCGGGACAGTATGGTATTGCACAACAGTGATCCTAACCTTCATCTCCGGGAATATGGGCCCCCCATTAATTGGACTGAAAATAATTCCAACAATACAGATTCCTCTGGAGGTCGGCATGCTAGACAACACCAAGTTGTATCCTTTATTCAGGATGACAATGCCCCTGAATACCTGGAATCCTGCCAGGAGGCCCCAGCTAATGACAATATCCCTGAAGAACCGGAGTCCAGCGATGTTGGCACAATCCGAGGCATGCTTGTCAAAGGGTTTGATGTTGAGGTTCCAGACGACACACAGATCCCACAACTTGACATAGCACAAGCACCCCAACATGCACTACCTGAGGAACAGATGACACAGGTCACTCAATCCCACACAGAGCAGATGAGGTCCAATGATCCTCAGGCCCAGGAAGAAGAGAACACATCATTTGGTGGACATCCTGAGGATAATGTGGATCACAGTCATGTAGAGCAGACAGTGGCACCTTCCACCACAGATGCGTCTCCAGAAAGAGCATTGGTACACAATTACCAGAGGGTTTCAGATCATACAGAACAAGGCCGCCATGGTCATCAGGAAGAGGAACCACCCCATCATTTGCTGACACAAAAACATTTGCGCACAGATGATCAAAAGTAAATTGAGGAGCAGCCTCATGAAGTAAGTGACAACAAGGCAGTCACCCACGAATCGGACATTAATACTGTGTTTCACTTCACTGGTTACTGTATATTTTGGTCTCAATTTTGTAGTTTATTTTAACTTTTTCCTCTTTTTTGTCATTATTTACTTCATTGTAATTTTAAGTGCTGCAATTTCCCATATTTATCTGCGCCACATATGACATAGAGATCAGGAGAGCTGGAACTGCTTGCTCTGGCTCCCTCCTGGTCAGCTGAGAGGGAGGAAGAAGGCCGTTAACAGTGGGGCAGGGGCACTGTCTATATGCAGGCTCTGCCCGTGTAGGGTGTTCATGCAAGGGCAGAAAGGCATGTGGGCTATTTGCAGACAGTTCACATTCTGTACAGCTATTATTAAGCACTAATTTATAGTGCGAAACGCGTCAGCTGTTTTACTCCCATGTTGTGTGCTATTAATTATAGTGAATAAATTTCTTTTATTTTTGGAGTGTGGCTGTCCATATTTTCCTTTTCCATTTGTTGCCTTGTGCATTGCCAGCACCCTTGATCTCCTGAGACCATACTGATCATCCTAACACAATCCACCTGAAGCGGTAACTTTCTTTCTTTCACATTCTGTACACCAGGTCCAATCTGATGGGGACCCTTTTGTTATTTGGACACAGAACCAGCACAGTTTCTATTTCATGCTGAATTAGAAACTAGCATGGGACAGACCTGGAACAGCTTTGTTTTCTTAACCTGTTGCTGCCAGTGTAACAAACTTGTGTGGTGGCCAGATGCTAGGCTTTAACTCCCATGTATATGCACAGACACCGAGCTGTTAAAAAAAAAAAAACTCACAGTTCACGGTCCCCACTAACGATCGGTAGTAAGCAGGATAAGTCAGCCAATCACAGTTGTTACAGGATTGCTGATCTTTCCTGCCCATTTAGGCATTCAGAATCTTTTAAAAGGGACACTAGGGTGACCAGGAAGGGGTTCATGTGAAGCATACTACTTAGACCAGCCCCCCCCCCCAATGTTCTCTAGCCGTAGCAGAAGCAATTCTAGGCTGAAGTCTTTTAGGACAGATACATTCAGTGCTTTAAAAATGGAAATACAGTTGAACCTCGGATTATGAGGAGTATGCGCGTAATTCAAAGTACTCGCATATTAAAGCGAGTTTTCCCTTTAAAGTCAATGGAAACAAAGATAATTTGTTCCGCGTTGACTTCAATGGGATGCAATACCGAATGCGGGCAGAGGTGGGGGGGGCGTAGAAAAGGCCTGAGGACACTTTGGCTTGTTTTCTGCGCCCCCGTACCTAAATGGGGTGCTGTGGGCCGGTGTTTAGCTTTTCTCGGCTCCTGCGCCCCTGTGTCTCGGGCCAGGTGGGGTGTTGCGGGACTGTTTTCGGGGCTCTGCTCGGCTTCTGCACCCACCGTGCCTCAGGCCAGGTGAGGTGCTGCAGGCCTATTTGGCTTGAATTCTGCTTGTCTTGCGAGTCAGCGCTTGCAAACAGAGTCAGAATTAGTGTCCTCAAAAGTTACTCTTAAAACAAGGTTCCACTGTTTTTATTTATTTATTTATTAAAATGCTTATAAAACAACAGCGCAGTCTTACACACGTGCCTCGATGCGCTAATAGAAACAGTACAAAAAGGAGAAGAAACCGCATTGATCAAACAAGTAACCATAAAACAATAACAATCGGTGTAACGGAACTATGTATTCTGCCTGTACATCTATAATAATCATGCAGTGGTATATTATGAGGTGTGAACATCCTCTGTCTGTAAAGATGTAGATTAGAACTGAATCAGCCTGTCTCTGGAAACCTCTCTTTAGTATGCTAATTCACCTCTCTATTCCCAAAGGTTAATTGATCTATTGTGTGTGTGAAAGACCTGTGTTTATCCTTAAGAGATTGTATATTGTATTCCAAATTAGCAGTATCCGGCCAGTTGTATTGAAATAGCATGTCACTTATGTTCAGAAGAACTGTCAGGCTTTGCGGAGCCGAAATGTTTAGCTACGGAGGGGATTATCTGTGATTGAATTGTATTTGAGAAAGGAATGTGGCTTCTTTAGCCTGGTGACAGTGTGTCTAACTTGAGGCCCCCCCTGTAGAGGGAGGGGGCGGAGAGTTCCATTGTTCCTTGATTATTCACAAGTTTGTAACTAAGATTTAAACCAAGAAATGTACCATTAAAGTTAGTCTACTGGACCCTTCAAACGTAGCCTGTCTCGTTTATGGAAGGGAATGCAATGGGATTTATTCTGTGCCTCTTACAACTGGACCTGACTCTCCCTCTGGATCTCGTGGATGGGCTTATACTGGACTTACTTATATAGCAACTTGCCAGGGAAAAGGACGTCGTCAGCGGCTGATACCCTCTCCCTACTTGGGTAGCCGTTACATTGGTGGCAGCAGTGGGATGGTCCTTTTATCCAAGGAGCAAGTTCTGAATGGAGTCTCAGTATGCCAGGCTGAAAAGAACCACACTAAAAGTTTTATTGGAGAGTCGTGGTAGGAGTGCCAGTAACAGACCACGGAGGGAGATGATAGCGGATCTGCTGGAGCTGGACCAAATGGATGGATCCATGGAAGGAGCGGAGCCTCTAGCACCTGTCAGCGAGGAAGATGTAATTACGGATATTGTACAGCGGAGATTATCCTTGTATCCAGAAACATCCACGGAACTAATAAACCAGCTGTTCCGGGAAGCAAGAGAAGAGATTCAAACCAAGAGGGGACAAGAACTGGAACTGGTAAGAGCTAGACAGCCCATTACACACGCAGCTCCTACTTCCCCACCCGCTGCTACAGGAAAGAAAATACCGTTCACTGCATTTAAAGCTTTTGTAGAAAGTGAGGAGGAAATAGATGGATATTTGGCGGATTTTGAGAGGCAGTGCTCACTACACCAGGTACCACCAGACCAATGGGTCACTATTTTGTCTGGAAAATTGTCGGGCAAAGCCAATGAAGCTTTTCGGGCTCTTGCTCCAGAGGATATTTTACAATATCAGCAAGTGAAAAAGGCGCTGTTAACCCGATATGCCGTAACTCCAGAAACCTACCGCCGCCGCTTCCGGGAATCCAAGAAGAAGGCTGTGGACTCCCACATGGAATGGGCCAACCAGTTACAAAGGGTGGCATCCCATTGGGTCCAAGGGTGCAAGGCCAACACCGGGAAGAAAGTATTGCAGCTATTCCTAATGGAACATTTCTTCCAAGACCTGGCCGCAGACATACAGGACTGGGTACGAGATCGCCGTCCCGCTAACTTAAACGAGGCGGCGCGGCTAGCAGATGAGTACACGGAAACAAGGAAAGTAAGCCAGGGTACTACACGCCTGGCTCATAAGGTAGAACCGTGTACTCCAACCGACACCCCACGCCCAGAGTTTCGCGCTCCAGTCCCACCAGGACCACCACGTCCTCAGGGGCCTAACAACTACCCCCGGGATTCGTCTAGGGTGACGTGCCATCACTGCAGCAACACGGGACATATTGCTCGTTTTTGTCCTTTGAGAGCTACAAATAACAACTGGAGACGCCCAACACCCAACACAGAGGTCACTCCATCACAGCCCTCTGCGGCCCACTGCCTAGAGACTGAGGTGGGCCCTGAGGAATGTCTGGGAATTTTGTATGAGGCAGACCCAATACAAGCGGCCTCTCCAGATAACCATCAGCATCACCGTCAGGAGGTACGGGTGAATGGACAAGTAGCACAAGGCCTAAGAGATACCGAGGCTACTATCGCTCTGATTCAAAAGCAACCAGGGCACAAAAAGTCAGACTGTTCATTAAATGTACCCAGGCAGTCACAGTCATGGAGACAGCCAGAAAGGGGGAACCCCCACACATCCATGCCTGCGGCCCACGGCGTTGGGGAGGTAGAACATTGGGGTGTTCTGCATGAGGCAGATCCGATACAAGCAGCTAATCAGGACAACAGGCAGCAACACAGGCAGACTGTCTGGGTCAATGGAAAGGCAGCCAACGGGTTACGCGATACGGGGGCCACGATGACACTGCTACAGAAGAAACTCATCCCAGAGAGCCAGCACACCGGAGACACCGTAGCCGTAAGAGTAGCAGGAGGCACCGTCTTCCGGCTACCCGTTGCCCGGGTTCATCTGGATTGGGGGGTTGGTTCGGGACATGTGAAAGTGGGGGTGATGAAGGATTTGCCAGCAGATGTCCTACTGGGGAATGATTTGGCCCCCCTTGTTTCTGCGTACGCCCCGATGTGCCCCGCTGAAGCCTACACAGTGACTAACTGTGCCCCAACCTGCGTTGCTGGAACCAACTTGCTTGCTGCTGAGACCCGGGTAAGACTACCTTCCCCGACATGTACTGTAGATCCGGCCCAATATCACAGTCTAAAATGGGAATGTGACAAGTTGGCCAGTGAGAAATCGGAGATGCAACGACACTACGTCATGTATTATGAGATGTCCCGTGGCTTGAACATTGAAATGCACAAACAGGCTGAAATTGTCAGAAGGTTAAATGGGATTTGCGCTCAGGTGGTGCCTTATCTCTCCCAAGAGCATCAGCAACCGGTCCTGGGAGCCATTGAGAGAGCAAAGCAAGTGACTGTTCCAGAACTGAATTCCATTATTCACCTTCACCATCAGCTACCGACCTGGCAGATTTAATGGCAATGCCGATGGACTGTCCAGGCAAACTGAACTTTTACCCTAACAGCAGACCGGACATCCCCAAGTTGACCCGAAAAGGATCAATCCGGGTCTGCCGGAGTGTTCCACAAAAGGGGAGCAGTGTAACGGAACTATGTATTCTGCCTGTACATCTATAATAATCATGCAGTGGTATATTATGAGGTGTGAACATCCTCTGTCTGTAAAGATGTAGATTAGAACTGAATCAGCCTGTCTCTGGAAACCTCTCTTTAGTATGCTAATTCACCTCTCTATTCCCAAAGGTTAATTGATCTATTGTGTGTGTGAAAGACCTGTGTTTATCCTTAAGAGATTGTATATTGTATTCCAAATTAGCAGTATCCGGCCAGTTGTATTGAAATAACATGTCACTTATGTTCAGAAGAACTGTCAGGCTTTGCGGAGCCGAAATGTTTAGCTACGGAGGGGATTATCTGTGATTGAATTGTATTTGAGAAAGGAATGTGGCTTCTTTAGCCTGGTGACAGTGTGTCTAACTTGAGGCCCCCCCTGTAGAGGGAGGGGGCGGAGAGTTCCATTGTTCCTTGATTATTCACAAGTTTGTAACTAAGATTTAAACCAAGAAATGTACCATTAAAGTTAGTCTACTGGACCCTTCAAACGTAGCCTGTCTCGTTTATGGAAGGGAATGCAATGGGATTTATTCTGTGCCTCTTACAACTGGACCTGACTCTCCCTCTGGATCTCGTGGATGGGTTTATACTGGACTTACTTATATAGCAACTTGCCAGGGAAAAGGACGTCGTCAGCGGCTGATACCCTCTCCCTACTTGGGTAGCCGTTACAATCGGCAAACAATAAAAATATATAAAACATACAAAACTAGAATATAAACTATTTAAAACGATTAAAATGTTTAAGTCACCCCGAAAGCCTGGATATATAGCCATGTTTTTAAAAATCTCCTAAACTTCAAGATGTCATTTTCAAGTCTTATGTGAAGGGGCAAGGAGTTCCAAAACTGAGCTCCTTGTACTTTCAAGGTCCTCCCACCGCATTTATTTTTGGCAAATTTAGGGATGTTCAATAAAGCCAAATTCTCAGACCGCAATGATCTGGCAGGCACACACATGTCTGATGAATTTTTCTCTGCGATAGCCCGGCCCAAAACCATGGATGGCCTTGTGCACAAGACACCCTGTTTTGAACTGGGCCCGTTGTACCTCAGGCAACCAGATCAAGGCCTGTAGAGATGAAGTGATGTGGTCATAACGACCCACACCCGTAAGTAGCCTTGCAGCAGCATTCTGGACAAGCTGGAGCTTGTGCAAGATGTTTTTAGACACACCCATATATAGAGCATTAGAGTAATCAAGGCGACTACCAACCATAGCATTGACCAAGGAAATTTTATCAGGATCATCGATGAAGCGAAACGTAGACCTCAGGAGTCTCAGGTGGAAGTGGTAGGTACTTACCACCCGGTTTACCTGGCTACGCAATGTCAACTTTGAATCAAAGATGACCCCCAGTTCCCCACCCTTGGTGACTGGGACCAGTCTCGTTTTAAAGGAGTCAGGCCAGTTGGGCATCTTATTAGGGCAGTCCTAGTTGCTGAAGATCATATTTTCAGTTTTGGAGCCATTAAGTTTGACTCCCATCCAGGTTCTAATCTCCTCCAGACAAGAGGCAAGATCCATTTGCTTCTCGTTGAACTTGGGAAGGCGAAAATATATCTGGGTATCGTCAGTGTAGACATGGAAAGAAAGGTTGTGGCGACGTATGATGTACAGCAATGGTCTCATGTAAATGTTAAATAGGATGGGCGATAATGCCGAACCCTGAGGGACCCCACATGAGAGAGAACTATCAGCAGAATAATACGGTCCCAATCTTACCCGCTGAACCCTCTCCTGCAGAAATGAGACCATCCATGCCAATGCCGTACCATCAGTGCCAGCCACAGTCCCTAGTCTTTCCAACAGTCTCGAATGATCAACAGTATCAAAAGCTGCAGAGAGATCCAGAAGTATTAAGGCCAATGTGTCGTTCCTATCCAAGGACCAGAGGAGATCATCCTGAACTTTAACCAATTCTGTTTCAGGGCCTCTGCCAGGTCGGAATTCTGACTGTAAGTCATCAAAGATGTTGTTAGATTCCAAGTGAGGTTGATACTGTAGTTGCTTAGACTTCTAAACATTAGATGAATCGATTTGCTTTCCTTCTACTATGGGAGAAAGTCAGTTTTGATAGGGGAATCCCTCCTGCAACACTGTTGTTGTGTTCTGGTGGGGAGCCTTCCTGGCTAGCAGAACACAATGATTACTGCTAGTGGCTAGGGATGAGCTCCACGTTCGATTCGAACGTATGTTCCACTCGAACATTGTCTGTTCGTACATTAGACGAAATTCAAACAAAACGGGACGCTCGCGCCAAATTTGAGTGACGCGCAACGGGCGATAAGTTCACTGTGGCATTGCGTGCTGATGATTGGCCAAACATGCACTACGACCCTGCATGCTTGGCCAATCACAGCATGAAAAAAACGGAGAGACATAATTGGCCAAAGCCAGGGTGGCTTTGGCCAATTATGGCTCAGGGCTTTAGCACACGCCCCACACTATATAAGGCCGCCTGCTGGGCGTCCTTGTGTAGTGTGTTCCAGCGCTGAACAGAGATCAGTCAGAGAGACAGAGAGATAGGGCCAGATTCACGAACACTTGCGCTGGAGTATTTGGATATGCGCCGCGTAACTGTGCTGATGCGCCGTCGTTTCTATGTGCCCGTACCCACCAAACTAGATGCGCCCAATAACGGGTCATTTGCGACCGGCGGAACGTTCCGACGCCAGAGTATCGTCAGCGCTTATTTTCGCTGGGCGCATCAGTCGCGCCCATTGATTTCCCCTGCAAATATGCAAATGAGGGAGATTTCCCAATTCACGAACGGATTAGCACCATACGCTGGCTACATGCGCCGCGCGTATCTGGTCCGTCCGGCGCAAAGTTATTTCTACAAAAGGCTGCTTTATCTTTACTCCAGACGGTCACAGGTCAGCAGGAGAGCAGCTACAGCAGCGTTACCGACGATAGGAGCTTGCTGAACAACAACACTTGCAAGGACAACACCTCTGTGTGCCAACATGCCAGGGGCAATTGTGGTCCTAGAACTACTGATGGGTCCCCTGGAACCAAGAAGGCGGCCACGTGAGAGGATATACCGCACTCGTATGAACCTCTTTGGCATGGGGGATGAGGAGGTGTATCGCCTCTTCAGATTCAGCCCAGATGCAATACTTGAACTAACCACAACCCTGCAGGATGACATCACCAGCAAGACACACCGCTCACAAGCAGTGCAGCCACTGGTGAAGGTACTGGCAACACTTCATTTCCTTGCAAGTGGATCATTCCAGCGTACAAGTGGAGTGGTGGCTGGGATGTCACAATCCTCCGTGAGCAGATGTGTGCACCAGGTTGTCCCTGCAATCCTCAGACACATGTCCAACCAGTTCATCAGACCAACCACTGAGGAGCTGCGGCAGAAGGCAATGACAGATTTCTACAACATTGCCAGATTCCCACGCACTGTGGGGGCCATTGATTGCACACATGTGGCCCTACAGCCCCCCAGTGCCACAGAGCACATATACCGCAATCGGAAGCATTGGCATTCCATCAACGTACAGGTGATAGCCGATGCCCAACGCCTCATATGGCACGTCCGTGCCAAACACCCCGGGTCCAGCCATGACAGCTACATATACAATCAGAGCCCCATCCCAGCAGAATTTAACCAGAACATGTATGGGGACAGCTGGCTGGTTGGTGAGTGACAAGGGAGTCAGGCATGACTATCCCCTCCCGTGATGCACAACAGAAATCGCACATGCATGACTAACATTATCCTGTCTTTTCCCTTACAGGTGACTCTGCATATGCACTGGGACCCCATCTAATGACTCCTTTCCGGAACCCCCAAACCAGAGGAGAGAGAAAATACAATGAAGCACACATCAAAACCCGTGCAGTGGTGGAGCAAACATTTGGGCTCCTGAAGTCCCGTTTCCGATGCCTGGATAAGTCTGGGGGGACCCTATTGTATTCCCCTACCTTTGTGTGTCAGATCATCGGTGCATGTTGCATACTACATAACTTTGCTATGAAAAAAGGCCTGCATATTGACATACGTGATGACCTGACCCCCGACCCACACAGTCCCCACCTGCCAGAGGACACCCAGTCTGCTGATGGAAGAGCAGTCAGGAGGGTCCTCGCCGTAGGCATCTTTGGACACTAAACCAAAACATTAATAACACAGACAGTGCACGCATGTACACCACTGATGTCCCTAGATCACACACACCACATCCACATCACATTGGATTAGCCCAAGTCCAGCATGTAGGAGTTGGGAGCAGTAACGCCAGCGTCAAGGCCCCAATGATGTCACTGTCCATTCACACACCTTTCACACGTCATTCATTCAGCCGTGGGGTTCACTTCACCACCACGGCCGAGGGTGACACCCCTTACTTTCAGGAGTGCCACCCCCTCACATTCACACACCATTCACACTGTCCCCTGCACTCCTGACCGTGTGCAGTACAAAAATAAATTAATAATATCATATCCTGATAAATAAAATAAACAAAATCTCATAACCTGAGAAAAAGAAAAAATAAACTCATGACCTGAGTATGTCCAAACCAAAAATATAAAACAAGAAAAAAAAAAAAGGCCTCATCGGGGATGCCGGGGGCTTCTTCTGGGGGCCCCTCTCTGGCTCCGCAGCTGCCTGGATGGAGTGGGTGGGGGTGGGGGGGCATCTGGAGGTGGCTGATCCCCAGGTGGGCCACTCCTGACAGGTGTGGCCTGCATGCCCTCCAAGGCCCTGGCTATCCGTCCAAGGTAGGAGTTCGTCTGGGCCTGCATCCGGAGCTGACGGGTGACCTGGTAGTGCTGGGCCCGCCGACTCAGCCTCCCCTGGTCCCGGATGGCAGCACTGTTGGCCTGGACAGCTGCAGTAAGGTGCCGAATATCCCCCTGCACCTCCCCCAAAGTGGTGACCACTGCAGCGCAGTTGCAGCTTACATCCTGCACTGCGTTGCTGAGGTTGGCAACGGAGCCCAGGCTGTCAGACACTTTCTGTAAGTGCCCAACTATGGCCCCCATCTGTTCCGTCTGCCTGGCGTGATCCCTCGCCAACTGGTCCTGGACACCATCAGACACCCCCCTGGTCTTCTGGGTCGCCTTCCTGGGGCCAGAAGATGGTTGTCCTCGGGTGGAAGGAGTCGCCCTTGAGGGGCTTCCAAGGATGGGGGAGGGGACGACAGACGGCCCAGGAGAAGGGGAGGAGACAGACAACACTAAGGTAAAGTCCTGCTCTGCCACAGCAGGATCCTCTACAACCACCTCGGCAGGTGTGGTGTGGCCACTCTCCTCCTCCACAACCTCTTCACCACCCAGTGGCTCGGGCACACGATGGCGTGGGGGGGATGGGGTGGAATGCACGCTAACAGATGATGGCCCAGCTCCGTCATCTGTGGATGACACAAAGCAGACACATGTTGGTGGTCCCACACACTTGGCACATGTACCCTCCCCCCCCCAAATGCAAAACAACAAATAGGGGATTATAAAACACTTACCTGTCCTTGTGCCTTCCTCCACAGAGTCATAGCCTGCGACCCCCTCCACCTGCTCCCTCTCCAGGCAGCGAGCAACCACCTCCTCCTCTGCGGTTAGGGTGACAGGACATGGGGGACCACCACCTGTGCCCCTCTCATACCTCCTGATGGAGGCCACCTTGTCCCTCACCTTGCGCCGCAGGTCATTAATTTTTTTTTGTATGTCCCCAGCAGTCTGGGTGGAGTACCCCAGGACATTGACCCTGGCAGCAATGGACTCCAGGATGCCCTGCTTCCTCTCCCGGCTGGTCTTCCGGCTTTTTTTGCCATGGAGAAAAGCATTATCCGTCTCCATTGCCGAAATGATGAGTGAGACCTCCTGTGCATTAAAATTCAGGTTCCTCCTCTCTCTGGGGGTAGCGGGAGCAGCCATCACCAAACAAAAGTATCTTCCCTGGGGTGGGGGGAAGCGGAAATACTTTTGCGCCGGAATGGCGTTTCCGCCAGCGCTTTTAAGCGCCCAGCGGAACGCATTGCGCTGACGTTTCCCAGGAAGTGGTGCCGACGGAAGTTGTGAGCATGCGCACAAGGGGGGCGAGTGGAGCCGCACTCACTGCGCATGCTCCGTGGATGATGCGCTGAACGTAAGCCTCTGCGCTGGGCTCCGCCCATCATTTACATATGATCACACCCACTTCCACTTGCGTCGGGTTACGCCAGCGCATTATCGTTACTCTGGCGCAAGTTTACGCGCAACTGCTATGTGAATTACAGGACTTGCGCTGAAAGGGTCTTCAGAGTAACGTAAATGAGAAGCGTTACTCCAGAGGAAAGATACTCTCATCTACCTGAATCTGGCCCATAGTCTTTTTATATAGCTAGAAAGAGCAGGCAGGCTAGTCAGTTTAGCTTAATTTACAGTGTGTAGAGGATATATATACATCCCTAGAAGTTGTACACATATTTATACACTGTATAGCTTAGCTAGATCAGTTCTTCCTAATTTACTGGCAGGCAGGTGATTGTGCTATTTAAAGACGATTGATGCTTAATTGCTTAAGGGCCGCCGCATGTACATTAACGTCGGCAGAATGGCACAGACAGGCACATTGGCGTACCAGTACGTCCCTGCCTAGACGTGGGTCGGGGGTCCGATTGGACCCCCCGGTACTTGCGGCGGTCCCCGTGGCTGCAGGAGCCGGGATGAGGGTGTTCGTTTTTGTCCGCCCCCTCCGGATCGCTCCCAGCCAATACGCTCCCTCCCTGCAGTGTACTTCCTCTGCCTGTATAATGTAAACACAGGCAGAGGAAGTGATGTCAGCTCTCCTCTCGGCGGTATTTTCAATCCGCCGAGAGGAGAGAAGACATCACACAGTATGTCGCACCAACACTACACTGACACCACACACATAGGCACATTAACCCCTTCCGATCACCCCCCCCCCCCCCAGCCCCCAGTCACACTTCCGATCACTGCATTTAGTGTCAGTGTGACAGTTACTGTGACAGGCAGTTAGTGTTAGGTCCAGGGTAGCCCCCTACCCCCCTAATAAAGTTTTTAACCCCTTGATCACCGCCCTAGTTAACCCTTTCACCCCCTATTGCCAGTGTCACTAAGCGATCATTTTTCTGATCGCTGTATTAGTGTCACTGTTGCCGCTAGGTAGATCGTTTTTTTTTATTGTGATTTTTTTTTTTTACTGAAGACATGTGGCTGAATACATTTTGGTCTAAATGTTTGACTAAAATGTAGTTTATTAGTTTTTCCTTATAACAAAAAGTAGAAAATATATATTTTTTTCTAAAATGTCAGTCTTTTTCCATTTATATCGCAAAAAATAAAAATCGCAGAGACAATCAAATACCATCAAAAGAAAGCTCTATTTGTGGGAAGAAAAGGACGCAAATTTTCTTTGGGAGCCACGTCGCACCACCGCGCAATTGTCTGTTAAATCGCCGCAGTGCAGAATTGTAAAAACGCCTTTGGGCAATTAGCAGCATATTGGTCCGGGACATAAAGCGGAGTTCCACCCTCAAATTTGACTTTACATCAGTAGTTCTAAAAAAAATTCATTATTACTTTTTTTTTACATGCCTTTAAACCCTTGTTGCTAGGCAGATTTGTAAAACTTCCCACTTCCTATACCGCGGTGCCTCCCCAGTCTGGAAGAATCGTGAGACTTGGACAATACAGGTGATGTTTTGTCCTTCTTTCTAATAAATTAAAACTGTCACAATGAGAGTCAAATAATTTGACAACGAGGTTGCACCTGTTCAAAGTTCAAAGAAAATTGCTCCAATTATGATAACATATAATGTTTTTGGAAGGTGCTGTTTACCCCCCCCGATATTCGCGGCCCCCCGCAATTCGCGGCACCCCCCCGCTATTCACGGCACCCCTCCCCCGATATTCGCGGCCCCTGCGATTCGCGGCACCCCCCCCCGCTATTCGCGCCCCCCCGCCGCATCGGTGGTGCCTGCGATGTGATGCTGTGTGCAGGGGCCGATGCGGTGTGCTGGGGCCGATGCGGTGTGATGCTGTGTCCTGGGGCCGATGCAGTGTCCTGGGGCCGATGCAGTGTGATGCTGTGTCCTGGGGCCGATGCTGTGTCCTGGGGCCGATGTGGTGTGATGCTGTGTCCTGGGGCCAATGCGGTGTCCTGGGGCCAATGCGGTGCACTGTGATCGGTTCGGTGCGCTGTGATCGGTGCGTTGCGCTGTGTGCGGTGTGATTGGTGCAGTGCGCTGTGATTGGTGCACTATGATCGTTGCGGTGCGCTGTGATCGGTGCGTTGTGCTGTGTGATTGGTGCGTTGCGCTGTGTGATCAGTGCGTTGCGCTGTGTGATCGGTCCGGTACGCTGTGATCGGTGCGCTGTGATCGTTGTGGTGCGCTGTGATCGGTGCGGTGCGCTGTGATCGATGTGGTGCGCTGTGATTGGTGCGGTGTGCTGTGATCGGTGCGGTGCGCTGTAATCGGTGTGCTGTGATCGATGCGGTGTGCTGTGATCGGTGCGGTGTGCTGTGATCGGTGCGGTGTGCTGTGATCGATGCGTTGCGCTGTGATCGGTGCATTGCGCTGTGACCGGTGCGTTGCGCTGTGTGCATTGTGATCGGTGCGGTGCGCTGTGATCGGTGCAGTGTGCTGTGATCATTGTGCTGTGATTGATGCGGTGCGCTGTGATCGATGCGGTGCACTGTGATCGGTGTGGTGTGCTGTGATCGTTGTGCTGTGATCGGTGCGGTGTGCTGTTATCGGTGCGTTGCGCTATGATCGGTGCATTGCGCTGTGTGCGGTGTGATCGGCGGGCTGTGATCGGTGCGGTGCGCTGTGATCGGTGCGGTGCGCTGTGATCAGTGTGGTGTGCTGTGATCGTTGTGCTGTGATTGATGCAGTGCGCTGTGATCGGTGCGGTGTGCTGTGATCGTTGTGCTGTGATTGGTGCAGTGATCGGTGCAGTGTGCTGTGATCGATGCAGTGTGCTGTGATCGATGCGGTGTGCTGTGATCGGTGCAGTGTGCTGTGATCGTTGTGCGGTGATCGGTGCGGTGCGGTGTGCTGTGATCGGTGCGGTGTGCAGTGCAGATATATCTACATAACAAATGATTTAGTATATTTACTGGTTCCTGGAGGGGAGGAGAGTTTTGCATAGATAAGGGGCAGCAAGTGTTGCTATGGAAACCTGACTTGAAACCTATTACATTGCTTGTGCAGCACTGAGCATGTGCGAGATCCACAAGGCTGAAATCCAGGAAGTCATACAGTCTGGCTTCATGGATGCCCACACTTAAGATGGCCATGGCCAATTTCTGTTTTATAAAGCATCTAAATGCTGTAACAACCTAACAAAACGGACCTTAGTTTACAGACTAACTTTACTACAATACATTAAGCTTGTGTAAAACAGGGGTAAAAAGTGAAATTGTGGCCGGAACTCCACTTTAAGTGGTTAAATATAAAGAAAAAGAAAAATTCCATTAAATATTGTACCTGCTGGGTGTCTATAGTTTGCCTGTGAAAATGTCTTTGCTCCTGAAAAAAATATTGTTTTTAAAACTTTTTTCCATTGATACATGTTCCCTGGGGCAAGACCCGGGTTCTCAAAGACGTTTTCCAACAATAACTTGAATATTGGGTTTTAAAATGAGCACTTTTGAATTCGAACGTTCGAGTCCCATAGACTTCAATGGGGTTCTAAATGTTCGCGCGAACGTGCGGTCTGTTCGAACGTTCTGGTGCGAACCGAACGCGGGTTTGTTCGGCTCATCCCTACTGGTGGCTATAGCAGCCGGCAGTGATTACATGTAAATAAAATAATATCAGACAGACTGGTTGAATCAGAGTCGATCGATGGATCGACTTGGGTACAACCAGCCTGCCCATCGATGGATCGGATCTCTACCAGTACCTGCTGAACCAGCCGAGATTTGATGCATCTATGACAGGCCTTAGTGTAAGGCGGCGTACACACGAGGGGATATGTCCGCTGAAAACGATCCGATGGACCGTTTCAGCAGACATCTCCGCTCGTGTGTATGGGCTAGCGGACAGATTTGTCCACCCGACAGATTTCAAAGCAAGCTTTGAAATCTATCCGGTGGGGATCTGTCCGCCCGACATGTCTGCTGGTTAGTACACTTACCAGCAGACATGTCGTCCCCCACCGCCGCCGCGCCGCTGCCGAATGGATTCGGCGCATGCGCGGAAGTGTTTTACTTCCTGGTGCGGTGACGTGGCGGTGACGCGGCGGCGTCAACGTCACCGCCACGTCACCGCGCCGTCCGGCGGCGGGGAATTTGATCCGATGGTGTGTACACGCCATCGGATCAAACTCCCGATCGGACATATCCGATGGAAATGGTCCGCGGACCGTTTTCATCGGATATGTCCGATCGTGTGTACGCCGCCTAAGGTGTCCATTCCAATAGTGGTTCTGTGGACACAAAAGGTGTCACTCTCCAGAAAGGATCACAACTTCCTAGGTGGAGACTGAATGTTCTTTTGCTCTAGGGGACAATTGGAAACCTTAACATTCCATCAGCTATAAAAGGGGCGGATTAGACGCCTGCAGCTGTATCTTTGGCAGTTTTACATTCCGTCAGTGTAAGGCCGCGTACACGCGATCGAATCTATCTGCTGGAAACGGTCTGACAGACCGTTTCAGCAGACAGATTCGATCGTGTGTACGGGCGGACAGACAGATTTTTCCAGCAGACAGATTTTAAAGCATGCTTTAAAATCTGTCTGCTGGGAATCCATCCTTCCGATATGTCTGCTGGTTAGTACGCTAACCAGCAGACATATCTACCCGCACATGCGTCGAATGCATTTGACGCATGCGCGGAAGTGTTTTACTTCCTGGTGCGGTGACGTGGCGGCGTCAACGTCATCGCCATGTCTGTGATGTCCGCCAGGCACTCGGGATCGGCGGCTGCAGGGACAAGACGTGGATCTCTGTGTGTAAACACAGAGATCCATGTCCTGTCAGGGGAGAGAGGAGACCGATCTGTGTCCCTTGTACATAGGGACACAGCATCGGTCACCTCCCCCAGTCACCCCCCCTCCCCCCACAGTTAGAACACAATTTAGGGTACACATTAACCCCTTCCTCACCCCCTAGTGTTAACCCCTTCAATGCCAGTCGCATTTATACAGTAATTAGTGCATATTTATAGCACTGATCGCTGTATAAATGTGAATGGCGCCAAAAATGTGTCAAAAGTGTCCGATGTCTCCGCCATAATTGTCGCAGTCACGAAAAAAATGCTGCTAGCCGCCATTAGTAGTAAAAAAAATAAATAATAAAAAATAATAATAATTCTGTCCCCTATTTTGTAAGCGCAATAACTTTTGCGCAAACCAGACGCCTATTGCGATTTTTTTTTTTTACCAAAAATATGTAGAAGAATATGTATCGCCTAGACTGAGAACATTTTTTTTTTTTTTTTAAATTGGGCTATTTATTACAGCAAAAAGTAAAAAATATAGTTTTTTTTCAAAATTGACGCTTTATTTTTGTTTATAGCGCAAAAAATAAAAACCGCAGAGGCAATCATATACCACCAAAAGAAAGCTCTATTTGTGGGGAAAAAAGGACGCCAATTTTGTTTGGGAGCCACGTCGCACGACCGCGCAATTGTCAGTTAAAGTGATGCAGTGCCACAAGCTGAAATTTCACCTGGTCAGGAAGGGGTATATGTGCCCAGTAAGGAAGTGGTTAATGGTGTGTACGGGGCCTTAGACTTGTATGGTGAACCCTGCACACACACACACACACAAAACTTCTGACACAGCTCTTTCTGTGATGTGTTTGAAGATGTACATTCCTTACGTGTGTATGTAAGATGAACAATTTCATTGTGTCCCGTGACTGGAAAGAATGTGGAAGCAGTTCTTGCCTAAAATCATCACTCAATGCACAGCCTTGAGGCAACCTCATTTTCTGAAGCCAAACAAGTGCCTTCTCTCTACCAATACAAACCCGCATCTCCCCTTGCCAAATATATATAATTAATAAATAAAAACTTTATTGTAAGAAAAAAAAAAAAAAGAGTTAATAAAGAACAAATATTTTTAATTTTTACATTGCACCTTTTTGCAAAATGGTGAAAATCGAACGTATGCAAAAATGTAAATATCCAAATTTCTCAAAAATTCTGAAGGTTTTAATTTTTCCCTTACAGCTTTGAGAGTTTGTGAAAAAAAAAACCCAAGCCATATATTTTCTGAAGGCATATGACCTCTAGAATAAAAAGAAGATGCTACAGATTTTTTCAGACCCTGCGGTATTTGCACAAATAATTATCAAAACAATATGTTCACAAAAAATACACTAAAACCATTAGTAGCAGATGAAAACACAGCTAATTTTACAAAATTCCTGCTAAATACCTACTAAATATAAAAACTTAACCTGTATGGAGTTAAAATAACAAATATTTGTAAACTTTAAATTGCGCCTTTTTGCAAAATGGTGAAAATCGAACGTACCCAAAAATTTCTCAAAAAATCTGGAGGTTTTCATTTTTCACTTACAGCTTTCAGAGTTTGTAAAAGACCCCCCAAATCATATAGCAAAAAATACACTAAAATCAATTAATAGTGCACATAAACATAACATAACAAAATTCCTACTAAATTGCTACTAAAGCATCGTTCACATGTGACATACTAAAGTGTTCGCCCATAGCGGCAATGTTTACCCGCACAGGGATGCACAGGTGTTCCATGCATCTACGTACAGGGAGTCCCATTAATGTCAATTGGGATGCAACGGCTGCACAGGCATAGCTGCTGTTCCCAATCTGACATCAGTGTGGGTACATGACCCTGAACGCAGTTTGTGTGAGCTTAGGAACAAGCATGCGGTCCTACATGGGTGTAAAATTGGAAGCAACGGCTCTGTTCGTGCAGTTGCTGCATCCCAAATTACATCAATGGGACTACACAGAGATGCATGGAACACCTGTGCATTCCCGTAAAGGTATGCTGTGTAGGCCCTGTGTGAACAAGGTCATAGGCCCCTTTCACACAAGACCAATCGGGCCTGCCTGTCCATTATATTTTAGGTGAGCCTAATCGGACCACCTTTTGTTCTCTATGGAGAGGCTGATGTAAATGGACATGTGTCTGTTTACACACACCTGCATCTGATTCAGTCCAGTCCGCTAAAAACAGACAGATGGGATTTTCTATTCCCCATCCATCTAGGAGATTGGATCAGATGGTATCAGATGGAAATTGTCAGGTGGTCAGTTTCCATCCGACCACCCTATACAAAACAGCAGACTGTGTCCGTGTCCGCTCTGCATCAGTGGAGTGGACACGAACCAGTCATCCACCTGCTCAGCAGGGATCAGCGGACAGATCTCCCACTGAGCAGGCGGAATTGCTTGACAGGGTTCACTCCATGTGAAAGGGGTCTTAACAGGAGCGTCTGGGCCATTAGAGGTGCTGGGACGCCGCCGTCCTGCAGGCCCAAATTGGCTTGAAAAAGGTTGGGCTTGGGGAGCAGAGCATTGCACCCCAAAACCTACCCACTTGTGACAATAACGAATTAATATTCGCTATTGTCTTCCGGATTCTTCTCCTGGCCAATCAGGATGGATCGGGTTGGCCTGGAGTAGAAGCTAATGAAGCCATGGAGGGGTTCATGGCATGTCCGTGTACAGACACGGACATGCCATCCACCCGCTTCGCTCATTGTGTCCCGCGACAGGTTACCAAGTCGCTTAAGTGGCCCTTGCTCTTCAAAAGGTTGGGCACGCCTTCCCTACAAGGTACATCCCATTCTACTTTACCTTTGTTGTTTACATTTATGATATGGGGTTGCATGCCAGGTTAAGGTTAGGAGGAGATGACAGTCATTAAATCTTCAATAAATGTACAAGTTTATATTGAGATTTTGGACACTTTTTTTATTCCATCATTTGAAAGGATGTTTGGTGATGATGACATCATTTTTCAGAATGTAATCTGATGCAGATGCTTGTTTTAGAACTGCAAAGTACATGGTGATTCCATAGTTTCCTCTGCTTGATCTGCAAAAACAGTTACAACTGACTATATTTTTCTCTACTGTGTTGGATAGGTTTGTTGGTTTTTATCTGTAGTTGTTTAGCAGCGCAGCACTTTGTCTTCCTATTTATAATTTCTAAGAAGCATCTTCTTTTTTTATCTCATGGACAAAATGTGAGAAATAACATATATATCATAAATCATTCCATAAACACATACCACATAGGCTGCATATATAATTTGAGGAAAATATGCTTCTAAAATAGTGAAAATGGGGGTACCAGAAATTGCGCCAAACGTGAAAAAATATTATTGGTGACTGAATAAAAGCTGCTAAACACCACAAATTGACATAATTTGTAAACAAACATAAAGAAAAATAAAGTGTAGCGCTAGAGTAAATAGCGTAACATTTACCTCATACCAGATAGTTATATAGGGGGTGATTTACTATTGAAGCTGCGCTGCGCCAGTTCATGCCTTAATTAGTGCGCTGGCTGAAGCCTTAATTAGGCGCAAAAAACCGGCCGCAGCAGCAGCGCGATGAAATTGATAAGTAAAGCCGCCGCCGAACTCCCTGTTAAAGTCTATGGGGGAAATCTTAATTGTGAATTTTAAGGGCTAATCTGCAAGTTTTGTCCTAAAAAGTATTTGGGGACCTCAGTCCTGCCCCAGGGGACATGTAGAAGCGTAGGCAATGAAGGGCCCAGAGGTTTATTTTTATTAAAGGGCCCAGAGGTCCCCAGGGCCCCCGGATGGCTACCACCCTTTTTTTAATATATATTTTTCTATATTTATTTTTTTGTAAAGGAACCCCCGCTTATCAAATTGCGGCAGCCCCCCCCCCTTTCTCTATTTCAGGCGGCAGCACCCCCCCCTGTTCTCTGCTCCAGGGGGCCCATGACTGAAGCTGTGTAAGGGGCCCCATAATTCCTGATGGCGGCCCTGATTCCCCCCCCCCCCATCGTACGAAATTTCAAGGAATTTTTTACTTTTATTGTTGCACTTTAACCACTTCCATACCGCGCCTATTCTGGCACTTCTCTCCTTCATGTAACAATTATATTTTCTTCCTTGAAAATTACTCAGGACCCCCAAACATTATATATATTTTATTAACAAACACCCTAGGGAATAAAGTGGCAGACATTTTTTCTTACAAATTTCCAACGGTATTTGCGCCAAAAATGTTCAAACTTTTTTTTTTTTTGCTTACAAAAAAAAACCTGTTTCATGAATGACAAAATAAGAAAACAGTAAAGCTAGCCCAATTTTTAGGGATAAGGTGAAAGATGATGTTACACCGAGTAAATAGATACCTAACTTGTCACGCTTTCATATTGCGCACACTCATGGAATGGCGCTAAACTTCGTTATTAAAAATCTCCATAGGCGACGCTTGACTTTTTTTCTCAGGTTACCAGTTTTGAGTTACAGAGGAGGTCTAGTGCTAAAATTATTGCTCTCACTCTAACGCGCGCTATGATACCTCACATGTGGGGTTTAAAGGGTGTTTACATATGTGGGTGGTTCTTGCATGGGTGTTCGCTTCTGAGTGCGAGCTACTAGGGACAGGGGCATTTAAATGTAGTTTTTTTTTTTTTACTTAATATTTTTATTTTTGCACTTGTTTGTCCCTTTTTTTGTATTATTTTTCACTTTTCTTCCTATTACAAGGAATGTAAACATCCCTTAGGACTAGTGTGTGACAGGTCCTCTTTATAGAGAGAGGGGGGGTCAATTAGACCCCACATCTGTCCTCCAGGCTGGAAAGCATGGAATTGGAAAAATAGAAAAGGGAAAAATCACCTAGCAGCAATAGGGTTGCTGGTTCGAATCCCGCCCGTGACACTATCTGCCTGGAGTTTGCATGTTCTCCCTGTGCCTGTGTGGGTTTCCTCCCACAATCTAAAAACATGCTGTAAATTGGATCCTGTCTAAATAAGCCCTAATATGCAGTAGGATATTTAGGTTTTGTGCTGCCCTAGGCCTGACCAAATTTTGGCACCCCCTAATAGAAAAATGACCCACCCTTCCTGTCAAGGCCACACCCTGTTTTTTATGACCCACCCAGGAATTTTCAGGGGACACACACAAGTTCTGTGGGGGGGGGGGCACAGGAGTCCCTTAATTTGCCTAGTTTTTCAATCACTTTCTGTTTGGCTATGGGGCAGGAAGTGAAGGCCAATCTCCCCAAACGGACAGGGATAATACAAAATAAACTGACAGAGGTTCTAACCCCCCCCCCCCCAACTCTATCCAAAATGAAAGAAAACAAAAAAATAAAAGTGATGATTATAGTTCCAGTTTAACCCCAAATTTCAGATCATTTTATTGAGAGGCTTAAGAAAATATAACCATGCCAATAGGCCAGGATCCAGCATTGCTAATATGTATGAATGTGTGTTAGGGACCCCCACAAACACCACCCAATGTTAAATCAACAATTTTCTTGTTTGTTTTGGGGATGCCTGCACCCCTGATAGGGTAAAGACACCTCACAAATGTTGTCACTTTCTACTTAATTCATTCACTTCCTGCCACATCGCCAAACAGGAAGTGAGGGAAAAACCTGAGTAATGTCTTGTTGGGGACACACAGATCAATCTAAATAGTTTCCCATTTTGGAAATTGCATTTTGCAGTGTACACCCCAAATTAGTATGGATCTTGGACTTTGGGGTCCATTTACTAAAGGCAAATCCACTTTGCACTACAAGTGGACAAGCAAGGAAGAAAAATAAAAACTTGGCGGGATTGGAAGTTAAAACCATCAGTGCTTCCCTTCTGATTTTCATTGCCTACGCTTCTACTGCAGAGTGGCTTTGCCTTTACTAAACCCCAAAGTAACTAATCATTTGGGGTGTACACAGCAGTGCAATTTGCTTAATGGGGACACTAGTTAGATTGACCTGTGTCCCGAAGAAAAGACCATTGGTAGGGTTTTAACCTCACTTCCTGTTCAGCTGTGTGACAGGAAGTGAAGCCAATTTTAAGAAAAGGGACACAAAGCCCAACCTAAAAACATTAGCAGGGGTTCTAACACTGAATTGGCTTCCCTCAAACAACCCACAATTAGAATAGGATTGTCTTGTGCTAGTTTCAAGCACAGCGCTGTAAATCAGCACTTCAAGCCTGTCCACCAATACACCACCCCCCCCCCCAAACAGGCCATGTTTGCAGGTTTTCCTACATCTTGCACATGTGCTTTAAAAAGTCAGTCTGGACATCAATTCTAGGAAACAATACTTACCGCTTTGTCCTTCCTTTTCTGGTGACTAAACATTTCATGCATACACACCAGGAAAGAGCTTAGAGACAAATCACACTTGATGGTTTAGGCCCAAACTATTTCAGCTGCAGCTGTTGAAATCCATAGCATGAAAAAAATATCACAAAACAAACTTCAAAAAGTAATTTTATTGGTCCACAAAACAAGGAAAGCAAAACAAAATATTAAAAATAAACACACAAAAAAAAAATAGACCAACATTTATTTCACACAGTCATTGGAAAATAAATCATGCTTTTGAAATAACAGGATAGACCCACAGGATTAAAACATTAGTCATTAACATCTTGAGAAACATTTTGCAAAATTATGCAGCAGACAAAACATCAAAAAAACAAAACTTGCTCCAAAACATCTCTGTTTCGCTCCGCCATTACTTCCAGCCAGCAAATCTGCCCCCTCTGAGGGCAGCTGACACGTGCTCTATCCACGCTTTTTATAACATGTGTGCTAATGAACCAATTGGAAACACATGAAGAAATGTCAGCCTCTAGTTTGTGTGCACTTGTAACTGCTTACACCTGTTAAGGATGTCCTTAAATTACTAAGCCAAAAAACAAGCTTTCTGAGCATGCTCAGAAAGATGCATGTCATTTTCAGGCACAAACACCCAGCTTATTTTTCTAAGTGTTCGAGCATGCCCAGTTCACTCGAAATGTATTACCAGAATCAAATCTGCAATGGCGGATGAAAGCATTAGAGGTTTTTTTTTTTTGTTCCCCCTGAACTGATGCTTTACAACCTGAAGGGGAGGTCTTATAGAATTTTTACGTAACAAACATAAATAATAATAATTAAAATGCCCCTGTCCCTAGTAGCTCGCAGTCAGAAGCGAACACGCAGCATTTTTTTTTCCGGTTACCAGTTTAGATTTACAGATGAGGTCTAATGCTAAAAGTATTCCTCTCGCTCTTACGCACGCTATGATACCTCACATGTGTGGTTTGAAGGATGTTTCCATATGTGGGCGGGCCTTAAATGTGTAAGTCCCACCCACATATTTAACCCCCGTTCAAACCCCACATGTGCGGTATCATAGCGTACGTTAGAGCGAGAGCAATACTTTTAGCACTAGACCTCCTCTGTAAATCTAAACTGGTAACCTGAAAATAAATAAAAAAGTGTTGCCTATGGGTATTTTCAAGTACTGAAGTTTGGCGCCATTCCATGAGTGTGTGCAATATTAAAGCGTGACATGTTGGGTATCTATTTACTCAGTGTAACATCATCTTTCACATTATGGCCATAAATTGTGCTAACTTTAGTGTTTTCTTAATTTGTAACCACTTGAGCCCCAGACCATATTACGGGTCACTGACGGGGCCAGTTTTTGCATTTCAACACTGCGTCATTTTAACTGACAATTGCGTGGTTGTGTGACGTGCCCCCAAACAAAATTGGCGTCCTCTTTTTTCCCCCAACAAATTTTTTTTTTTTGTTTTTTTGGTGGTATTTGATCACCTCTGCGTTTTTTCTTATTTTTGCTTGAACCAAAAATATAGCGACAATTTTGTAAATAAAAAGACAACTTTTTTACTGTTTGCTATAATAAATCTCCCCCAAAATATATTCAAAACCTTTTGGCCCTCAGTTTAGGCCGATAGGTATTCTTCGACATATTTTTGGTTCCAAAAAATCGCAATAAGCGTTTGATTGGTTTGGGCAAAAGTTATAAGTAGGGGTTGGTCTTATGGGTTTTTTAGGAATATATTTGTGTTTTACTAGTAATGGTGGTGATCATTGATTTTTCTGGCTACTGCGACATTGTGGCGGACAAATTTTTGTGAGCTTTGGCATTTTTCTAGCGACCAATGGTATACAAATGCATTGCTTACTATAAAAATGTCACTGGCAGGGAAGGGGTTAACACTAGGGGCGAGGAAGGGGTTGATTATGTTACCTGGGTGTGTTCTAACTGTAAAGGGGGTGGGACTGTCTAGGGGAAATGACAGATCGCTGTTCATACATTGTATGGACAGACGAGCAGGCATTCCCCCCCCTGACAGGACCGGGATAAAGGGGAACTCCACACCAAATTTTAAAAAAAACGGCGTGGGGGTCCCCCTCCAGGTGCACAACAGGCTCTTAGATTTGATCTGGAACATAAGGGGTTAAACCCACGCCAAAAACAGCGTGGGGTTCCCCCTCAGATCCAGACCAAACCCTTCTCCCAGGCACGCAGTCTGGCCGGACAGGAATGGGGGTGGTGACGAGCGAGCGCCCCCCCTCCTGAGCCGTACCAGACCACATGCCCTCGACATGGGGGAGTGTGTGCTTTGGGGGAGGGGGGCACTGCTACCCCACCCCAAAGCACTCTTGTCCCCATGTCGATAGGGACAAGAGCCTCTTCCCGACAACCCTGGCCGTTGGTTGTCGGGGTATGCAGGTGGGGGGCTTATCAGAATCTGAGAGCCCCCTATAATAAGGGGGCCCCCAGATTCTGGCCCCCGACCCTATGGGCAGTGCAAATACTGCTACGCCGCTTGGTATTTACCAAGAATTTCTCGGCGTACTGACGCGGCGTACGGCATTCCCTGAAATCTCCCTCTGCGCATGCCCAGTATGCAAATGAACCTTCCGAGGTTCTGGCGTACTTTGCAAGCGCACGGGGATCAGTTCTCAAAAGTCACTTTCACTTTCAATTCGGCCCGCCACACACATTCAAACACATGTCATTACACTTCCCCTGCATCACCCCCTTCCCTCCCCTCATAAACTCCCGCCCAAATCCCTGATATTTACATTACTAAATGCCGTACGCCAGCTCTGTACTGGCGTGCTGTGCGCCCTCTCCTGGGCGCATTAGGCAGTTTAGTAAATGAAGAAATACACTGCACTGGCAGTGTATCTCTTTTGTAAATGTCAAAAACGGTTTTACTCCTGCTTGTGCACCATGAGTCATGGCGCACAGGCTTGGTAAATCAGCCCCAATATGTGGTAATCAAATAGTGAGCAATGATAGATATTAGAGCAAAAGCCTGGAGAAATAAAACTCCTAAGTGAACAATAAATGTAAAAGTCTCACTCGGTGTGTCATGAGTGGTGAGTGAAGATATAATTGGATGTGAAGGTCCAATTAATTAGAAGTCCATGTGGGGATGGAATCCAAAATTGGAAGCTGGTGTGTGTTCCAGATAGATGCAGATATTCAATCCACAATAACGATTCACGTTATATCATATCTTGATTTGGTGTGACATTATAATGTCACCCGGGAGTGCCTTCACCGATGGATGTAGGAAGATTAAACACTCTTACAGTGTCAGGTGGATCCAGGTCACCATACGGTGGTGGATCAATAAGGCTCAATCACACCAATGGCATCAATGAGTTGTACCCAGGAACCAAGAATTTTCCACACAGAAATCCACCAACTCCGAGGTGTTGCGACTGTGAATCCAGATAGAGGTCCACTGACCGTGGGTGGTGCTTACAAGGGAGCCAAAAAAGAGAAAAAAGGGCTCCACATGGTGTAGTATATATAAAAATTGGCAAGATATAATGAAAATTAAATGCCATACAAATGATAAAATCAAAATCAAAGTCACACAGTAGGTCAATCATGAAAAAATGCTCAAAATGACTCGAGAGCATATGCAAACTGCTGAGAATTCCAAGGAACCAACAGTAAAATCAAGCGAATAAAATTAAAAAAAATGGGAGCAGAGAAATAAATACAGACCAGCGTGGTTGGATAGCTGGAGCTGATACCCAGCTCCAGCTATCCAACCACGCTGCTCCACCTGACACGGTAAGAGTGTTTAATCTTCCCCCATTCATCTGTGAAGGCACTCCCGGGTGACATTATAATATCACACCAAATCAAGATATCATATAACTCACATCGTTATTGTGGATTGAATATCTGCATCTATCTGAAACCCCTGTTTTTAACGCACATTGTTAGACAGGTTAATTGGTTGTTCTGCTAGCTGGTCGGTAAGTAGGCTTGGTTATTCCCTGGGCATTCCCCAGGATCTTGTTGTTATCTGCTTTAGCCTTCCATTGCTACTTACTGTGATTGCCAGCCATAGATGGGGGCGGTGGATACGTTTTGTTTCACCTGTGGTGTTTATTTTGGTCCAGCAGTGCACCAACACCTTTGCAGCCATTGTGCTATATGCTGGGTGCTTGGTGTGCTTCTGTACCTTTAAGGAGGGGTGGCTCCCCTTCAGTCCACCTGCCCCTATCTATCCATTAAAATGCATGTGCCTCCATTGTGAGGACACTCACTGTTAGTGTTAGGACCACAGAATTATGGGGTGCCTTGGCGCGGCTCTGTGGCTCACGCATGCGTTTGCAAATGCGTGCGGACAAAACCCCTGTTTTTAACGCACATTGTTAGACAGGTTAATTGGTTGTTCTGCTAGCTGGTCGGTAAGTAGGCTTGGTTATCCCCTGGGCATTCCCCAGGTTCTTGTTGTTATCTGGAACACACACCAGCTTCCAATTTTGGATTCCATCCCCACATGGACTTCTAATTAATTGGACCTTCACATCCAATTATATTTTCACTCATCACTCATGACACACCGAGTGAGACTTTTACATTTATTGTTCACCTAGGAGTTTTATTTCTCCAGGCTTTTGCTCTAATATCTATCATTGATCACTATTTGATTACCACATATTGTCATGTTTTATATATGGTAAACTATATAACTATATGGTATGAGGTAAATGTTACACTATTTACTCTAGCGCTACACTTTATTTTTCTTTATGCTTATAAATTAGTATACCATTTGCCAATGAAAAAAATATGTCCCTGGATTTAATTTAAAAAAATCTGGTCACCTTACTGTAGTGCCTCACCACCACAGCCTAAGCACTTCTCACCTGCTAGGGCTGGTTGGTGATTGTAGTCTGATTTCTCCCACTCGTGCGTGTGATCGCCGTCCAGGGGAGTTCTCTGGTGTTGGCAGTCTGTTTCCTCTCCACCTGCATCTGTTTGCCCCCTGGTCCCCTGTCACGACCACTGCTGCTTGGGTGCAAGCGCTGGTCATGCCATGGAAGGTTTCCAGGTGCAGTTGTTTGCTTTGAGTCTCCGAAGTGCACACCTTACTGTACTGGGATGTCTGTAGATTATACTGTTTACTCAGCGTTAAATGATTGAAGGAGTGATTATCTGCTGACACCTTGGGGCTAATTTACTAAAAACAATGTGCTGCGCCAGTTCATGACTTAATTGGTGCGCCGGATAAATCCTTAATTGGGCGTATCAACCGGCGTAGCAGAAGGTGCAATGCAATAACAAATATGTAAAGCCGCCAAACTCCCTTTAGAAGTCTATAGGAGAAATCAAAAGTGTTCATTTTAAAGGTTAATATGCTAGTTTTTGTCCTAAAAAGTGTTTGGGGACCTGCCCCAGGGGACATGTATCAATGCATTTTTTTTTTTAAACGGACGTTATTTCAGGAGCAGTGAATTTAATAATGCTTAAAGTGCAACAATAAAAGTGTTTTTTTAATTTTGTACCTGGGGGGTGTATAATATGCCTGTACATTAGCGGGTGTTTCCCGTGGTTAGAACTGTCTCTGCACAAAATGACATTCTGACAGTTAAAAAAGTCATTTAAAAATGACTCGCAGCTATAATGAATTGTCGGCTCCTGGCAATTTAGAGAAAATTCATTCATAAGAAAAAAAAATCAATTACCAGGCCCTTCAGGTCTGGTATGGATATTAAGGGGTAAATAATAAGGGACCTGCGATTAGGATATGGATCCACACTAAGGTTGCTGCCCCCACAAAAATGACAACACCCCAGTGAGGTGTGCAAAGTAGTGAGAATAATATTAGTGAGAAAGGGGTATTGGCGCTACCTATCCTATATACCGTGCCTAGTGTATTAGAGGTAACCTCTACAAAAGGTCTTATAAATATAGTGTCAAATGCCCAAACGTGACTTAAATCTGAGTGATTAGCAAAGCCTAATTGCTTACAGGTATTATAAAAATTAGTCCCGTGTAAGAGACATAAAAATGATAAATACAAAAGAAAAGTGTAGAAATCCAGGTGCAAAATATGATAACTATTGCAACGATCCTTACATACCAATCACACTAATCAAACATATGTGATTAAAATAACATTGAGAATTAGTATATGCATACTGTATCCTGGACAAGCCTCTTTTGATGTGTAACATGTAATTAACCACTTAAGGACCGCTGCATGTACATTTACGTCAGCAAAATGGCACAGACAGGCACATCAACGTGCCTGCCTTGACGTGGGTCGGCGGTCCGATCGGGACCCCCCCGGTACTTGCGACGGCCCCGTTTGCTGTGGGAGCGATCCGGGATGAGGGGGCAGCTGTTCGTTTCTGGCCACCCCCTCACGATCGCTCCCAGTGAATCACCTTCCGCCTCTGCCTGTGTAATGTAAACACAGGCAGAGGAAGTGATGTCATCTCTCCTCTTGGCGGTCTTTTCATCCAGCAAGAGGAGAGAAGACATCACAAGTGAGTTGCACCAAACAGCACACTAACACAGTTACACATAGGCACACAAATCCCCCCAGATCACCCCCCTGTTCACCCCCCCAGCCCCCAGTCACATTGTCACTGATTGCAGTGATCATTTATTTACTGATCACTGCATTTAATGTAATTTGTGACAGTAAAAAGTTGCAGGGCAGTCAGTCTTAGGCCCCTTTAGGTTCAGGGTAGCCCCCTACCCCCCCTAATAAAGGTTTAACCCCTTGATTGCTCCCCTAGTTAACCTCTTTATCCCCTATTGCCAGTGTCACTAAGCAATCGTTTTTCTGATCGCTGTATTAGTGTCGCTGGTGCCGCTAGTTAACCAGTTATTTTTTTAGGTTCTTTTGAGGTTTTTATAGCGTTAAGTTCCCCCCTAAATTTTATAAATAAAGGTTTTAACCCCTGATTGCCCCTAGAGTTAACCCTTTCACCAGTGATCACTGTATAAGTGTCACTGGTGATGCTGGTTAGCCAGTTAGTTATTTAGTTATTTAGGTTCGCCGCCAGGTTTTTATAAAGCGTCAGGTACCCCAATATATTACCTAACAAAGGTTTTAACCCCCTGATTGCCCCCTAGTTAACCCTTTCACCAGTGATCACTGTAAGTGGTACGGTTGACGCTGGTTAGGTAGTTTGAAGTTTATAGCATCAGGGCACCCGCCGTATATAACCTGTAACGGTCACCACCGCTTACAACCTTCCATCCATCCACGACAAGCTTATCTGACACACTCCGACAATATTGCATACACGATCCATATCAATTCCCAGAATAAGACGAGACAGAGCTCCGTTCTTGCTTCCAAAGATATGACAATTTATTGGTATTTTCTCAGCTTCTTATACAGTCTCAAGCATAATGCAGTTTATCACAGGACAATGCAATCTCCACCCCCCTATTCACTCACTGAGGATAATTCTTTAATTGGTAGCTAGACATGACGGCACCGTATCATCAATAGGGTTCAATTAACCTTGAATAATAACACAGACATCTAGTTGAATAAGTTCTCTAGACAGCTTTATCACACAATGGCAGAGTCTTGTGAGAGTGGGTGCAATCAACACCTTCAACGGAATGTCTTTACAGTGAATAGCCAACACCTTAAGATATTTCAATAGCCTATTATACAAAGGTATGACTCGCTGGCTGACCTGGTCATGTCATCATGAACTCCTTGTGATATCTCAGTCCTGAAATATGAAGTATTAATAATGTCCCATCTCATGTAATATATGAATTATGATTCTTTGTCACCCTATGGCCCTAGTGGACATAAGGTGACCCTAGACATAGGAATATCTCAGTCTGTCACGGGCCATTCCGTTACATAACCCAATAAAGATTTTACCCCTTGATCGCCCGGCGGGTGATATCAATAACATTTTAGCATCAGTCAGGGTCTGCGTCGCCCCAGGCAGCGTTAGGTTAGTGCCAGTAACGCTTACACCTACGTGCAAAGCATACACCCCCTTAGTGGTACAGTATCTGAACGGATCGATACCTGATCTGATCCAATCTATACTAGCGTACCCAGCAGTTTAGGGTACCCAAAAAAGCATTGTTAGCAGAATCAGCCCAGATATCCACTAGCACCTGTGTTTTGCCCCTCGCCCAGCCCAGCCTACCCAAGTGCAGTATTGATCGATCACTGTCACCTACAAAACACAACACACATAACTGCAGCGTTCGCAGAGACAGAGCCTGATCCCGATCTCTAACAGTTTTTTTTTTTTGGCGTTTTCTACGTTTGCTGACAGGTGCTTTTTTTTTTACCTGTGAATCATCACCACTAAATTTAGAGCCCAAAATGTCAAAGCGAATGTACACTAGTGTAGAGGCCTACAGATTTCTGAGCCTGACAGATAGTGAAGAGGAGGTCACGCTTCTGTCAGATTCTGGCTCAGAATATGATCCTGTAGACAACAGCGGCTCCATGCCAAATAGCTCTGACGACGAAGTTGTGATACCTGCTAAGGCCAGGCGTACCTGACCCCGTTCTGATGTTGTTGAGCAGCAAGAACCGCAGGACCCTTATATGGAGCAGAGAGCCAGTACTAGTGCCGCTCATCCTTCTGGTGAACTGGCAAGCACCAGCGGCCTAGTACACCACAGCACTGCAGTATCACGTGGTGACATGGCGAGTCCCATAAATGCAGTTCAAGCTGGTGAGGTGGCAAGCACAAGTAGTGTCCCGCTGCCACCAAGAAGAAGAAGACAAAAACAGGCCTGTCATGCCCATAGTGCCCTTCGTACAGAATTTGCCTATCATGATTGGGTCCCCACCACTGCAGCACCTGTACTTCCCCCATTCACTGGCCAACCCGGTATTCAGGTGGAAACAGCTGATTTTACGTCACTTGATTTTTATGCGCTGTATTTCACGGAAGATTTCTATAGATCTATTGTGGATCAGAGTAATTTATATGCTGGTACTTAAATCGCTGCTAATCCCCAGTCCCTCCTTGCCAGAGAATGGAGACCACTTACGGTTTCTGAATTTAAAACCTTTCTGGGCCTTTCCCTCAACATGGGCATACACCAATTTGCGATGTTGCAGACTTATTGGTCCTCAAGTCCACACGACCATATGCCCATATTCTCTGCTTCCATGGCCAGGAAACGATACGAGGCGATCCTGCGGTTCTTGCATTTCAGTGACAATGAACTTTGTCGTCCGCGTGGAGACCCTAAATATGACCGGCTCTACAAAATTCAGCCCCTCATAAACCACTTCAACTAAGGTTTTGCAGCCTTGTTTAATCCCCAGCAAGTTGTCTGCCTTGATGAGTCCCTAATTAAATTTTCTGCCCACTTGTCTTTCAAGCAGTATCTTCCCAGCAAGCGTGCCAGATACGGGGTCAAGCTCTATAAGCTTTGTGACAGGGCAACAGGCTATACATGGAGCTTTAGGGTTTATGAGGGCAAAGATAGTCAGGTAGAGCCCAGATTACATGGGGAGCGCTGGCAAGATTGTGTGGGACTTGGTGTCACCCTTATTAGGAAAGGGGTACCACTTATAAGTAAGCAATTATTACACCAGCGTGCCACTTTTTAGTCACTTGTTTGATCATCCGATTGGAGCATGTGGCACCGTGCGGGGCTTTCTCCAGCGGCTTGTAGATTCCCGTCTTAGGCAGGGGGCGAGAGCCTGCTGCAGGTGTAATAATTTGCTTGCTGTGAAGTGGCGGGACAATAAGAATGTTTTTTCGTTCTTACCACCCTTCTTGCAGACACGACAGTACAAATTCGTACGGCGGCTAGTGTTGTGGAGATACCCTTCTGTGTCCACCAATATAACCAAAATATGGGAGGGGTGGATCTCAACGATCAGTTGATGGAGCTGTATCATATTGCCCATAAGGCGAGACGATGGTACAAAAAAGTGTCTCTGTACTTATTCCAATTGGCTTTACTTAATGTTTATGTCTTATACAAAGCTTCAGGACAGACTAGATCCTTCCTTCAATTTCCACGATGAGATCATCTTAGAACTCTTGTATCCAGGCGGTTCTGCACCTCACCATCCCCTACCAAATGCAGTAAGCCGAATGCATGAGAGACATTTTTCGTATGTCCTCGAGAGTACCCCTACCCAACGAGCCCCCCAAAGAAGATGTCGTGTCTGTAGCAAGCGCGTATATAGGCGTGACACCCGTTATTTTTGTCCCCACTGTCCTGACGATCCTGGTCTTTGTATTGATGAATGTTTTGAACGCTTCCACACACGAGTGAAGTATTAGCGTAGGGTAAAGCATTTCACAGGCTAGGCACACTTACACAGGGTCTCCAAAGATGCCATCGCATTTTCAGAGACCCAAACCTGGAACCGAAAAGTTGAACAGTTGCAAAAAATAGTGATAAAAAAAGTTGGGGTGGTGTGGTTGCAAGATGAAGGAGTAGAGTAACACACGCTCAGACCTCTCCCTAAACCACCTGGCTAAACTGGAGAAGTTGATGACACTGACTGATTGATGAGAAGACTGATGAGTATACTGTGCATACTGTGCATACCTTGCATACCCTGTATACTTTACTTATTCAGTGTGTTCTGCAGTGCATACCTCATATACCTCGTCTACCTCGTACAACTCACATATCTTTCATACTCTGCATACCGGTCACAGTTAAAAAACAAAAGCCATAACCATCAACAGGACTTTAATGGGACTCAATGAAGTAGGGGTCTTGAATTTAATCGTTGCATCGATGCATCGAGATTAGATGGGCCACGATGCGATTTCGATGCTGTCACTTTAAGAAATCGATTATGGATGACATCATCCTCGCGCTGTGCAGCTCTGCATCTGTGTAGAGCTGAGGGTTACATGCCGTTTTTCCCGCCTCCCGCTGACGTTATCCCCCTGTGCTGCGAGGAGAGGAGGCCTTCTACCAATCCTCTTCCCTCTCCCCTCATCAGCCAATAGCAAGTGATTCCACATTCCAGGCAGTGTAATGCGGAAGCGAGGAGCCCACGCTGTGTGCTGTGCAGGTTGGCGGGAACATGGAGTGCTGTGGCCGGAGTTTAAAGTGGCTGGAACTGTCCCTGCTGCTGATAAGAGTGGTGGTGGCAGCGGCCGGCTTATGGAGCACGGAGCTTCGCTGAGGAGAGTGGAGCCATCACTGCTTTAGGTCCCGGAATGATTGAGGGCGGCCACAGCATATCCAGCTGGAGGTGTGATGGAGGAGGATGAAGCGGAGCTGGAGGAGAGCCAGAACAGCGGTAGAGCCAGGTGAGGGGGCCGTGGGGAGGACACTGAGAGGACTGACATGGTAAGGTAATGTGCATGACACAGGAGATACAGGAGAGGTACGAGGTGGTGGGGCTTGGCAAACAGGGAAAGACACTGCAATTTACAGATTTATCACTAGAGTCCCCCAAACCCACAGAGATATTGCCTGAGATCATTGGAACTGCAGATACTGTAGTAAAAGCACAGGACAGAAATATATTGACATCAACAGTAATCAGTGGGTTAATAGAGGGGGGAGAAGATTGTGTTTGCCCTAGTTCTAGTCAAAGCTCAACTGTAAATCCGAGCCCTGATATAATAAAGCAGAAACATCGAGATGAGGAGATTGATATCAGGACTTTGCTTTTGGCTCTCCCAACCAGGGCAGATTTACAAACATTGCCAACACGTGCTGATATGGAGCAATTTGTCTCTAGAGTGGAGGAAGATATGGAAGCTTTGGTCGCCAGAGTTGAGGAGACACACTGGAGAGATTTGGAAGCAGTACGAGGAGACATAAAAACACTTTCGGATAAATTAGAAATTAATGAGAGTCGGTTGAGTGTCCTAGAAAATCGGTTTACACATTTAGAGCAGACACAAACACAATATCCACCGATGTGTAATGACATACAGTTAAAGCTGGAAGAAATTGAGGACCGTAGCCGTCGCAAAAATTTGAGGTTCAGGGGGATTCCAGAAACAATTGAAAGAGAGAAACTGCAAGAGACTATTTATTCAATCTTCAAATAATTGTTACTCCTGCATTCCAAACATTTGAATTCAAACGAGTCCACAGATCACTGGGTCCACGCTCAGTGAATGCAAATAGGCCTAGGGATGTGATTTGCTGTTTCCACTGATATTCAGATAAAGAGTCTATTAGCCAGGCATCCTGGGAGGTGGGAGAGATAAGATACGAGGGGTCTCAAATAAAAATTATGCCTGATCTCTCACGGGCTACCCTGCAGCAGAGAGCTATCCTACCCCCCCCCCCCCATTAGATATCATTAAAAAAAATGTGGTGGGACGTACAGCTGGGGATACCCCGCTTTCTTTAGCAATTAAGAAAAATCAGCAATCCTTCCCTCTTAAACAACCCACAGACTTACCAGAATTGTAGATTCTGTGGAAGTGCCAGACTGGCTCCAATTTATTCCTAATTTTTCTAAACGAATAAAAAATGTGGCTATAAATAAAATAACGCCAACCCAGAAAAAAAGGGGGGGAGATACATGGGTCCATCTGAAGTGTGATAGAGAATATGAAGAATACCCCTGATATAAAATAGGTCTTTTTTTTATGTCCCAACTTTTTTTCAGGAGGGATTCTTCGATTTTTTTTTATTTTTTTTTTAGAGAAAGAGAAAGGAGAGAGAAAAGAGGGGGGAAAGGGGGAAAAGGAGAAAGGGAAAAGAAGAGAAAAAGGTAAGAACAAGAAAAAAGCATGTCCCAACTTTTGTTTTTTAGGAGGGATTTCTCGATTTTTTTTTTTTAATCATTTAAATAAAAGTTGGATTTATATGTCCCTTCCCAATCCCTCTATTTGTGGAAAAAAATGTCAGTTAAGGACCATTTTAATGTTGTTTAAGGGGCAGTTAGAGGGAAGAAGCAAGGGTTAAGGAAAGAGAAAAAGGGGAAGGGAAAGGGAAGGGAAGAAATGGGAAAAGAAAGAGAGGGAACAGTAATATTAAGTGGTGATGAATTTAGGTGAAGGATAACTGGATATCATTTTGGTGGTTTCTGGCCCCCCCTCCCCTTTTTTCTTTTGTTTTTTCTTTTTGGGAACGTAGGGCATAATATTTTGATCAAGGAAGTGTGCTATGTTTATAGGGGATCGGACAATTGTTATTTTGATGATACTGTATAGACTTACTGATGGGCAGATTTGTGTTCCTCTACCTAACTTTGGCTATTATACATCAAAACATGCTTCTGGCGGTACTCCCAGTTTAAATCTAATTTTCAAAAACCGTCTGGTATTTTGGCCCCCTTTTTATGGGGGGCCATATGAGATATTATACTTGCGGAATAAAATTTATATTTTGATAGAGAATCTTTGCTTTAAACGTTAAAGATTAGTTTTCGGGAATTGAGGAAGAAGTAAGGAAGATGTGACCGCCGGGAAGAGAGCGGAGGAACATGAATGTGCAATGATTAGAAGATAGATATATGTTTTGTTCGGGTTTTAGTGGATTGCCCGGATCCTACGAGAGATGGAGTAGGAAGAAGGATATAGAGTAGCATTGATGAGCGTTTTTTTTTGGATATAAATAAAAAGTAATAAGGCGATTGGCTTAAATATAAAGTGGATATATACGTTATAGAAGATTGACTACAGATGGTAAATGTAGTAAACTTAGAGCCGGGGTGGATAAGAGGTTAGGTCTGAGCCCCCGGTCATCTTGTGCCAAAACCCCCAATTAGGTTTCACCCACTGAAGTCACAATCAGGTGGCTCAGTTTTGGGTGCGCGCCCGATTGGGCCTAGAGGGGAGGGAGGGATTAGAAGGGGTTAGGAAGGAGTGTATAGGTAGGTTTGGGTGGGGTGCCCCCCCCCTTTTATTTTATTTTTGTTGTCTGAAAAATGGAAGAGGTGAAGATTACCTCCTTGAATGTTAAGGGTCTTAATATCCCAGAGAAAAGGAAAATGTTGCTGAACGATTTGAGGCGATCCGGGACAGATGTAGCCTATGTTCAGGAAACACACTTTAAGGCAGGTAGACTCCCTCTTCTTCAAAATAGATTTTTCCCTTGTGTGTATCATGCTCCAAATCAACAGGCTAAATCTAAGGGGGTCTCAATATTAATATCTAATCGAGTGCCATGGTGCTTAGTGGACAAATGGGTAGACCCCAATGGAAGATTTTTTTTCCTTAAAGGAAGCATTGGAAACATTAAGGTAACATTAACAACAATCTATGTACCATATAAACAGCAGGACCAGTTTGTTAAAAAAATTCTTTCAGAACTAAGGGATTTTATAGAGGGGAGATTGATTCTGGGAGGGGACTTTAACATCCCACTAGATCCTAGAATCGATACCTCCTCAGGAACTTCAGCTGTCCCCTGTCGGGTCAGAAGGAGTATATTACAAAAAATGCATGAAATGCAAGTGGTAGATGCATGGAGGACCTTACATACAGAAGAACGAGATTATACATTTTTTTCCAACCCACATCAAGTGTACTCGCGTATTGACATGTTTTAGATTCCACACTATTTAATTTCAGACGTTACAGAAATCCTCATCGGAAATATAACATGGTCGGACCATGCTCCGGTTTCGTTGTGTCTCTCCCTGTCTAACCTGGCAACTCGACGTAAGGGATGCTGGCGATTGAATGAAAGCCTTCTTCAAAATCCTGAAGTAAGAGACGATGGGCCAGATTCAGATACAATTACATTGGCGCAGAGTATCAGAGATACACTATGCTGCCGTATTTTACCAGGCTCTACGCCAAATTCTGGTAGATTTTGTCCCTTACGGTACGGCGGCGTAGTGTATTTCTCGCCGCGTAATCGAAATACGCGATTAGGAGCCGTGAAGCATTTATATTAGGCGTGTCCCCTCGGCGATCGAACTGCGCATGCTCCGTTCAGAAATTTCCCGCCGTGCATTGCGCGAAATAACGTTGTTACGTCGTTTTTTGTTTGAGTAGCGTCGTGTACGGACATTCCTATTCCCGGACGACTTACGTAAAAAATAAAAAAAAAGACGTCGGAAAAAGTTGAAATTCGACGCGGGAACGATGTCCATACTTAACATGGGCTGTCTAATATTAGACCAGCAAAAAGCTGGTATAACTTTACACAGCAAAAAGATGACTAAAGATGCCGTAAGAGATTGCGATTGACGTTCGTAGGCAAAAGCTCATTTGCATACCCCGACGCGGAAAACGACGGGAACTCCACCCAGCGGCCGCAAATTTATTGCAGCGTAGATCTGAAGGCGTACGAACACGTAAGCCAGTCGGATTGAAGCCCGCAGCCGTATTTTCATGGTTTGAGGTTTCAGAGTAGTGAAATAACACGCGTAATTTGAAAGTACTCCAGTCTAATGCGAGTTAGACAGGAGTAAGGGCTATGTGAATCTGGCCCAATGTATCTAAAGAAATGATAGCATATTTTCAGATAAACGACATTCCTGAGAGTGACCCAGGTATGATTTGGGAGGCACACAAGGCCATGATCAGAGGAATTTTAATTAAACATGGAGCAATTTTGAAAAAGAAAAGGGAAAAACAGACTAAAGAATTATTAGATGAGATACAGGCCTTAGAAACACAGCATAAAAAGATACAGACATCATCAGTAGGTAGGGAGCTGGGACATCTGAGAAGACAACTGTCGGAGATTTTACGGTTTAAAGCAAAAGCCCTAATCCAACGAGGGAAATTAATAGATTATGAAATAGGAGATAAATGTGGCAGATTGTTAGCAGGGAAAATTAAATAAATGAATAGGTCAACTTATATATCACAAATAAAAGGTAAAGAGGGACATTTAAAACAGATACCTAAAGATATTGCCCAGACATTCGGGAAGTATTATGCTACTTTGTATAATTTGCCTCACGCTACTTCCCCTCAGTCCAGGATAGCAGAATATCTAACCTCGACAGGTATGACGAGATTACCCTCACCAGCCCGTTATAGTCTGGACACTCCTATTACGGTAAAAGAAGTGACTGAAATATTAAAATCATTCAAATCTGGAAAATCTCCTGGTCCGGATGGCTTTACTATAAGTTACTACAGAGCATTTTCTGAATTGCTAAGTAAACAAATGACAAAAGTCTTTAATGCGGTGGGTCTGACTTCCACATTCCCTATGGATACCCTGAGAGCACATATTACGTTAATTCCAAAAGAGGGGAAGGACCCGGTGGATTGTGGAGGTTACAGACCCATCTCGTTACTGAACACAGATTTAAAAATATTTACGAAAATATTAGCAACCAGAATACAATCATGGATCCCCCAAATAATAGATTTAGACCAAGTAGGATTCGTCCCCACGAGTGAAGGTAGAGATAACACAACAAAAGTTCTTAATTTGATTAATCAGGTAAACGATAAAAAAATACTGTGTGTATTTTTGAATACAGACGCGGAGAAGGCGTTTGATAGGGTA
This sequence comes from Rana kukunoris, assembly GCA_029574335.1. Classification (NCBI taxonomy): domain Eukaryota; kingdom Metazoa; phylum Chordata; class Amphibia; order Anura; family Ranidae; genus Rana; species Rana kukunoris. Next base: position 102,955,786 of record CM056055.1, on the reverse strand, counting down.
GACTGGCGGTTCTTATTTGAGGTGCTGAAACAAATAGGAATGGGAGAACGAATGATTAGCTGGATTAAAAGTGTTTATACGAACCCTCAGGCGGTTGTAAAGGCAAATGGGGTCTTTCCTAAACCCTTCAGCATCTCGAATGGTACTCGCCAGGGCTGCCCCATCTCACCCCTTCTCTTCGTTCTCTCTTTGGAACCATTGTTGAACAGAATTCGCCTGAATCCGAATATACGGGGTATTAGGGTTGGGGAAGGAATCCACAAGGTTTCTGCTTATGCGGATGATATGCTTTTTTTCAGTAACCGAGCCTCATATTTCTCTCCCTACTTTGCTGGGTGAGATTGAGAAATATGGCACTCTCTCTAATTTAAAAATTAATCAGACTAAATCTGAGGCCATGAGCATGTCACTATCCCCTCTCTCCCGGGATTCCATTCGGGCAAATTTTTGTTTGAAATGGAGTCCAATGCTTAGATACTTGGGCACAAATATCCCATCAAAAGAAAAGGACATTTTTAAAATGAATTTTTTACCAATGTATAAGCTATTACGAGCCCTACTTGACAAATGGTGACTTGGTTCCCATTCTTGGTTTGGCCGCATTAGTATAACTAAAATGTCCGTTCTTCTGAAAATGTTGTATTTACTTCAGGCGCTACCAATTAGGATTCCAGTGATTTTTTTGCGTCAGATACGTAGTTTATTTATGAACTTTATCTGGGCCGGGAAACGTCCTAGGATTAAAAGAGATCTGTTGACTATGCCTAAGAATCTTGGTGGAATGGGGGTCCCAGATATATTTAAGTATTATTATGCAGTACATCTATCTAGATTAGTGGACTGGTGTAGACATACTAGATCTAAGAGGTGGGTTGACATAGAACAGCAGCTGAGTACAGTTCCTTTAGGTAGAGCACCTTGGTGCTATACAGTATTATCGGCTCCTCTTAAAACTCACCCTATATTTGGCACAACACTAAAAATTACTGCACGTATATGTCAAAACGGGAACTTTTCCACAGTGCGATCACCTTTGTTACCCATATTGGGGAACCCAAGTTTTAGCCCGGGTAATGAAAGAGGATTTTTCCGGTTATTTTTAGAGAAAGGAGTATATCAGGCCTCACATTTTATTATATCAGAAAACTGGCCATCGATTAAAACATTAATACAAATAGGAGGTCCTTTTGTAGTCAATATCTGGCACGCGTTGCAATTAAGTCATTTTTTTAGATCATTAGGCCTGGGAAGTAATTTTCATTGTCAGTTAACAATCTTTGAGTCGTACTGTAATGATTTAGAACCACTAGCCCGAGGGATCTCTAAAATGTATGGACTATTAAATAAACTTGGGGAGGATCAGGAGATACCAGGCCTTAACAAATGGGAGAAGGACCTAGATAGGACCTTCTCTGCATTACAACGTAAGAGATTATCTTTTTGACTCTAAACTCTTCAATCTGTTCACAAACTCAAGAATTAAACTATAAAATCTTAATGCAGTGGTACCATACTCCAGTACGACTCAGAAAATTCTGCAATGAAAATTCTGACAGATGTTGGGGATGTGGAGAAGAAAGCGGGACATTAATTCATATATTTTGGTTTTGTAAAAAAATAATGCCGCGTACACACGATGTGATGAAAAAAAACGATGTTTTTAAGAACGTCAATTTAAATGACCGTGTGTGGGGGGAAAACATTGTTTCATGTCTTGTGAAAAATGACAAAAAAATTGAAGCATGCTTCAATTTTTTGTGTAGTTTTTTTAAAACGTAGTTTTTTGTTTCACAAAAAATCACCGTGTGTAGCAAAAAACGTTGTTTAAAACTAAGTTTTTCAAGCCGCGCATGCCCAGAAGCTAGTTATGAAGCGAGTTTCAATGGAAAAGAGTGGTGAACGTAACCTCGCTTTGCTAGAGCATTGTGAAAAAACGATGGTGTGTAGGCAACGTAGTTTTTTACTTCACAGAAAACTTTGTTTCTTTTCATCACATAAAGTGATCGTGTGTACGCGGCATAAGAGTTTATTGGTTGTCAATTATGAGAATTTTTCAAAAAATTTCTGAGTTAAAAATACCCAATGATCCCGCTTTTTTCCTACTTCACCTATCCGAGATCCCAGTTCAGACTTATCGGAACTCAGTACTGTGCTATTTGGTGAATGCAGCTAAAGCAGGTATACCCCTACGGTGGAGGGATACTACGTCACCAACCGTTTTAGAGTGGATAAATAGAGTTAGAGAAATAGAAGCTATGGAAGACCTAGTTCTCTCAGCTAAGGGTAAAAATAAACAATACATAGAAACGTGGAAGAGCTGGAATTTATTTAAAAATTCAGATGAGGGGAAAAGATTAATGACTGAACCTGATTAATGAAGAATCGGAATACGTGCAGGGAATTATAATGTAAAATATAATATGAAGGATAAACTGACTTTCCTGTTATGATTTGTGGTTTAAAGGAGGGAGAGGATGGGGTTCCCCTTCTCTCTCCCCCTCTTTTATCTTTTTTTCTTTTATTCATTTTTTTTTCTTCTTTTTTTTTTCTCTCTCTTCTTTTGGGGGGGGGGGAGCTGGGAAAGGGCGGATGCATCACTTGTTACTCTGTGAGAGTGAGGACTAAGAAAAGGGTTAGAGTGGGAAGATTTAGTGAGGGAGTTTATGGGAGGGTCCAGAGCAAATATGTATGTATTTTTTTTGTCAAGAGGATTGTATTCATGTTTGTTTTTGGCAGTGTATTTGCCCTGTGCCTTTCCATACGCTGTTTTATGTAAAGAAAAGAAAAAAACAAATAAACATATAAAGTAAAAAAAAAAAAGTAAAAAATTAAAGCGGAGGTTCACCCTGAAAAACACCTATATACCATGAGATCCAGCATACTGCCGACATGCTGTTTTTTTTTTTTTCTGTACTTACCATGTAATTGTTGTTCTCATCTGGCTCCGAGGGGGGATTCCTGTGGGAAATAGGTATTCCTAAGACAAGACGTACATGATTGACATGCGGGAAGGCGCGTCACACCTTCCGAAAATAGACGAAGTTGGACTCAGCAATTTACGGCGCTATACGGCGCCTTGCCTGCCGTGTAGAGCCTACTGCGCAGGCGCCGTAAAAAGCCGAGTCCCACGTTGTGTATTTTTGGAAGGCGTGACACGCCTTCCCACACATGAATCATGTACGCCTTGTCTTAGGAACGCCTACCCCCGGGGGGATCGAGAACCCAGAAGCCGGGTGAAACAGCTGTAAAACAGTAAGTACAGTTGCAAAAAAAAAATCCAGCATACTGTCGATGTTAGCAGTATGCTGGATTAAGTACATATAAACAAAAATAAATTGTTAAAGGCCGCAGCTGTCGTGTGATAGCACCAAAAAATAAAAATAAATATAGCAAAGCCGCTCCACTAAATAGGTATGCACTAAACACCATATTAAATATGAGCAAAAGGAGTTAACACATGCAATATATGAATCCAACAGGTTTAGATTATACCAAACAGTCTATGCTGCAAAGTCAATTGATTTGTGCATAAGTGACACATAAAAAATGTCCATCAAACAGCACCACAGTGAGTGTATGAACCTAGAGGTGATCCCTTCATAGAATGACACATACACAATCGTCCATCAACAGCACCACAGTGAATGTATGAGCCTGGAAGTGATCCCTTCACCGGTTATGCGATGGCTGCTTACCAGAGGCAAGCTCAATAGAGCACATGGCTATAGCCCAGCCACGGCCTTGGCGTCCGGAAAGTCCAGTAGATTCCCACAAATCAGTCTAGCGGCAGGTTAATGAGCGCAACTCATGATTCAACCGTGGGAATAATAGAAGAATATACCATAGTGTAGATCCGTATATAAAAAATGTATCGTAAAAACAAGTATTGTACTCACATGTAGAAAGTTAAAAAACTGCATGTAATAAAGCCGGCCGGCAAATGTCGGAGCGATACCTTTCCCCTACATGGTGACGTCACTGCGCGTCCCCCAGACACGTTTCGTCATCAACGGACGTTCTCAATGGGATGAGAACGTGTCACTTATGCACAAATCAATTGACTTTGCAGCATAGACTGTTTGGTATAATCTAAACCTGTTGGATTAATATATTGCATGTGTTAACTCCTTTTGCTCATATTTAATACGGTGTTTAGTGCATACCTATTTAGTGGCCTGGCTTTGCTATATTTATTTTTATTTAACGGTATATAAATGTTTTAGGGTGAACCCCCCGCTTTAAGACATAAAAAAAACAAAAATAGTTGTTGTTTTATTGTTCTCTCCCTCTCTATTCTCACTCTATTGTTCTGCTCTTTTTTTACTGTATTCTATTCTGCAAAGTTTTATTGTTATTATGTTTTATCATGCTTGCTTTTCAGGTATGTAATTTACTTTACTGTTTTCAGGTACGCCATTCAGCTGTTGCGCGGACTTATTTATCTTGACAGCAACAGCGTTTGCTCCCACGATATATAAAGCCGTGACTCCAGTGCTGTAGGAGGTGATTTCACCACCACAGTTAAAAAAAGAGCATATATGCCGAAGCATGGGGGCATTAGGGGCGGAGGAGCGATTTTGCTCCTAATCCCGCATACATTCGGTCGACATTCCTACGGAGGCTTTCCCATGGAAAAGTCCGACCGTGTGTACGCGGCATAACTTTTTATGCCACGTACATATGGTCGAAATTCCGATGGAGGCCTGCCCGTGAAAAAGTCTGACCGTGTGTACGCATCATAACTTTTTTGCGGGAGGATGCCCCCATGCTTCGGCATATATATATATATTAGGCACAGGTTGCGTTAAAAATGTTTTAATTTTTACTATGTTTTTTTTGGTATTTGCTTTGCAGGTATGGTATGGTCTTACTGATATACTGTAATGTTACTTTGTTTTAATGTTAACCATCATTTGCTTAGTAGGTACGCCATTCAGTTGCAGCACGGATTTATTTAGCGTGACAGCAACAGCTTTTGCTCCCAGGAGGTGATTTCACCACCACAGTTAAAAAAAGAGCATATAGGCCGAAGCATGGGGGCGATTTTGCTCCTAATGCCGCGTACATTCGGTTGACATTCCTACGGAGGCTTTCCCGTGGAAAAGTCTGACCGTGTTTACGCGGCATTACTTTTTATGCCGCGTACATAAGGTCGAAATTCCAACAGAGGCTTGCCCGTGGAAAAGTCAGACCGTGTGTACGCAGCATAACTTTTTTGCGGGAGCATGCCCCCATGCTTCGGCATATATAAATGGTGCATGTATGCCCATAATTAGAAGTGGGTGGATGAAGGGAGGTATTCTTATGGTGGACATACCTACCGATCAATCTTTTTTTCGTTCAGCCAACAGGCTGAATGAAAAAAAAGATTACAATACATGTCCAACAAGAACCATCAACGCACTGGTATGTTGCTGGACTATGAATGGTTATACCAGAATGATGCCTGCAGGTTTAGGTATAATCTTGCTATCATTCTTTTCAGCCAGCGGTCGGCTTTCATGTAAAAGCAGTCCTAGCGGCTAATTAGCCTCTAGACTGCTTTTACATTCAGTGGGAGGGAATGTCCCCCCCCCCCGGATATAAACAGCGCCATTGAGAAATTGGGAAAGCATTTTATCACACCGATCTTGGTGTGGTCAGATGCTTTGAGAGCAGAGGAAAGATCTAGGGTCTGAGAGACCCCATTTAAAAAAAAAAAGAGTACCTGTCACTAACTATTGCTATCATAAGAAATATTTACATTCCCTGAGATAACAATAAAAATGGTAAAAAAATAAATAAAATGGAAGGAACAGTTTAAAAAAAGCATCCCTGTTCCCCCCTGCTCTTGCGCAAAGGTGAACACAAGAGTCGGTCTGGAGTCATATGTAAACAGCAATTGTACCATGCGTGTGAGGTATTCACGCAAAGGGCAGATCGAGGGCAGTAATTTTTGCAGACCTCCTCTGTAAATCTAATGTTGTAACCTGTAAAGGCTTTTAAAGGCTTTTAAAAATGTATGTAGTTTGTCACCACTGCGCGTTTGTGCGCAATTTTAAAGTATGTCGTGTTTGGTATCCATGTACTCGGACTAAAATCATCCTTTTTATTTCATCAATTATTTGGGCAATATAGTGTGTTTAGTGCTTTAAAATAAAAAAAAGTGTATTTTTTCCCCTAAAAATGCGTTTGAAAAATCGCTGCGCAAATACTGTGTGGAAAAAAAATGCAACACCCACCATTTTAATCTGTAGGGCCTTTGCTTTTAAAAAATATATATAATGTTTGGGGGTTCAACTTAACTTTCTTGCAAAAAAATATATTTTTGAATGTGAACAAACAGTGTCAGAAAGGGCTTTGTCTTCAAGCGGTCAGAAAAGTGGGTGATGTATGACATAAGCGTCTAAATGTTGTGCATAAAATGGACAATTCAAAACCCCCCCAAATGACCCTATTTTGAAAAGTAGACACCCCAAGCCATTTGCTGAGAGGCATGTCGAGTCCATGGAATATTTTATATTTTGACACAAGTTGCGGGAAAAATATATATATATATATATATATATATTTTTTTTTTTGCGCAAAGTTGTCACTAAATGATATATTGCTCAAACATGCCAAAATACATTCAGCTGCTTCTCTTGAGTACGGAGATACCACATGTGTGATACTTTTTGGGAGCCTAGCCGCGTACAGGACCCCAAAAACCAATCACCGCCTTCAGGCTTTCTAAGGGTGTAAATTTTTGATCTCACTCCTCACTACCTATCATAGTTCTGGAGGCCATGGAATGCCCAGATGGCACAAAATCACCCCAAATGACCCCAATTTGGAAAGTAAACACCCCAAGTTATTTGCTGAGAGGTATGTGAGTATTTTGCAGATCTCACTTTTTGTCACAAAGTTTTGAAAATTTAAAAAATAAAGAAAAAATACATTTTATTTTTTTTCTTCATTTTCAAAAACAAATGAGAGCTGTAAAATACTTGCTATGCCTCTCAGCAAATAGCTTGGAGTGTCTACTTTCCAAAATGGGATCATTTGGGGGGGAGGGGGGTTAAGCTATTTTGGCATTTTATGGCCTTCGAAACCGTAAAAGTAGTGAGGAGTGAAATCAAAGATGTATGCCCTTAGAAATCTTGGAGGCAGTGCTTGGTTTTCGGGGTCCCGTATGCGGCTAGGCTCCCAAAAAGCCCCACACATGTGGTATCCCCGTACTCAGGAGAAGCAGCAGAATGTATTTTGGGGTCTAATTCCACATATGCCCATGGCATGTGTGAGCAATATATAATTTAGTGACAACTTTTTGTAATTTTTTATTTTTTTGGTCATTATTCAATCACTTGGGGCAAAAAATAATAATATTCAATGGGCTCACTGGCGGACTAAGCAGGGAGCGGGGGGGCGTACCGCACCGGGTGCCACACACTGGGGGGGTGTCAGGCGGGCCGACACCCCCCCCCCCCCCCCCCGCGCGCGACTGGGGCATTTTGCGGAGACAGCATGGCTGCGCCAGCGGCAGACTAGGTAAGTTAACCGTCACAGACACACAGCCTGGCTTTTTATTGGGGGGGGGTGCCGGGTGCCGGTGCGAGCCATGCCCGAGTGTGATACCTGGGACCTGGCAGCAATAATCCCCTACTCCGTGGCAGCGCAGCACCGCCGCCGCCGCTTTCATACTATCGTCTGTGACTGACAGTCCGGCAGTCACAGCCGAGCAGCGAAGCTGTGGCCGCCTCCCCCTCCTCCGTACTCTGCTGTGTGTAGAACACCGCACACTGATCATTACATCAGCAGCAAGGGGGGTTCTGTATATGAGGGGGTTTCTGTATTGCGGGGGTGCTCTGTATAGGGGGGGGTTCTGTGTATGAGGGCAGGGTTCTGTATTGTGGGGGGGTGCTCTGTATAGGGGGGTTCTGCATTGTGGGGGGGTGCTCTGTATGGGGGGGGAGTTCTGTATTGTGGGGGGGTTGCTCTGTATGGGGGGTTCTGTATTGTGGGGGGTGCTCTGTATAGGGGGGTTCTGTATATGAGGGGGGTTCTGTATTGTGGGGGGTGCTCTGTATGGGGGGGTTCTGTATTGTGGGGGGCCATCTGTAAGCCTGTATTGTGGTGGCCATCTGTAAGCCCGGAGGCCCCATAATCTTCTATTGCCCTGGGTCCCCATGAGTTGTCAGTCCACCCCTGAGTGTAAGGGTTTTGGTTGGGGTTACAACCCTAACCCTGTCTGTAACCCTATCTGTAACCCTAACCCTATCTGTAACTTACACACTCATGACATAAATGTTATTCCTCTATGCGTCAATCTTGGTGTAGTGATCACTGTGCTCGTGCGCACTTTGGGAGATTGCAGGCGATGGGGTTTTTCAAAGCCTATGGTCGTGCTGAGGTAGTTCAGTGACAGTTAAGTGACCAAGTTTGTGACCATTGTTGGTCTAGTAGGCTTTAGTGATCACCTTAGATGATCACTAAGAAAATTTATGTTTTTTCTATGCAAAATTATCCAGCCGATCACTTTTAGTCTGTTCACAATGAAGCAATGACCGTATCATCTGGGGTGTGCCAACATTGCCATTGCCAACACACTCATAGAGGTGGTCGCTTCATTGTGATACGCAAGCCCCTTCACCACAACAAGGTAACGATCACGAAGGGGAATTGACACATGTATGTGCCTTTTCTTTGGTTTTGTTTTTGCAGCCACAGTGCTGCACCAGAGGCCAGAAAAATTAGGCATATACACATGCGTGAAAAATTAGGTATTGTTGCAGCCGCTGCTGTAGCAGTGGGCAGAAAAATGTATGTTTTCCAGGCAGAAAGTGCAATAAAACATTGTGGATTGAACCCTAGTTGGTGGCAGATAAGTCACGCAAGTCATATGGCATGCAGAGATAAAATACAGCAGCGTGTGGACCATTTTTAGCCCAAGGCAGCTCATCTCATCAGGCCTTTTTTAGTCAAATGTATCGCCCACTGTCAGTACCTTCGTGATTTATGCCACATTCATCTTAATAAAGGTGAGGTAATCTAGACTTTTTTGACCTAGGCAACTTCTCTTCTCAGTGACAATACCTCCTGCTGCACTGAAGGTCCTTTCTGAAAGGACACTTGCAGCGGGGCAGGCCAGAAGTTCTGTCGCAAATTGGGATAGCTCAGGCCACAGGTCAAGCCTGCACACCCAGTAGTTAAGGGGTTCATCGCTCTTCAGAGTGTCGATATCTGGCACTGGTGACACTGGCAGAGGTTGGCAAAGTAGACGCTGTAGGCCTGACACAAACACTTGCAGACAACTAACTGCTATTCTCTATTGCAGTCAAAATTGTTATACATTTTTTTACATGTAATCTACTGTGCCACCAGATATGAGTGGCACTAGTGACACTGGCAGAGGTTGGCAGAGTAGACGCTGTAAGCCTGACACAAACACTTGCAGACAACTAACTGCTATTCTCTATTGCAGTCAAAATTGTGTTTTTTTTTTTTTACATGTAATCTACTGTGCCACCAGATATGAGTGGTGGCACTGGACAAGTGGGCACAGTATACACTGTGAGCCTGACACACACGCACTGGCAGGCAACTGGCTGCTATTCTATTGCAGTCAAAATTGTTGTTGTTTTTTTACATGTAATCTACTGTGCCACCAGATATGAGTGGTGGCACTGGGCAAGTGGGCACAGTATACGCTGTGATCCTGACACACACACGCTGGCAGGCAGATTACAGAGAAAAAGGTCTGGGTCTTAAGTGACAAGTACCAAATGTCAACTGGCCTGGTCAATTTTGGACTTACATAATAATACAATATATATATATATATATATAATATCCCACATAAATCGACCAACATATTACAACTATTATCAGATACTGATACAACAAATTATCAGATTTAATAATTAGATTACAGATACCATATGTGACCTGGGTATAGGTTTGATGTGTAAAATAGACTTATCCTGGACAGGCCTCTTTTAATGTGTAACATGTAATTAAGTACCAAACATGTATTAAGTAAGTACCAAAAGTCAACTAAAAACTGGCCTGGTCAATTTTGGACTTATACATAATAATACAATATATATATATATATATATATATATATATATATACACACACATATCCCACATAAATCAGCCAGCATATTACAACAACCTCCACCTCCTCGGCTAGGACATTGTACATGGACAGGAGAGGAGCCGGGGAGGAGGGACGACACTGCCTGAGCCGCACTAATCTGAGAACTGCAGTTTACTATGAATGGAGATCTACAGGGGAGGGGACACAGTGACTAGGAATAGGGGTGGCAGCAGGGGTGTATTTAGGTTTTGTGCTGCCCTAGGCCTGACTAAACTCGTGCACCCCCTAATTTAAATATGACCCACCCCTTCCTGTCAAGGCCACACCCCTTACGGTTTAAGACCCACTCTGAAATTTTCAAGTTGGGACACTAGTTCTGATGACCTGGGGGGGGGGGCAATGGATTCTCTTAATTTACTCTCACTTCTTGTTTAGCTATGGGACAGGAAGTGAAGGGAAATCTCTGCAGTGGGACAGGGATGGTACAAAATGAGAAGCGATGCAGAATGCCAACTGCCCACATACTGGAAGCATTTATGGGGGCACTAAACTAATTTGCCTAACAGTGTAGCGCAAACCGGCAGGGACACTGTCCGTGCTGCCCCCCTGCAAAGTGCTGCCCTAGGCCTGGGCCTTGTTGGCCTAGGCCAGGATACAGCATTGGGTGGCAGATAAAAAAGAGTGTAAACATGGAGTAGTAAGTCAAGGGTAAGAAGATATGTACTGGGAGGCACTTTGGTGGGAGAGGACTTGTGCTAGAAGGGGGAGTGGTTTGAAAATGCCCCAGCTTCTAGCACAAGTCCTCTCTACTCCCAGAGAGCCCCCCCCCCCCCAAGCATATATCCAACTCCCACCTCCAATCCACCTTCTATTACAAGACCTCTCCTGTCCAACATGCCCTAGTACATATCAGCCCCTCCACTCCTTCTTCTAGCACAAGTCCTCTCACCTCCCTATGCACCCCCCCCCCCAGGAAATATCTGCTCCCCCTCCTCACCTTCTAGCACAAGTCCTCTCCCCTCCCAGGGCACCCTCCAGCACACTTGACCCTCCCAACCCACCTTCTAGCACAAGTCCGTTCCCCTCCCAGAGCACCCCAAGACATATTCAACCTCCCCAACCCACTTTCTAGCACAAGTCCTCTGCTGTCCCAAAGTACCCCCCAGCACATATCCAAAACCTGGATTTTGCTTAACCATATCCCTTAACCACTTCCCGCCCGGTCAATAGCCGATTGACGTCCGGGAAGTGGTTCTGAAATCCTGACTGGACGTCTATTAACGTCCTGCAAAATTTCATGCCAGCGTGCGCCCGTGGGGGGGGGGGGCACAGCGCGGCGATCAGTGATGCGGGGTGTCAGTGTGACACCCCGCATCTCCGATCTCGGTAAAGAGCCTCCGGCGGAGGCTCTTTACCACGTGATCAGCCATGTCCAATCACGAGTGATCACGATTTAAACAGGAAGAGCCGTTAATGGTTCTTCCTCACTCAAGTCTGACAGACGCGAGTACAGGAGAGTCGATCTGCGGCTCTCCTGACAGGGGGGGTTCTCGCTGATTGTTTATCAGCGCAGCCCCCCCCCCTCGAAAAGGGGCAATAAAAATAAATGAAAAAAAGGCATTAAAAAAATAAAAATAAAAAAAGGGCAGTAAAAAAAAAATCAGTGTCCATCAGTGCTGTAACGGTCACCACCGCTTACGACCTTCCATCCATCCACGACAAGCTTATCCGACACACTCTGACAATCTTGCATACACGATCCATATCCATTCCCATAAACAAGACGAGACAGAGCTCTGTACTTGCTTCAAAAGATATGACAATTTATTGGTATTTTCTCAGCTTCTTATACAGTCTCAAGCATAATGCAGTTAGTCACAGGACAATGTAGTCTCCACCCCCCTTCACACCATGGGGGGCTTCAATCACACTCTTAGGCCTCGTACACACGATCGGACATATCCGATGAAAACGGTCCGCGGACCATTTCCATCGGATATGTCCGATCGGGAGTTTGATCCGATGGCGTGTACACACCATCGGATCAAATTCCCCGCCGCCAGCGGGCGCGGTGACGTGGCGGTGACGCGGCGGTGACGTTGACGCCGCCGCGTCACCGCCACGTCACCGCACCAGGAAGTAAAACACTTCCGCGCATGCGCCAAATCCATTCGGCGGCGGCGCGGCGGCGGTGGGGGACAAAATGTCTGCTGGTAAGTGTACTAACCAGCAGACATGTCGGGCAGACAGATTCCCACCGGATGGATTTCAAAGCATGCTTTGAAATCTGTCGGGTGGAGAAATCTGTCCGCTAGCCCATACACACGAGCGGAGATGTCTGCTGAAACGGTCCATCGGAGCGTTTTCAGCGGACATATCCCCTCGTGTGTACGCGGCCTAAAAGGCATTCAGGTAAGCTAACCATGTAGACTTGTCGGCACCGTATCTTCAATAGTGTTCAATTAACCTTGAATAGTAACACAGACATCTAGTTGAATAAGTTATCTAGACAGCTTTATCACACAATGGCAGAGTCTTGTGAGAGTGGGTGCAATCAACACCTTCAACGGAATGTCTTTACAGTGAATAGCCAACACCTTAAGATATTTCAATAGCATATTATACAAAGGTATGACTCACTCTGGTCTTGTAGACCTGAATTAACACCTTTCAAAAGCATGTGTGCCCAGATTGAATAGCTAACAGCTTTTGATATTTGAAGACATCCTGCAAACATGAATTATTATTAATGTCCCTTATTAATGTCTTCTGTAATATATGAATTATGATTCTTTGTCACCCTATGGCCCTAGTGGACATAAGGTGACCCTAGACATAGGAATATCTCAGTCTGTCACGGGCCATTCCGTTACATCTCTCCCCTTTCGGTGGGAGACGGACACAGGTGGTAACCCCAAACGGGTTGACTCCGAAGTCCGTCAGTAGTTCCAGTCCTCCAATGCTGGTATCCATACTGTACCCCAAATAAATGGCTCCAAACTGAGCATTACTCACCCCGCCAACCTCTGCCTCTCTCAGAGAACACGCCTGCCGCTGGGGAGAAGGCAGGGTGGCTGGGCTCAGTCCATCATGCTGTTGGGGGTCTGGGCCAACTGCCCCCCCTTCCTGGGGTATACCAGTGGAGACTGAAGTCCCATCCACTAGTGCTTGGTGAAAACCCCCCGGTGCTTGCAAAGCAAAGCCGACATCCTCCTGTCCCAGTCCTGTACCATTTTCTGGGGTTGTGCCAGTGGAGACTGAAGTCCCATCCACTACCCCAGGAACCCCCTCTTCTGTTAGTGAGGAGCAGAGGTCCGTGACCCTCTGTTCTGTTGCCAGCTCTTCCACTGGGTTGCTGTGAGTGGAGACCACAGTCCCATCCACTACCACAGGGTCCCCCTCTTCTGCTAGTTGGGAGCAGAGGCTTGGCGCACCCTGCTCTGTTGCCAGTGATTCAGCTGGGGGTAAAAGCTTTACCACCTCAGCTTGTTGCTGGAGAGAGGGGCCAACCGCCCCGGCTCTCTGGAACTCCACACCATCCGCTTTGGCTTTAGGGAAGGCAATCTCCATATTTTCCACTGCCGATTCATCAGCCAGGAGTTCACAGTTGTCATATGAACTTTCCTCATAGTCTCAGGCAATGGGAGCCCCACCCTGCTGCTGAGCCGAGTCTAGCAGCTGTCTGTAGGCGACCTCCAGCTCCCATTCTTGAATGACCAGAAATTCTAAATCTTCCTGTGACCAGTGGCCTCCCGAGATATTCAAATTTTCCTCTCTGTGCTCCATTATGTCCTCCAAGCGCCACTCCCGATCATCCCCGAAGTCTGGATCACTGGACATCCTCCAATACAATAATCCCAGGCCATCATAGTCATGGCCTTCTGTGGGGCTGTCATCTGCTGGCCACGGGCACTCTTGGGCTACATACCACTGGAGGGCTCTGTAGCTTTCATCCAGCTGCATCTCTGCCCGGATCAGCCTGCTTAACTCAGCTGTCCACTCCTGCTTCGGTTGTTTCCCCAACAACAGCATTCGTACGTCATACTTGCGGCCAGTACCTTGCATAGATGGAGGGCAGGACCTTTCTTTGGTTTTGCTGCTCCCGAGCTAACGCTTCCTTCCAGAGTTGGCACCGAATCACATCCGACCATCCAAACAGGACCTCCTCTGATACTGGTCCTCTATGCTGTATCCGCATCTCTTGTAACCTTCTTTGGAATTCCTCTTCCATGGAGACTGGTATCTGCACCTCTCCTCTCTCTTTAGTTGGTGCTGCTGTGACTTCAGCTGCTGCAGCACTTCTTCTCTGTAGCAAGGTGGCATTCAGAGCCGCAATAACTCGGTCCCTGATCTCCGGTGGAGGGTTAGGACCATAATGTGCCAGTCTTAGGTTAACAGCCCGATCAAAACTTTCTCCCTCGGGTGTCCTGTCCGTTACGGTGGGCCTTTTAGCTCTATCCATTTCGACCAGTTCTGCGATAATGTCCCTTTTCTTACGGTTGCTGGCCGGTCTGCCCCGGCTCTCCAGTAAGTCCATGAGGGAAGAGAGCTTCATCCGTTCATACACCGTCTCCATTGTCATGTGCCCTTGTAGCTGTCCTTCTGATGATGGAATCATCCCACTGCTGTGCCGCCAAATGTAACGGTCACCACCGCTTACGACCTTCCATCCATCCACGACAAGCTTATCCGACACACTCTGACAATCTTGCATACACTATCCATATCCATTCCCATAAACAAGACGAGACAGAGCTCCGTACTTGCTTCAAAAGATATGACAATTTATTGGTATTTTCTCAGCTTCTTATACAGTCTCAAGCATAATGCAGTTAGTCACAGGACAATGTAGTCTCCACCCCCCTTCACACCATGGGGGGCTTCAATCACACTCTAAAAGGCATTCAGGTAAGCTAACCATGTAGACTTGTCAGCACCGTATCTTCAATAGTGTTCAATTAACCTTGAATAGTAACACAGACATCTAGTTGAATAAGTTATCTAGACAGCTTTATCACACAATGGCAGAGTCTTGTGAGAGTGGGTGCAATCAACACCTTCAACGGAATGTCTTTACAGTGAATAGCCAACACCTTAAGATATTTCAATAGCATATTATACAAAGGTATGACTCACTCTGGTCTTGTAGACCTGAATTAACACCTTTCAAAAGCATGTGTGCCCAGATTGAATAGCTAACAGCTTTTGATATTTGAAGACATCCTGCAAACATGAATTATTATTAATGTCCCTTATTAATGTCTTCTGTAATATATGAATTATGATTCTTTGTCACCCTATGGCCCTAGTGGACATAAGGTGACCCTAGACATGGGAATATCTCAGTCTGTCACGGGCCATTCCGTTACAAGTGCCACCCCACAGTGTCCATCAGTGCCTCCCCTCAGTACCCATCCATGCCCGGTGCCCACCTATTAGTGCCCATCTGTGCCACCCATGAGTGACCAACTGTACCGCCTATGAGTGCCCATCAGTGCCGCCGATGAGTGCCCATCAGTGCCACCGATGAGTGCCCATCAGTGCCGCCTATGAGTGCCCGTCAGTGCCACCTATGAGTGCCCGTCAGTGCCGCCTATGAGTGCCTATCAGTGCCACCTATGAGTGCCCATCAGTGCCGCCAATGAGTACTACCTCATCGGTGTCCATCAGTGCCACCTGATCGGTGCCCATCAGTGCCCATAATTGAAAGAGAAAACTTACTTATTTACCAAAAAATTAAAATAAAAAAATAAAAAGGTCATTTTTAAATGTTGAGTCTTTTTTTTAGTTATTGCGCAAAAAAAATCGCAGAGGTAATCAAATACCACCAAAAGAAAACTCTATTTGTGGGGAAAAAAAGGACACCAATTTTGTTTGGGTACAGTGTAGCATGACCACGCAATTGTCATTCAAAGTGCGACAGCGCTGAAAGCTAAAAATTGGCATGGGCGGGAAGGTGCGTAAGTGCCTGGTATGGAAGTGGTCAAGCCTCTCACAATGTAAAGTTTGACCAGGTCCATTTTTGAGATCACTAAGGCCGCGTACACACGACCAAATAAATCTGTTCAAATCGGTCTGACAGACCGATTTGATCAGATTTGTCTGCTGGCTGTTTTGGTTTGATCGCTGTACACACGATCAAACCAAAATCCCCGACAGCGCGGTGACGTGGCGGTGACGTTGACGCCGCCACGTCACCGCACCAGGAAGTAAAACACTTCCGCACATGCGTCGAATCCATTCGACGCATGTGCGGGCAGATATGTCTGCTGGTTAGCGTACTAACCAGCAGACATATCGGACGGACCGATTCCCAGCAGACAGATTTTAAAGCATGCTTTAAAATCTGTCTGCTGGAAAAATCTGTCTGTCCGCCTGTACACACGATCAAATCTGTCTGCTGAAACGCACTGTCAGACCGTTTCCAGCAGATAGATTTGATTGTGTGTACGCGGCCTAAGTGTTATACGGCAAAAAAATTATGGGGGGGGGGTTACCGCATCAGGTTACATAAACCCTAGTGGGACATTGTAATTGTCTCTTTTGTGCCTACTGAAACATTTGCTTGCATCTTCAAAAGGACCCAGGATTAGTAATCTGCTAGTTGTGCCACCACTTAATTTGGTTTGCAGTCATGTTAAATAAGCTACGCATTGCTTTTCACATTTTTAGGCCTTAGTGCAAACTGTTTACTTCCCACTCAAAATATTGAAGCAAGAGGGTCAGCATGACAGCTTTGCAACCTCCATTATCAGAAGGATAACTCAGCCATATGTAGTGGTACCCCGGAGGGGCTGCTGATAATAGAATGGGATGGCACATTACCTCATGGCTCTCGTAGAATGTCTAGGGATGAACGATGCACACAGCAGCAGTGCAGGAATGTCTGCAAAGAAATGTGTTTTATATATGTTCTCTTTATTACCCAGCCGGGTAAAAACAGTGAACAGGTGATGAAAAGGACAGATGGTTGGAAGGAGAACAGCAGATTCAGGCGTACAATAGGGAAACAGTCCTGCTTCCGGCAACACTTAGTTTTCTTCGCCACTGCAGCCGGAGTGGGTATAGCGTACCTGGACAGGTCTCTCTCACCGACCTGGCAGCCAGAGTATCACTTGGAACTTGGGAAGAGGTCTCTGCCACAGACCCTCCTGAATGAACATCAGGGAAACGCCTCTGCCACAGGCCCTCTCTGTTTAAAGATATGGAGGTAGCCCTCCTAAGTAAAGTTACACCTGGATCTTCTTCTTAGCGTCACCCAGGTACCGACTGAAAGGAGTCAATCCTTCAGTGTCCAGTACCTTGATCCCCGGTGGTTCGTCTGAATCCTTTTGGACCGCCAGCCTCTCATTGGCGCTCCTCAGATGGACTCCCCACAGAACAGCTACACTCGCTTTGGAATCTTCAAAAGTGGGAACCCAGTCGATCACTGAGTCCCCGTCCTGCTTGAATGTTCCAGACCAACATGGTCCAGAAACCAGGAACACCGCGTGGCAAGCACGCCCCAGCCAGGTAGGCCATAAACCTAGGGACGCGGTGATGTGGCCACCCTAAAGGTGGGTGCCACACTCGAAGAAGAACAAACCCAGACCAATGGCGTCTGTTCCATAAGTACCCAAACCTCCTGATTGGTCGCTGGGAGAAAACACCCAAACCTCAGCTTCCACTGCCACCAACTATCGTCCCGGGGTGGAACAACACCCCAGCAACAACAGAATGAGCCCACAGCCAAGCTGAAACAGAGACCCTACTAAAATAATTGCAATTAGAATCAGAGTCACTTACACTCTGATTATCCCTTAAATTTTAATAGCACCGGTACTTGGAAGTACACAGGTGCTACACATAAAACCATCCATATTAACTGTACTCATGACAGATATCTTTTATTCATCCTCTCTGATGATCTCTATCAGGTTTACAAAATCCAATAACCTTGTTTCCAATCTCCTGTTTCTTCCATAGTTTGGACTATAGATTTACTTTAATTTACACCTAGTTTGCAAGCACGAGTTCTTCATACACACAATATCAGTAAGCTTTGCAGCATCATAAAAAAATATTCATAAAACTTGATGCATTGCAGAGTGCTGCAAAAAGGTGTGCATTGAAGTGTGCTATAGTCCATTGATTTTGAATGAGGTGCTTATTGCAAGGCACTGCAGAAGATGGGGTGCAGCGCAGTGTGTGCACCAACCCTAAGGCCTCGTACACACGATCGGACTTATCCGATGAAAACGGTCCGCGGACCATTTCCATCGGATATGTCCGATCGGGAGTTTGATCCGATGGCGTGTACACACCATCGGATCAAATTCCCCGCCGCCGGACAGCGCGGTGACGCGGCGGTGACGTTGACGCCGCCACGTCACCGCCACGTCACTGCACCAGGAAGTTAAACACTTCCGCGCATGCGCCGAATCCATTCGGCGGCGGCGCGGCGGCGGTGGGGGACGACATGTCTGCTGGTAAGTGTACTAACCAGCAGACATGTCGGGCGGACAGATTCCACCGGATGGATTTCAAAGCATGCTTTGAAATCTGTCGGGTGGAGAAATCTGTCCGCTAGCCCATACACACGAACGGAGATGTCTGCTGAAACGGTCCATCGGACCGTTTTCAGCGGACATATCCCCTCGTGTGTACGAGGCCTACCAGAGGAATCATTAGTTACATTTAGTGCATAGCATTACAATAACATTTTCATGCAGTCCCATATAAAAATAATAATATTGTGTCTAGTACATCTGAATAGACTGAAGTCTTTGGAATATATTGTACAAAAAAGTACAAAAGTTTAGATGCAAAGTGCACCTTCAAATAACTATTTAATATACTGTATATATTGATAGCTACTGTATTTTATTTTTTGTGTTCTTATACTCATCTGTGATTGGTTAGCAAAGATCTAAAATGGATTTACCACTAAACTAGTCCGAGGACTATGATTTATATTGCAGTGCTACTTTTGGGTAATAGAACTGAGTTTATTAGTCTGCTCATGACTGGTCTTGTTGCTCTGGTTTGAAATGCCATATGGCAAAATTGATATATGTCCCCAATGCTTCCATAGTCTTTATTTCCCTAGTTATGCCCTATTAAGTAGTGGCAGAGCTTTTTTTCTCAGAAAATAGGTGCAGGAACTCAACCACGACCCTGTTCAGATTTCACAAACAGTAGAAGGGTCTTAAAGGGGCATTAAATACCAGAATTGCATTACATACAGAGTGTAGAGTTCAGGGGGTTACACACAGAGTGCAGAGCTGTCACTTGTAAACACAGAAACCAGAATTATGGGTTTACAAGTGATTGTGGTAAGCGCGCATCAAAGGGTCTGAGCCAGAGGTGGTGGAACTGAGTTCCACCAAGTTCCCCCTGAAAAAAAGCCCTGAGTAGTGGTAAGCATGCTCTGTACTCACCAGTTATAATGAAGTGTAATTTCTGGAAACAGCTTTACCAGTCATGTTCGTCCCAAGTGCTGCTGCATAAAGCACACTGCTGAGAAAAATGATTTTTTAAACAAACAACCCAATAACTCTAAAAAAAACAAAAAAAAAACCACACCCATTCCTAACAAAGAATGTTTACTTAATTCTTATTACTTAGAGCAACATCTACACACAACCATCGTGACTAGTTCTGGGACCTGATCTGGTCTTATATGTCTCATATGTCTACATGATTTTCAGGTTTTCTTCCCTGAGGCTGGAAATCTTGTCTCTTCTCGAACACATTTTTGGGTGGTTGCACACACTTGTGTTGAATCCAGGGATCTGTGCAGCTAAAAAGACAAACACACCTGCAATTATTATGTTTATTTCAGTACTACTGTCGGGGCCTTTTAACAACACAAAGCAGACCCCCTCCTGCTCTATCCCCCTCGTCCCCTGATTGGGGGTGGGGGGGGGGTGATGATGCGGGGGGGACATTTGTATGGTACCTGCCTAGAGTTCCCCCACCTGAATGGCGACTGTTTCATTATGGTTTTGTTACCACTCTATGTATTGCCGTGTTGATATCCTATCATTGCTGTATGGATTTTGATGTATATGTAGCGCTTACCCCTGAAGGAGCCGCTGGTTAGATTTGGGATCGGCGTATTTAAGTTAAGTTAATGGTGTCTAGGGGTAATGATCTGAGGCGTTGCTGGGGGGGTGTGGGGGGTGCGTACCGCACCCGGGTGACACCCACTAGAGGCGTGTCACCCTCCCTACTCTCCCGAGGGTGAGGAAAGTGAAAGCCCTGGTAATTTTTTTTTTTTTTAACACTCCGCAGCTCGCTGAAACAACACCTCCAGCGCCGCGCGTGTGTCCTCCTCTTCTTCCTCCTCCCTACCCTACTGAGCCAGCCTGTCACATCTCACGCTGACACTGCAGACATGATGTGACAGTCACTCACTACACTCTAGACACGGCGCGGCTGCCTGCTGTGTGTGACGCTGCCCTCCTCTCCTCTCAGGTCTCCAGCTACCAGATTCAGAACAGCCGACAGGTGTGAGTACAGGCGGGGGGAAGGGTGACATTGAGCTTACGAGGGGGGGGAGGGGTTGGTTGCCATGGTACAGACACACCACCTAATAGCTGTGTGGGATGACTCTCAGTGTCTGGCGCCCTGACCCTGTGATGTGCAAGTATGATAAGGAAAGGGGGGGTGCAAGGTGGACACAGCTATAGATAATATATGTCCAGCCTCCCCCTCCCCCACCAGACCAGCTCACTCAGCTACTGAACTCTGCACCCTGTACCCACCTGCACCCATCTGCACCCACCTGCATCCTGCACCCACCTGCACCCTGTACCCACCTGAACTCTGCGCCCTGTACTTACCTGAACTCTGCATCCTGTATCCACCTGCACCCTGTACCCACCTGAACTCTGCGCCCTGTACTCACCTGAACTCTGCATCCTGTATCCACCTGCACCCTGTACCCACCTGCACGCTGCACCCTGTACCCACCTGAACTCTGCGCCCTGTACCCACCTGAACTCTGCACCCTGTATCCACCTGCACCCTGTACCCACCTGAACTCTGCACCCTGTACTCACCTGCACCCTGTACCCACCTGCACTCTGCACCCTGTACCCACCTGCACTCTGCACCCTGTACCCACCTGCACTCTGCACCCTGTACCCAGCTGAACTCTGCACCCTGCACCCACCTGCACTCTGCACCTACCTGAACTCTGTGCCCTGTACCCACCTGAACTGTGCACTCTGTACCCACCTGCACCCTGTACCCACCTGAACTCTGCACCCTGTACACACCTGCACCCTGTACCCACCTGCACTCTGCACCCTGTACCCACCTGCACTCTGCACCCTGTACCCACCTGCACTCTGTACCCATCTGAACTCTGCACTCTGCACCCTGCACCCACCTGCACTCTGCACCCACCTGAACTCTGCGCCCTGTACCCACCTGAACTCTGCACCCTGTACCCACCTGAACTCTGCACCCTGTACCCACCTGCACCCTGTACCCAGCTGAACTCTGCACCCTGTACTCAGCTGAACTCTGCACCCTGTACTCACCTGCACCCTGTACCCACCTGAACTCTGCACCCTGTACCCACCTGCACCCTGTACCCACCTGCACTCTGCACCCTGTACCTACCTGAGCTCTGTACTCTGTATGTAGCACCCTTATTTAATGACCCTTTAGGACCCTCCCACACCCAGTTGCTGTGGCAAGCTCAACCCCCCCTCACCCCCTACTTTGGGGAAAGGTGTGGAGCGTGGTTGAGTTCCTGCACCTTTTCCCTGAGAATGCCCTGGGTGAAACTATCAATTAGCACTGCGGCAGTCTGGGGGGACTGAGACGTGAGAGGCACGTAATGCCCTACTGCCTGTCCTGCTGGGGGGGTGACACCATTTTTTACCGCACCGGGTGACACCAACCCTAGTAACGCCACTGGTGATGATGGTGATGAGAGCAGTAATAGAATGTCCAGACCGCTGGTTGACGTTTTCAATATTTTATTTCTGGTCCAACACGACCAACAGTCAACTCGAGGTAGATAAAGTAGATTGGTGAAAAAGAGTAACCTTGCAGATACAGGCTGTGGATAATAGAAGCAGTCCTGCCTCCAACGAATGTATTTGTCTCGTCGCCACTCCAGCCGGAGTGGGTATAATGCCCCTCCAACTAATGTATTTGTCTCATCGCCACTCCAGCCGGAGTGGGTATAATGCCCCTCCCCCTCACAGGCCTGGCAGCCAGAAAGTCACTAAGGATTGCTGAGAAGGAACAAGTCTCTGCCCCCGACTTGGCTCTAATGGAATTTGGTTTAGTAAAGGGTTACTGCCACAGGCCCAGTACTCAGGAACATGAATGTAGAGCAAGTCAATAATTAAGGAGCCACCAACTGACAGTTTGCTGCATACCACCTGTCAGTGTCCGGTCACTCAGATCCCCGATGGTTTTGTCTGCGCCCTCCGGGTTCACCTCAGACCGACTCCCCACCGAAGAGCACCCAGCTTGGGATGCCTTTCTCTTGAAGTGTGGGGACCCCGTAAGACACTGGGGCCCCTTGGCAATTTCAGTTGCCCCGAGTTGGAACTCTGCGTAGCACGGGCTCCGGCTAGGTAGGCCATGTCATGGACCATGAAATACTGAAGTGTTTCTAAGTGAAATCATAATTCATGTATTACAGAAGATGGGACATTAAGGATAGTTCATATTCCAGGATGTCTTGAGATTACAGGAGATTGTATTCTGAACCCCAGCCAGGTCAATAGACTCATAAGAGATACTCATTGTCCATTGTGTGATAACCCTATTTAAAAGCCTTTTGATTATCAGGTAAATGTCTTCTGCCCTGTCTCAACTCTCCAGACAGTTCCATTGTTCTGTGGCTGGCTATTGTGTACATTGATTGCCCCCCTGGGGCTTGTGTCTGAATACACATAAGTCTTTCTATTGAAACCGTTCTGACCAATCTCTGCTGTGTCATTTTCAAGTCCTCATTTGCATGGAAGGTGGACCTGATGGGGAACTGATGGGACTGTAAAAAGGACCAATAAGAAAGCGGTTGTTGGGGGCGGGATGTTCCAAATCCTGTATAAAAAAGTGTGCTGTGTACTTTCAATAAAGTGTGTCCTGTTTACATCCAGCATTAAGCCTTGGCTCATGTGTGGATTATTCGGCGATTCCAGGGATATTCCTACTCGTGGAATATTGGGTGATTTTCTTTTAAACCAGAAGAAGGGAATGCTTGACGGGGATATGTTCTACCACCGTCACAACTAGTTGGCAGCAGCGGGATTTTCCCTTCTACTTTCCTTTACACCAGGATTCCAAGCAGACACTGGGAACAGTGAATGGAAGACTGGTACACCCAGCTTAAAAGAAATACACTGAAAGAACTACTGGAAGTTTGTGGAAGGATTGCTAGCAACAAAACCGAGCGTGTCATCATAGCAGAATTAATGGAGCTAGACCAGGAGAACTCGGTTGCAGCAACGCCAGCAGTACAAGAGATGGATACACCAGTGATTCAGGAGGAGGAATCACCAGCCAACAAGCTAATAAGAGAGAAATTAGCATGGTTCGGTCCAAACCCAACGGCGGATGTGGTGCTGAAAGTGATGACCCTGGTAGCGGAGGAGGCTAAACAAATAAGAGACGCAGAGCTACAGTTAAAACTGGCAGCAGTCCAACAAGCAGCCGCACATTCTCCAAACAGCACAGCAGACACAAGGAAGATTCCGTTTAGCGCTTTTAAAGCTTTTGATGAGAAAGAACGAGAGCGGCAACATGAGCTGAGAATTGCAGAAATACGACGATCGGTGACAACGCCTAAAGAAGCAGCACCAAATGAAAGACGAGGAGAGGTACAGATACCAGTAACCATGGAAGAGGAATTCAGAAGGAGGTTGCGAGAGAAGCAGATACAGCACACAGGACCAGTATCAGAAGAGGTACTGCTTGAATGGTCTGATTCGATACGCTGCGAACTCTGGAAGGAAGCGCTAGCTCTTGAGCAACGACACCAGGGAAAAGCTCTCCCCTCCATCCATGTAAGGTACTGGTCACAGTATGAAGTAAGAATGCCGTTGTTGGGGGAACAACCGAAGCAGGAATGGACAGCGGAGATAAGCAGGCTGATCCGGGCAGAGATGCAGCTAGATGAGAGCTACAGAGCCCTCCAGTGGTATGTAGCCCAAGAGTGCCCGTGGTCAGCAGATGACAGCCCCACAGAAGGCTATGACTATGATGGCCTGGGATTGTTGTATTGGAGGATGTCCAGGGATCCCGACTTTGGGGATGATCGGGAGTGGCGCTTGGAGGACATAATGGAGCACAGAGAGGAAAAATTGAATATCTCGGGAGGCCACTGGTCACAGGAAGATTTGGAATGTCTGGCCATTTAAGAATGGGAGCTGGAGATCGCCTACAAACAGCTGCTAGACTCGGCTCAGCAGCAGGGTGGGGCTCCCGTTGCCTGGGACTATGAGGAAAGTTCATATGACAACTGTGAAATCCTGGCTGATGAATCGGCAGTGGAAAATATGAAGATTGCCATCCCTAAAGCCGAAGCGGATGGTGTGGAGTTCCAGGGAGCCGGGGTGGTTGGCCCCTCTCTCCAACAACAAGCTGAGGTGGTAAAGTTTTTACCCCCAGCTGAATCACTGACTACAGAGCAGAGTGCCCCGGGCCTCTACAGAAGAAGGGGTTCCTGGGGTAGTGGATGGGACTTCAGTCTCCACTGGCACAACCCCAGAAAATGGTACAGGACTGAAACAGAAGGATGTCGGCTTTGCTTTGCAAGCACCGGGGGATTTTCACCTCACACCAGTGGATGGGACTTCAGTCTCCACTGGTTTACCCCATAAATGGTGGCCAGTTGGCCCAGATCCCCAACAGCATGATGGACTGAGCCCAGCCACCGTGTCATCTCTCCAGCGGCTGAAAGGACTCCAGGGAGAAGGGCCAGTCCAGGCCTCTCCCCAGCGGCAGACATGTTCCCTGAGAGAGGCAGAGGATGGCGGGGTGAGTAATGCTCTGTCTGGAGCAAGTTATTTGGGTTACTGTATGGATACCGGCATTGGGGGACTGGGACTACTGACTAAGTTAAGAGTCAACCCATCTGGTGTCTCCTACTGGGTTAGTCTCCTGCCAAAAGGGGAGCCGTGTGCCAGACCTAGCCGGGACAGGGGCTTTTGGAGAGGACTGAATGCAAGCCTCTTGCCGTCCGATTATGGGCCAGGGCCTCAAACCAGGAAGGCGGATGGTTCATCCCGGCAGACAGTCCTGGAACCTTAAGACTACTTGCCCAACATCCTCGAGTGACCCGTTTGGGTCCCACTGTGGATGTTGTACTATTTCCCAGGGTGAGTAATGTCATGGACCATGAAATACTGAAGTGTTTCTAAGTGAAATCATAATTCATGTATTAGAGAAGATGGGGCATTACGGATAGTTCATATTCCAGGATGTCTTGAGATTACAGGAGATTTTATTCTGAACCCCAGCCAGGTCATTAGACTCATAAGAGATACTCATTGTCCATTGTGTGATAACCCTATTTAAAAGCCTTTTGATTATCAGGTAAATGTCTTCTGCCCTGTCTCAACTCTCCAGACATTTCCATTGTTCTGTGGCTGGCTATTGTGTACATTGATTGCCCCCCTGGGGCTTGTGTCTGAATACACATAAGTCTTTCTATTGAAACCGTTCTGACCAATCTCTGCTGTGTCATTTTCAAGTCCTCATTTGCATGGAAGGTGGACCTGATGGGGAACTGATGGGACTGTAAAAAGGACCAATAAGAAAGCGGTTGTTGGGGGCGGGATGTTCCAAATCCTGTATAAAAGTGTGCTGTGTACTTTCAATAAAGTGTGTCCTGTTTACATCCAGCATTAAGCCTTGGCTCATGTGTGGATTATTCGGCGATTCCAGGGATATTCCTACTCGTGGAATATTGGGTGATTTTCTTTTAAACCAGAAGAAGGGAATGCTTGACGGGGATATGTTCTACCACCGTCACAGGCCATAGTGGTGGGGCCCGTGATGTGCGCACACCCTGAAGGTGGGTGCCGCATCTGGAACCAGGAACCCACGAAGAACCCCGGAAAATGGCGTCTGCCACAAATATACCCTTCCCCAGCATGCCCTGTGAGGGAACCACTCCTCTAATTGGCTGCTGAGAAAGAGTGGCTCTGCCTGAACCCCTCTGGCGCCACCTGCTGCCCAGAGATGAGACCGCATCTCTGGAGCACAGAATGACCCACATGACAATTTAGGGCTGACAGCAGCCCAAATTTACCACAAATCAACCTGCGTGAGAGCAGATAAGTCTCTCACCCCACTAAATTTACAATAGCGTCCCTTCTGAAAGTAAGGGGACGGTACATATACTTGTGAAATTATGCAACACAGTGCGCTGCTGTGTTTTTACGATCAGTGCTAATTACAGTACAATGTTTAAGGGAGTGCTTTCAAAATGAATGGGCCACAACACATCTCAATCCCAAAAAATATGTGGTGTTTGCGTTTTTCTCATAATAGTTTTTGTTGAACACTTTCAAGTACAATTCTGCAAAAACATTGCAAGTTTACTCCTCTCCTATAGCAGTAGTCAGGGCAAACAGGGGAACCTCAGCTTATTTTCCACTGGCCATTGGTACATGACAGCGGCGGCTCTTTTCAACCCAACCCTAATCCTGACACTTTAACCCTTCCTGCGCCACACATGACAAAGCATAAGTATTAGGGGCTTCCCTGTGGATACAGCACAGCAGAAGTCAATGGGCCAGATTCAGCAAGACTTGCGCTGGAGTAAATCGATATGCGCCGCGTAACTGTAAAGATGCGCCGTTGTATCTATGTGGCCGTACCCACCAACCTAGATGCGCCAGAAAACGGGCCTTTTCCGATCGGCTTAACTTTCCCTCGCCAGAGTATCGTTAGCGCATATTTTCGCTCGTCGCATCCGTCGCGCCTATTGATTTGCCATGCAAATATGCAAATGAGGGAGTTTTCCCGATTCGCGAACGGATTAGCACCATACGCTGGCTACATGCGCCGCGCGTATGTGAAACGGCTAGCGCAAAGTTATTTCTACAAATAGCTGCTTTATCTTTACTCCAGACGGCCACAGGTCAGCAGGAGAGCAGCTACAGCAGCAGCGTTACCGACGAAACTAGCAAGCTGAACAACCACACGTGCAAGGACAACACCTCTGTGTGCCAACATGCCAGGGGCAGTCGCGGTCCTAGCACTAGTACTGGGTCCCCTGGTACGGAGGAGGCGGGCACGTGAGAGGATATACCGCACGCGCATGAGCCTCTTTGGCATGGGGGATGAGGAGGTGTATCGCCTCTTCAGATTCAGCCCTGATGCAATACTTGAACTAACCACAACCGTGCAGGGTGACATCACCAGCAAGACACACCGCTCACAAGCAGTGCAGCCACTGGTGAAGGTCCTGGCAACACTCCATTTCCTTGCAAGTGGATCATTCCAGCGTACAAGTGGAGTGGTGGCTGGGATGTCACAGTCCTCCATGAGCAGATGTGTGCACCAGGTTGTCCCTGCAATCCTCAGACGCATGTCCAACCAGATTCCCACGCACTGTGGGGGCCATTGATTGCACACATGTGGCCCTACAGCCCCCCAGTGCCACAGAGCCCATATACCGCAATCGGAAGCATTGGCACTCCATCAACGTACAGGTGATAGCTGATGCCCAACGCCTCATATGGCACGTCTGTGCCAAACACCCCGGATCCAGCCATGACAGCTTCATATACAATCAGAGCCCCATCCCAATGGAATTCCAACAGAACATGTATGGGGAACAGCAGGCTGGTTGGTGAGTGACATGGGTGGCAGGCATGACTATCCCCTCCCATGATGCACACATCACAAGGGCCACATGCATGACTAACATCCTCCTGTGTTTTCCCTTACAGGTGACTCTGCATATGCACTGGGACCCCATCTCATGACTCCTTTCCGGAACCCCCAAACCAGAGGAGAGAGAAAATACAATGAAGCACACATCAAAACTCGTGCAGTGGTGGAGCAAACATTTGGGCTCCTGAAGTCCCGTTTCCGCTGCCTGGATAAGTCTGGGGGGTCTTATTGTATTCCCCTACCTTTGTGTGTCAGATCATCGGTGCATGTTGCATTCTGCACAACTTTGCCATGAGAAAAGGCCTGCAGATTGACATACGTGATGACCTGACCCCCCAACCAGACAGCCCCCCCCTGCCAGAGGAGACCCATTCAGCTGATGGAAGAGCAGTCAGGAGGGTCCTCGCCGTAGGCATCTTTGGACACTAAACCAAAACATTGATCACACGGACAATGCACGCATGCACACCACTGAGGTCCCTAGATCACACACCACATGCACATCGCATTGGATTAGCCCAAGTCCAACATGCAGGACTTGGGAGCAGCAACGCCAGCGTCCCCGGATGGGCCACTCCTGGCAGATGTGGCCTGCATGCCCTCCAAGGCCATGGCTATCCGGCCGAGGTAAGAGTTGGTCTGGGCCTGCATCCTGAGCTGCTGGACCTGCATCCTGAGCTGCCGGGTGACCTGGTATTGTTGGGCCCGCCGACTCTGCCTCCCCTGGTCCCGGATGGCAGCAGTGTTTGCCTGGACGGCTGCAGTGAGGTGCCTTATATCACCCTGCACCTCCCCCAGACTGGTCACCACTGCAGCGCAGTTGCAGCTGACATCCTGCACTGCATTGGATATCTGGGCCACGGAGCACAGGTTGTCAGCCACTCTGTCCAGGTGCCCAACTATGTCCCCCATTTGCTGCGTCTGCCTGGCGTGATCCCTCGCCACCTGGTCCTGGACCAGATCAGACACCCCCCTGGTCTTACGGGTGGCCTTTCTGGGGCCAGGAGATGGTTTTCCCCGGGGGGATGGAGTCGCCCTTGAGGGGCTTCCTAGGATGGGGGAGGGTATTGCAGAGGGCCCTGCAGAAGAGGAGGACTCTTCCAAAAATAAAATTATGTCCTGCTCTGCCACAACAGGCTGCTCCTCAACCACCTCTGCAGGTGAGGTGTGGGCACTCTCCTCCTCCACCTCGGTCTCTTCACCACCCATGGGCTCGGGCACAGGATGCCATTGGGGGGATGGGGTGGACTGGCCGCCAACAGATGATGGCCCAGTACCGTCATCTGTGGATGACACAAAGCAGACCCATGTTGGGTGGTCCCACACACTTGGCACATGTACCCTCCCCCCCCCACATGCAACACACCAAAAAGGGGGTAAAAATCACTTACCTGTCCTGGAGCCTTCCTCCACAGAGTGATATCCAGGGACCCCCTCCAACTGCTCCCTGTCCAGGCAGCGGGCGACCACCTCCTCCTCCGTGGTCAGGCTGACCGCACATGGGGGTCCACCACCCGTGCCCCTCTCATGCCTCCTGATGGTGGCCACCTTGCCACGGACCTTGCGCCGCAGGTAATTTTTTTTTTTTTGGATATCGCCAGCAGTCCGGGTGGAGTACCCCAAAACATTCACCCTGCCAGCAATGGTCTCCAGGATGCCTTGCTTCCTATCCCGGCTGGTCTTCCGACTTTTTTTGCCGTGGAGGAAGTCATTAAAAGTCTCCATAGCCGAGATTATAACAGAGACCTCCTGGGAATTGAAATTGAGGTTCCTCCTCTCTTTGGGGGGAGCGGGAGCAGCCATCTCTTTGCAAAAGTAACTTCCCTGGGGTGGGGGGAAACGGAAATACTTTTGCGCCGGAATGGCGCTTCTGTTGGCGCTTTTAATCGCGCAACAGAACATATTGCGCTGACGTTTCCCGTGAAGTGGTGCCGACGGAAGTTGTGAGCATGCGCAGAGGGGCCCGAGTGAAGCCTCTGAACGTAAGCCTCTGCTCTGGGCTCCGCCCATCATTTACATATGATCACACCCACTTCCACTTGCGTCGGGTTGCGCCAGCGCATTTCCTTTACTCCGGCGCAAAGTAACGGACAGGCGCTTGGTGAATACTGTACTTCACTCGCTAGTTTGCGTCAGCGCAGCGTATATGCGATGCGATACGCTGGCGAAAAGATGCGCGCATCTACCTGAATCTGGCCCAATGTTTTTTGCAGGTGACTAGTTATGTTTTATCAGGAGTTACCCTACCCCTACCCAACCTCTTGAGTGAATTTTGTAAATATAGAGACCTATCCAATTTCAAGATCAGTTTGCACAAGTCTGAGATGCTGAATGTTACACGGCCCTCCAAACGAGTCGATACTCTCTAATTGTCCTTACCTCTTCTGTGTGTGAATTCTCACCTCATCTACCTAGGGGTGCAAATAACCTCCACTGTAGACAGGATCTTTGCAGCCAATTGTACACTTATAACTTGTGTAATCACGGAAGAGTTATATAAGTGGCACACTCATTTCTACACCTGAATGGGTAGGAATGCCATTCTCAGGATGAATATCATGCCCAGACCATTATGTCTCGTACACACGGCCCGACTTTCAGAGAAAAAAGACAAAAAGCTTTTTTTCTCGGAAAGTCCGGCTGTGTGTAGCCTCCTTCGGACTTTATTTGTCAGAAGTACGACTGACCTTAGATAGAGAACCTGTTCTCTTTCTTTCCATTGGACTTCCGGCGGACTCATGGCGGACTTTTGCATGGTCAAAAGTCTGACCGTGTGTACAAGGCATACCACATTTTCCAGGCCTTGCCCAGCTCCATTCCTCATTTATTTTTAAATCAGTCCATAGTGCATTCATGTGCTTTGCAGTGGTGGCTGGGGCGCAACAAAACAAAAACAATTGCAGCCTCACTGTGCCCATCAAATTCAGCTACTGTGCCCATCAATTTCTGCCACTGTGCCCATCAAATGTAGCCACTGTGCCCATCAATTGTCGCCACTGTGCCATTAAATGCAGCCACTGTGCCATCAAATGCAGCTACTGTGCCCATCAATTGTCATCACTGTGCCCATCAATTGTCACCACTGTGCCATCAATTGTCGCCACTGTGCCATTCCATCAATTGCCACCACTGTGCCGTGCCATCAATTGTCGCCATTGTGCCCTGCCATCAACTGTCGCCACTGTGCAATCAATTGTCACCACTGTGCCATGCCATCAATTGTTGCCACTGTGCCATCAATTGTCGCCACTGTGCCATGCCATCAAACGCAGCCACTGTGCCATTCATTTTTTGGGGGGGCGCAAACAAATGAAAAAAAAAAAAAAAAAAACAATTGCAGCCTCACTGTGCCCATCAAACGCAGCTACTGGGCCCATCAATTGCTGCCACTGTGCCAATCAAATGCAGCCACTGTGCCCATCAATTGTCGCTACTGTGCCATCAAATGCAGCCACTGTGCAATCAAATGCAGCCACTGTGCCCATCAATTGTCGCCACTGTGCCCATCAATTGTTACCACTGTGCCATCAATTGTCATCACTGTTCCATCAATTGTCGCCACTGTGCCATGCCATCAATTGTTGCCACTGTGCTGTGCCATCAATTGTCGCCACTGTGCCGTGCCATCAATTGTCGCCATTGTGCCCTGCCATCAACTATCGCCACTGTGCCATCAATTGTCGCCACTGTGCCATCAATTGTCACTACTGTGCAATGCTATCAATTGTCGCCACTGTGCCATCAATTGTCGCCACTGTGCCATGCCATCAAACGCAGCCACTGTGTCATAAATTGTCGCCACTGTGCCATCAATTGTCGCCACTGTGCCATGCTATCAAACACAGCCACTGTGCAGCCACAATTGCAGCCTCACTGTGCCAATCAAACACAGCTACTCTGCCCATCAATTGCCGCCACTGTGCCATCAAATGCAGCCACTATGCCATCAAATGCAGCCACTGTGTCATCAAATGCAGCCACTGTGCCTATCAATTGTCGCCACTGTGCCCATCAATTGTCACCACTGTGCCACTCCAAAGACATGCTGGTAGGTAAATTGGATCTCGTCCAAAATTGGCCCAGTATATATGTGTGTATGACTGTGTGTCCCCAGCGTGTCAAGATCCTACGGGGTAAAAATGATCGAACCAGCCAAGCAGACACTGGCTGAAAAAGCGCCCAGAGGCGATTCAGTTTGCATGCGTTGCGCTATACAAGTCATTTATTCATTCATCAATTGTCGCCACTGTGCCATTCCATGAATTGTCACCATTGTGCCCTGCCATCAACTGTCGCCACTGTGCCATCAATTGTCACCACTGTGCCATGCTATCAATTGTTGCCACTGTGCCATCAATTGTCGCCACTGTGCCATGCCATCAAACACAGCCACTGTGCCATCAATTGTCGCCACTGTGCCCATCAATTGTCGCCACTGTGCCATGCCATCAAATGCAGCCACTGTGCCATCAATTGTCACCACTGTGCCATGCCATCAATTGTCGCCACTGTGCCCATCAATTGCCGCCAGTTTGCCCCTTCAAAAACCGCCAATTTGCCTTGTAAAATGCTGTCATATTGCCCCCTCAAATACCACCAGATTGCCCCCGCCCAGCACTTACATTTCTCGGGTCAGCCATCCTCCCTCTACAGCCTCCCCCCCAACCACTTCAAACACTGAACTGACTTGGTTGTTCCCGTGATTGGTAACCCAGCATTCCCTCCTGGCCACATAGATGGGCGGTTCAGACAACATCTCCAATGAGATACATTCTGACTTTAATATTTAATTTTTGGTGGGTGAATGAGAACTGTTTCTGACTTGTGATCGTTGTCTGATCCCCTGCTAGATGCATTGTGGCTTTGACAGCTAACTACCTTACCAGTTTGCTCCCTCGTAGGTTTTCATCAACCACCAATAATCCTTTTTTAGACCTCTGTGTCAGGGTCAGTACCAGGGAATTGAACCCAGGACCGCTCTGTTGTTATTCCAACTCCTTATCTCTGAGCCACCTTCCAGTTTAGCTTTCCATTGAAGCCTGGTGCTGACTGCTTGATCTCATTGCAATCTGCACCTAAATATTCTGGTCCAGCTGAGGCAATTTACCCAAATTATCCAGGGTATAAAGCCCTGCCTCACTCTGACAGCCTTGTCAGTTCATTCTGATCAGATCATTCTGTCTGTGCCATCAGTTCCTATATGTTGATCTTCTGCTGCAAGACTGATCCCCGGCTTTTGACCCTTGGCTCGTTTTTGGACTTCTGCTTGCCTGAACCCCTGACCCCGGCTTGGACTTTGGTTACCCGATCTTCACCTGCCCTTTGACCCCCGGCCTGTATTGTTGGACTTCCCCTGTCTTCTCCAGCCCCTGACCACGGCTTGTCTCCTGGACCTGTTTTCAGCCCTGCCCTGACCAGTGAAGTACTTTTGTGCCTGGACGGTCTTCTGTTCATCCGCTGCAGCCTTCCAGTCGGTGATCCGCCTGTACCTGCTCCACGCACCTGACCATCGTCTTTCCGCTGGTACCGGTGCCTCCCGGTGCGTCCGTCCCTCTGTCCCAATCTCAGGGGGCGGATCGCATCAGGTCGCAAAGGTAGCTCACAAGTCTGCAAATGGACTCCACTCTAGGTAAGCCCTCACACTCTGTCTAGAGCCTCTTATTGGGACGTCACCAGTAACCTCCTCATCATCATCATCATCCTCCTCCTCCTCGTCCTGGGCCTGGTCTTGGTGGAGCAGTGTTGCCTCCTCCTGCTCCACCAAGGCACTCTCCCCAGCTTCGAGCAGGCGATCTAGTGCCCTGTCCAGCAGGAACACTATAGGGAGCACGTCGTTGAGGCCGACATGCTCCCTGCTCACCATCTTGGTCGCTTGCTCGAAAGGGGCCAACACATGGCAGACCTGGTGTATCTGCCCCCACTCTGCACTGGTGATGTACGGGAGTGTTTGTGATGGCTCGCCAGTGCCTTGCTCCAGCAGGTATTCCTTCACCGCCCTTCGCTGCTCCCACAACCTCTCCAGCATGTGGAGGGTGGAGTTCCACCGCGTCACACTGTCCACAATCAGCCTGTGAAGGGGCAGGCTGTTGTCCCGCTGCAACTTGGACAGGGACGCGGTAGCGGTTTGGGAGCGCCTGAAGTGGCTGGCAATCCTACGTACCCTTAGCACAATGTCACTCAACCCGGGATAGGTGCGCAGGAACTTCTGCACCACGAGGTTGAGGACATGTGCCAGACAGGGCACGTGGGTCAGACTGCCAGCCTGGAGGGCGGAGAGTAGGTTGCTGCCGTTGTCACAGACAACCATACCTGTCTGGAGCCTTCGGGGTGTCAGCCACTTCTGGACCTGAGCCTGAAGTGCGGTCAGCACTTCTTTTCCAGTGTGTCTCCGGTCCCCTAAACTAACAAGCTGGAGCGCACGTGCCCCACACTTGAGTAGCTACGGGGGCGCTTGCTGGGAGGCTCAGCAGCTGCGGAGACTTGAGGGAGACCAGCAGTTCTCCCCGGGGCGGCACCACAAAATCTGATGCCGCCAATCCCTCCCCGGCGCCTCGGAGGGAAACCCAATGGGCCGTGAAGCTGATGTACCGGCCCTGCCCATGCCTGCTGGTCCAGCCATCCATTGTGAGATGCACCCTGTCGCTGACAGCGTGATCCAGTGACAGGGTTACATTCTGCACAATGTGCTGGTGTAGGGCAGGGACACCAGTCCTGGCAAAGAAATGGCGGCTGGGGACACGCCATTGGGGTTGGGCATGCTCCAACATCTGCCTGAAGGGGTTGCAGTCCACAATGTTGAAGGGAAGCAGATGTTGGGCAATAACCCTTGCCAGGAGCCCATTGAGGGAACGCACACGTCGGTCTCCAGGGGGGAAGGGAGTGGTGCGTTCGAAGGCGTCGGAAAGCGACGCCTGGCGCCGGACGGCAGTGCAGGACACCGAAGAGGAGGGTGCAGTGGAAGTAGAGGTCTGGCTGCCGGTACCAGTACCTCTACTAGAGGGAGCGGGGGGGCATGACCTGCTGGGAACATATGAAGCTGTGGCAAGGGCTGCTGTACCCTGCACACTTGTGGTGGTGGCGGCGCTGCTACCACCACCATGCTTCATCTGGTCATACTCCCGCCAGTGGTTAATTCTCAGGTGCTGGTTCAGAGCTGTGGTACCCACCCGAGCCAAGCACTTCCCTCTCTTCACCCTGGCATGACAGATATGGCAGATGGCTACGGTCTGGTTATCTGCTACCAGGGTGAAGTAGGCCCAGACAGGTGACTTCAGCGCCGCCCTCCTGTCAGATGGGGTGACGCTGACTTGCACCTGCTGGGACTCGGTGCGCACAGGTGGAGCTGCCTGCTGCTGCTGCTGCTGTCACCTCCTGCTGCCATCACCAGTGGAGACCCTGACGCTGGTCTCCCTGGTGACCTGGCGCACCGTTTTCCCAGGGTGCCTACCTTCCTCGTCGTCACTGCTGCTGTGAACCGACAAGTTAGGTGGCACCCATGTTGGGTCACCCTCCTCTTCGCCCCCAGATATGTCAGACCCAGGGCTGAAATTTGGTGGTCTGCGGGAAACAGCTGACATGGAGCCGCTAGCCTGGCTCTGCTGTCCCCTCACCGACGCCTGGGTCTGACTAGGTGCGGGTGTTTCCTGCACAAAAACACCAGCACCACTTTGAAGGGATGTCTCTGGGATACTGACAGCAGGTACCCCATCCTCCTCCTCCATCAACCCTTCAAAAAGGTCCTGACCATCAGGACAGAACTGGATGTCTGCCTGATGCAGGGTCTCCCCCAAGATATCCCTCTCACTGTCGCTGTCATCAAACAGTAAGAGGCTGGACCCTTGGGAGCTGGGGGCGGGTCCTAAAGGCACCGGTGTACTGGTGGTGCTACTGGGAGTCGGGACTGACGACTCAGTGGCACTGCTGTGCCCCATATACTCCACCACTACTGGAGCCTGAGAAGGCAATATCGGGCGGCTGCCCGAGGGAAAAAAATCACGGATGAGGCGGACTCCCCTTCCACCTGATCCTCTACCACTAGTAGGGGCGCAAGAGGTACCCCGTGCTGGCAGCGACCCAGCTCAGCTTTCTTGGATCTTCACTGCCATCTACTGCCCACTGGAGGAATACCTTTTCCAGCTTTGTTCCATACAGGCTTCCTTACACTCTCCACACGTGTCTTACCAACACTGTATGTGTTTGCCAGGACTTTCTGAATACAACACAAACAGACAAGTGAAAGGCTGACCGAAGGTCAGCCTGGATTTGTAGGAGGAGTCGGGAGGCATTTAAACCCGCCCTCCATCCTCCTTCTGGGCGTCGGTTTTCTTGTGTGTGGGGTTTCTGGGTATTGCACATCACTTCCTGTTTCTGTCCAGAGCAATGGAGGCAGCTGCTGCAGGTGTCCATTGTGCTCTCCTCAGGATTCCCAGCGGACCGGACTGGCTGTACCCCATCCTCCTCTGTCAGCTGAGCACCGATCACCCCAACCGCCCCCCCGCTTCTCCCGATGCTTAAAGGGGGGGAGCAGGTCTGTAGTTGTGGCAGGCACCATTGGGGGGGCTGTCCACAATGTCAGCCAGGCCCTTGTCAGCATCATAGGGGACGCCTGCTTCTCCACTTGGGCTCACGCTGTGGGGGGTCCCTCCATTCTCCCTCCTGCTCCTCCGGGAATACTCGGTGAGAGGGGAGCCAGCCGTCCTCCCTCTCACTCCTCCAGCCACCCACGTCCACGTGGTACAGGGCTCCATGGAGACTGCCCGCCTGTTCCTCCTGCCCCCCGTTTGCTCCAATGATGTCACCCGCTCCATGGCTCCTCAAGCTAGTCTAGTACCTCACATGGTGGGATGTTGGTTGGGTCAGGTGCGTTAGTTTGGTGGGCTCAGTCAGCATCGGAGGTCGCATCCCGGTGCAGGGGGGGGGGTCGGGTGTGTGGGCATGTGCTTTCCCTGTCCGCACTCTGCTTCCTCCTAGCTGTGTCATGTAGCTGGGCGCTGTTTGGCTGAAGGAGCATCTTCCCCAGCACGGCCTGTTTCCTCCCCTGTGACACATGTCTCCCAGTGACAGCCCAGTGGGTGCTGAGGGCTCCCCGTCAAAGTTTCTGAGTTTCTCCTGCTAGTTAAGGTTCTTCTGATGGTTACGTTTCTCTTATGTTATGCGATTCATGTTATGCGATTCATGTTATGCGATTCATGTTATGCGATTCATGTTATGCGATTCATGTCATGCGATTCATGTCAGGCGATTCATGTTAGGCGATTACGTTTTTCATGCTAGTTATGTCCTTATGCTATGTGTTCTTATGCTAGTAATGTCCTCCTGCAATGTTTCTTATGCTAGTGATGTCCTCATGCGATTATTCGCGTGCGATCGTGGTCATCGTGTTACGTTTCTCATGCAATCACGGTTTTCATGGTGGTTCTCATGCGATTACGTTTCGCATGGTAGTTCTCATGCAATCATGTTCATGTGCGATCACGGTCCTCATGTGTAACGTTTCTCATGCGATCACGTTCTCATGCGATTACGTTTCTCATGGTGTCTTCCCATGCGACTATCTTTCCCATGCGACTGTTTCCCATGGTATCATGTTTCCCATGTGACTGTTTCCCATGGTGTGTTTCTGACTCGATTACGTTTTTCATGCGACTACGTTTTTCATGCGACTACGTTTTTCATGCAACTACGTTTTCCATGGTATATGTTTCTAATTCGACTACGTTTCCTATGCGGCGACTACGTTTCCCATGGTATGTTTCTGACTCGACTACGTTTTTCATGCGACTACGTTTTTCATGCGACTACGTTTTTCATGCGACTACGTTTTTCATGCGACTACGTTTTCCATGGTATATGTTTCTAATTCGACTACGTTTCCTATGCGGCGACTACGTTTCCCATGGTATGTTTCTGACTCGATTACGTTTTTCATGCGACTACGTTTCCCATGCAACTATGTTTCCCATGGTATTATGTTTCTGATACGATTACGTTTCCCATGGTATTCTGATGCGATTTTTTTTTTTATTTATTTATTTATTTTTTCTTCATGCGACTACGTTTCCATGCGATTACGTTTCTCATGCGGTTACGCTTCCCATGCGACTACGTTTCCCGTGGTATGTTTCTGACTCTATTACGTTTTTTCATGTGACTACGTTTCCCATGCGACTACGTTTCCCATGGTATGTTTCTATTTCGACTACGTTTTGTCATGCGACTATGTTTTTTCATGCGACTCCATTTCCCAATGCGACTGTTTCCCATGGTATTATGTTTCTGATATGATTACGTTTCCCATGGTATCATGTTTCTGATGCGATTACATTTTTCAGGCGACTGTTTTTCATGCGACTATGTTTCCATGCGATTACGTTTCCCATGGTATTATGTTCTCATGCGATTACATTTCTGGTGCGATTGCGGGTTTGTTTCTCATGCGATTATGGTTTTATGTTCTCATGTGAGTTTGTTTCGGATGCGTTTATGTTTTTTCATACGACTTTGTTTTTCATGCAATCGCGTTTCTCATGCGGTTACGTTTCTCATAGTTTCTCATGCAATTGCGTTCTCATGGTTCCTCATGTGATTACGTTTCTCATGCGATTACGGCTCATGTGTTTGTTACTGATGCAATTATGTTTCTCATGGTATCTCGTTTCTCATGTGATTACGTTTCTCATGGTTCTCAGGCGATCACTTTTTTCATGCGTTGCGTTTCTCATGCGGTTACGTTCTCATGTGATTGCGTGACGTTTCTCAGGATGTCATGTTCTCATGTGATTACGTTTCTCATGGTTTACTCGTGTTTTCATTTCTCATGTGCACATTTCTCGAGCTAGTTACGGTTCCCAGGCGATCACGTTTCTCAGGCTGGTCATGTTCCCTTGCGATTACGTTTCTAACGCTAGTCATGTTCTTGTGCGTTGCACTTTCATGTGTCGCGTTTCTCAGGCTAGTTATGTTCTCATGCTATTTTACATTGTTTTATGCAGTTATGTCTCATGTTTTTTCGTTCCTCAGACAATTTTACGTTTCTACGGTGCGTTTTACGTTACGTTTCTCATGCTATTCATGTTTTCTCGTATTTACGTTTCTCTTGCAGGTTTTAGTTGTGATGCAGTTATTGGTTATGAATGTATGTATGTATGTACGATTACGCTTCTCATACGATTACGCTTCTCATACGTTTAAGCTGTTCTGGGTATTATGTTCTCAAGTGTATTACGCTTCTCATGCTATTCGTGTTTCTCATGTTTTTTCGTTTCTCGTACTATTCACGTTTCTCGTACTATTCACATTTCTCGTACTATTCACGTTTCTCGTACTATTCACGTTTCTCGTACTATTCACGTTTCTCGTACTATTCACGTTTCTCGTACTATTCACGTTTCTCGTACTATTCACGTTTCTCGTACTATTCACGTTTCATGCTTTTTTACTTCTCATGCTATTTCGTGTGCTCGGGTGCTTATGTCTCTCATGCAACTTCAGGTCTATCATATAGGTTTACGCTTCTCATACGATTACGCTTCTCATACGTTTACGCTGTTCTGGGTATTATGTTCTCAAGTGTATTACGCTTCTCATGCTATTCGTGTTTCTCATGTTTTTTCGTTTTTTCTCGTTCTATTCACGTTTCTCGTTCTATTCACGTTTCTCGTTCTATTCACGTTTCTCGTTCTATTCACGTTTCTCGTACTATTCACGTTTCTCGTACTATTCACGTTTCTCGTACTATTCACGTTTCTCGTACTATTCACTTCTCATGCTTTTTTACTTCTCATGCTATTCGTGTGCTCGGGTGCTTATGTCTCTCATGCTACTTCCTGTCGCTCATGCAACTTCAGGTCTATCATATAGGTTTCAGTCGTGATGGTTTCTAGTTGGTAGTTTGATATCATCATTGTAGATTCATGGCGTTTCACCGCTGGGGGGGGTCACCTATCACGTCTATGGGTGCTTACGGATTGAGATGATCGTTTTTAATCGGCTTGTACGGTGGCAAGTCTCCTCATCCGTTTCTCATACGTTTCATGCATCTCGACACACTATGACCTGACACGTCTTCAGGTTCATCGGGCCTGAGTGTACGTTTTTAATTTGCCTGCTACGCCTCAGGTTGCTCGGCCTTTGCAATTCATGGGTTTGTCTCATTCTCAGTCCAGCTACATTAGTCCACACTTACCTACATTTTATTTTCGTAGTCTGTGCATTCATATTTGTTCATGGCCACTCTCCACTGCTGGTTACCTGTCACGTCTACGGGTACTGACGGATTGAGATGTTCGTTTCTAATTGGCTTGTGCGGTGGCAAGTCCCCTCATCCGCTTCTCACGGCTTTCATCACGTTCATACGTCACATTATCTCACTACTTACATCACTTGCCTGACACGTCTTCAGGTTCATAGGCTTGAGTGTTATGTTTTTAATTGGCCTGATTTGCCTCAGGTTGCTCAGCCTTGCTAGTTTCTTGAGACTGACACATTTCAGTCTTCCGCTACATTTTCGTTCCTGCTCTACGTTACTGCGTGTGTTAGTCACGGACACCTACGTAGGTAGGGGTAAGGGAGGTAGGGATTTTTCCTTTTCCTAAGGTGAGTTGGGGCTGGTTGATTATGTTTTTAACGATGTTGTTCTTCTTTGCAGATTTCATGTCAGGGGCAGCAGATATCGCAGAGTTTGCCGCCATCCGTCTTTCTCCGGTTACGAATTCTATGCATGGTAGCACACTCTCCTTGAAACTCCTGATACAGCCTTCTTTTTTACAGACAGAGCTTGATCTTCAAGTCCTGGGTTCTTTTTCTCACTGACATTCAGTTCCTACTTGCCTTTTTGCTTCTTTTGCCACTTTCAGCTCAAACGGGTTTTCAAGCTGGGCCCAGGACAGTCTGGGCACTAGACTTTTGTGGATGTACTCGGGGATAGGCCATTTTACTTTTCCTAGTACTCCCTTCTTTGCTAGCACAGGGCATGACTCGTAGCCATTCCCTGCTGC
This sequence comes from Rana kukunoris, assembly GCA_029574335.1. Lineage (NCBI taxonomy): Eukaryota > Metazoa > Chordata > Amphibia > Anura > Ranidae > Rana > Rana kukunoris. The sequence continues at coordinate 102,914,870 of CM056055.1, read as the reverse complement.
TTAACCAGGGTAGAACTTCAATATCCTCTCTGGGCCGTGCTTGCAGTACAGGTGCAGTTTCTGCTGCCATTCGTCGAGGGGTCTGTATTCTCGTTGTTGAGAAGTTAGATTGGCGATAGTCAGCTTTCTTTTCCGGACATATGTCGGCTCCACATGTCTGTCACAGGCATTCTTACATTGGGGGCTTGTGGTTGCATACAGTTACTTTCATTTCGAATCTCTTGGCTAGCTCATCCTACTGTTTTATTTTTTGCCCCCTTTTAGGCATACTGACCACGTGACCCCGGCACACCTCAGGTCACTTTCCCACCTCAGATCAATTTCCCTGTTTTCCCCTAGGACCTTTCCCTAGCACGATCACCTGAGACTCCGAGTACAAGTGAAAGGCTGACCGAAGGTCAGCCTGGATTTGTAGGAGGAGTCGGGAGGTATTTAAACCCGCCCTCCATCCTCCTTCTGGGCGTCGGTTTTCTTGTGTCCCACCCACCCATCCCGTTTTTTATTGCTATTTCTTCTTTTACTTCTACTTGGGTATGCCCCCTTTTAGGCATACTGACCACGTGACCCCGGCACACCTCAGGTCACTTTCCCACCTCAGATCAATTTCCCTGTTTTCCCCTAGGACCTTTCCCTAGCACGATCACCTGAGACTCCGAGTACAACTGCATTTGCACGGCTTGCAGACACTATATGGACAGAACTGTGGCAGACTTCAGTAAGGGTAAGAACCCTCTATACATCATTGGATTTCAGGACCTGTATGTTGGAGTAATCCAGAGAGGCCCGGAGCAAAAACAACAAGCCATAAGCGTAGGGCAGGGCATGACTGGGATAACAGAAACCTTTACAAGCCAGGGGGGAGTGATCATGAGAGGTGCAGTGTGCAAAGGAGGAGAAGCTATAAATTCTCCCCCCTCCTTTCCCGGGTAACACAGTCTGGGGAGAAAAGTTCTCAGGTAGGATTGCTGCTGGCCTCTCCTGAGCCAGGCCAGCAACCAGGCCGGGTTATCCGGTGGGGGGGGGCACCCTCGGGGGGGGCTACAGTCTAACTGGAGCCTCTCCTGAGCCAGGCCGGGTCACCCGTGGGGGGCGGGGCACCCGCGAGTGGGCGGGGCAACTGCGAGTGGGGCGGGGCAACCGTGGGGGCACCCGGGGGGGCACCCGCGGGGGGCGGGGCACCCGCGGGGGGCGGGGCACCCGCGGCCTCCGTAGCGGTGCTCCCTGGGGCCATCCACCAGGCAGCTCAGGAGGGAAGGGAGCCCAGCCCGGGCCCCCCAGCAAAAACGGACAGCGGCGGGCCCTGTAGGCCCCGCGAGGCACGGGGGGACGACGACCAGGGGGCTCCAAAGCGGCAGCTAGGCCTGCCCTACGTGTGGAACAGGCTGCTGCGGGCTCTCACCCCGGTTGTGCACCGGTGGTTTATGTGCCTCGGCGAGGGAGATCGATCGCAGCGGTGACTAGCCCCTTGCCTTCTACGGCTAGCCACCTCCTGTCCAGCCCTGAGGAGGGGGGGCGTGGGGGAGCGGGAGACAGCAGCAGAGGTACAGCACCCAGAAAAGCGACGGGGAAATCCGTGCACGGGTCCAGAGTGCGCAGAGTGAGTGATGCCAGCTCTGGGCCCTCGGCTGCCAGGCCCGAGTCGCCTGGTGGGCCATCATCTGAGGAGCCTGAGATCGTTCGGAGTGGGAGCTGTCGGGTTCCGAGGAGGAGGAGTTTGTGCCCGGGACGCAGTTTACAGCGCTGGAGACGAGTGTTTCGGCTGTTGGGATTGCTTCTAGGCAGCCCGGTAAGTAGTTTTCATCAATTTCTACTGTGTTGCAAAATGCTGGTGTGTTGGTAGGGGGACGGGGGGAGGGTCCCTGTAGTCATTTGGTAGTGCCCGCAGTGGCGGGGGTAGTGAGGTAAGGCCTAGTGCCTGGGGGAAAAAGGTTGGAGGGGATGCAGGTTTGCATCGGTTGTTTGGTAGGGTTGGTAGCTTTGGTGAGCCAGGCTGGGGGGATGTTAGCCCTGCGGCAGCTTGGGTGCTGGCAGGGGGGTATGGCTGGGGGTAGTGACGGTGGGCAATCCAGGGTTAAGGTGTAGGCGGTGGGAGACTCCGCAAAGAAGAGGGATCTGGTCCGGTTGTCGGGCGCAAAAGGGGGAAGGGTATACTTGTTATGAGGCACCCTTGGGTTCACATTTTAAGCAGGAGGTGAGAGAGAAGGGCTGGAAGAGCCAATATGTAGAGATATTTGCACATTTGCCTCTGGGGAAGTTTAACCTGGTCAGGGTTAAGCCTGAGTCCTAAAAGGAAGATGAAGCAAAGGGAGGTATAGGTTTATACCCAGGACTTTTGCGAAGTGGTCGCAGTCATACTAGATCGGGGTGTGCGTGATCGGTGAGAAAAAACTCTGAACACTGTTCGGCGCTTTTCAGTTAACAGGAGGCGATTAGCAAGGCCTATCGGTGTTACGGAGGCACGGGATGGCTCCGTTTGCGACGAACAGTTCAGGCAACGCAGGGCGGTGGGACCGGACATGTAGGTGGAGAGACCGAGGGCTTTGGCCTTGGGATGCAGCTCATGTCGGTCCCACGGACGTCCACAATGTTTTCGGGGGGGGGGGGGGCTGTGTAACCTATTCCCCGGGACAGTCGGCCGGAAATGGAAAAGGGGGTCTGCTGGCAGTGTAATGAGAGTAACTGCAAGTTTGGGGGGTCCTGCCGGTTCAAGCACGAGGGCTCCGGCTGCGGTGTAACCATCCCTCTTTCCTGGGTTTTGTGAGCAAGGCAAGGTACGTCCCGGAGATTTTACGAGTAAGAGGGAGGACTACGGTGATGGTGTAGAGGATGCGACCGTTTCTCGGTAGCACCCCAACAGGGCGGCTGCCCGGTCGTTGGAGGGGGGTTTTCAGAGGGTTTTAGCATTCCTTGCAAGCTGGGGGTGGCCCCCCCCCCCTATGCCTAACAATTGGCGCTCCGTGCTACGTCACCCTGCGGTGGTTTCGGATACACTGCGGTAGGAAGTAGCTCTGGGCCGAATGGGGTGCCCATTCTCTCCGCCCCCCCTTCATATGAGTTGGTTGTTTTTCCCCTTTGGGGTGGGGCCAAACAAGGAGCCGAACAAGTTTAGGCTCATTCATCACCTGTCCTTACGGGGGGGGGGGTCAACGAGGCTATTAGCGTGGGGTATTGTACGGTATGTTACGCCTCAGTTGATGGGGCGGTTGATTGGGTCAGGGGTATGGTCGAGGGGCGGTGATGGCCGAGCCTTACATCGAGGCTGCCTTTCGGCTTCTCCCAGTACTCCCGGATAGTTTCCGGCTATTGGTCTGTCACTGGGAGGGGGAGTTCAAGAGGGACAAGTGGGTACCGGTGGGTTGCTCGGTTCATGTGCCTTGTGGGTACAGTTTAGTTTGTTTCTAGAATGGGTGGGTCGGTATGTGGCTGGAGTGAACTCCTTGGTCCACTATCGGGTCGACTTCCTCAGCGTTTGCCCGGCTGGGTCGCGTATCTGCGCAGTGTTTTGGCCACTCTGGAACGCATTGCGGAGCGATTTGGGGTGCCGCTGGCATCCGAGAAAAGGTAGGGGCCGAAGTCGGTCATACAATTTTTTGGCATAGTAATTGGCTCGGAGGCAATGGAGTGCAGATTACCATGGGACAAACTGGAAAGCCTCACAGCAAAAAATTGGCGAGATATTGGGTTCACAGAAAGTACAAATCTGAGCGCGGCAGTCGCTCCTGGGAAAACTTATTTTCGTGTGTCTTATTCTTCCTATGGGGCAAGTCGTTTGCACGCGCCGCTCGGCAAGCACGGCGGGGGGTTAAGTCACCCAAACACTTTGTGGGTTTGTGAAGGAACACAAGGAAGACCTGTCGGTTTGTCACTCCGTTTTGGAGTCCTCTAACAGTACGGCTCTGTGGATGTTCGGTCCGGTCAGCAATGTTGACATGGAACTGTTCACAGATGCGGCCGGGGGTTCGGGCTTTGGTGCATTCTTGCAGGGACAGTGTAGGGTGGGTCCTTTGCCCTAGTCCTGGTGCCAGCAGGGTTCACTAAGAACTTGGTTCGGCTGGAACTGTTTTCCGGTAGTGCTGGCGGTGGAATTATGGGGGCCCTGCCATCCGGTCTGTTTACATGGTGATAATCTGGGGGTGGTACAGGTGTTCAACAGGGTGATGGCTCCTCTCCCCCGGTTATTCGTCTCTTGCGGCACCTGGAGCTGCGCTGTTTCCAGGGGTATACCGGGAGTGGACAAGGTTGTGGTGGACGCCTTGTCCCGGTTTGCAGTGGGGACAGGTTCTGGGTTTGGTGCGTTAGGCAGAGTAGCAAGTGGTCCCCTGTCCAGCGTGTGAGTGGAGGATTCAGTTTGAATCATCTCACAGAAGGTCGGTAAGGTGAGGAAACATGGGCGGCCTAAGAGAAGGTCTGGTTGTGTGGCAGATGCTGGTTCGGGGGGCGGAGATGCAGCTGGCGGGTCCAGAGGTATGGGTCCTGATTCGATATTGTTTGTCCAGGAACATAGAGTCTGGGATGTCACAGTTGGTACTCGATAAGAAAAGTTGTTCAGTCTGGTATTCTCGTTTGAGTGGCTAAGGTGCCTGGAATTTTACTATGGTTTTTGGGTGCGACAAGCGCTCAAGGGATATAGCCAGCAGGAACGACTCGGCGCCCAGTATCGTTACATCTTAAAAGGTGTTATGGGGAATGTGGGGACATTGTGTTTATCCCGGTATGGGGTTGTGTCGTTTCTGCACAGTGTTTTGGTCTGGCAAATATCTTTGGAGCATTCGGGGTGGGCGAGTTAGTTAGCCCCTCCAAGAAACAGTTCAAGGTGGCTGCTGAAGTGTGGGGGGCTCATGAAGGGGCCACACTGCTTCTAAGCAGGTCCAAAACGGATCAGAGGGGGTGAGGTAAGTCAGTGCAGGTGGTCACTGTTGTGGGTTCAGACCTTTGCCCAGTCGGGCTGGTGGGGAATTCCGGCAGGTACGCCTGAAGGTGGGCGGTTCATTTGGTCACATAAGTAGGGGGCTCCAGGGTCACGGTATCAGTTCGTGGCAGGGTTTGGGCCTAGTGGAGAAAGAATTTCCCTGGCATTCCCTTAGGATTGGGGCAGCGACAGAGGCTGCACGTGATCGTCTTGATGAGGAAACAGTCAAGGTGATAGGCAGGTGGGAGTCGAAGAGGTTTCGACTACATGCAGGCCACAATGGTTGTTGGGCCTGGCGTAGGGGTAATTTGGTGGTTGCATCAATGGTTGTATAGGTTGCTTACTGTCTTTCCGGTACAGTTCAAGGATTGGTCTGGATTATGGGCCACTCCTTCGGAGATTGGGGGGACTTGGAGAGTGTATGTGCGACCGGTGGGTTGACAGCTGGGGGTCCCGAGACTGCAGGCTCGTGTACATTGGTTGCGTTTCCCAGGAATGATGTGGAAGTAGAGTGGTATCGGAAGTGCACAGGTTTGCACGTTGGGACCGACCACTGGAGGTACTGGTTCTCCATGTAGGAGAAATGATCTAGGGGGTGAGGTCAATGCTGGGGTCGTGAGGTTCCCGGATACGATAGTGGTATGATCAGTCATGGTGGCCAGAGGATGGCCAGACAGTGGAGTGGGTGAAAAAGAGCTTGGTGGAAGATGGACAGAGAGGTGGTGGGGGTACTGCGGTCAGTGGTCGTCTCTGAGCCAGCCTGTCGGCTTGAGGCCTATGACCAGGGGTTAGATAACGCAGTGCCAACCAAATGTGGTTTGTAAGTAGAAACGGGGGCCTGGCCGTCAGGCATCTGGGAGTTGGAGGTGTCTACATGAAGATACCTTAGGAGTGATGGAGTTCACTGCACAGATGTTGGTATCGATATGGTGGGGGTTGGGCCCGTAGGATGGGGTACAGCAAGCATTGAGGGTGTGGAGGTGCGCCCAAAGGCAAGGGGTTACCTTTGGGTGCTGGTGGCGGGTGTTTGGACTTTGCAGGAGAAGAAATTACCCCAAATATGGATGCCATTACCCAGAGGTGGTATGGGTTCTGAAGGGGTGTGGTTTCCAGTCTACCAAGGTGTAGCTGGAATGTTGGTTAATGGGGGCACTGCGGTCAGTGGTCGTCTCTGAGCCAGCTTCTCGGCTTGAGGCCTATGACCAGAGGCGAGGTACCGCAGTGCCAATAAAATGTTATAATGTTAAAAGGTTTTACAAGTCAGTGTTAGTGGTGCCTGCAAAGTCCAGCACTAGTATGAGAAGAACTGTTTTTCTCAGGAATTATATGGTTTATATATGTTATTTATTATTGGATGTTATCTAAAATAAAGGAGGCTGCTACGGCCAGTTTTACTCCAAGTTACAGTGGTGGTCTCATTATTATTAAAGGTTTAAGGGGGAGTATAAACAGTGTGTCCTAGCAGTAAAGGTTATATCTGGGATACCATAGTCATGTGACATTACATAGGAGATATAATCCTTTTGAACAAATCATCAGTGGATTGTACCCTCTCCTCCTTTCCAACCTGCATCAAACACTGAGATTACCTATTGTGTTTATGCTGTTTAAAGCTGAACTTGCATTTTAATAAGTCCAGGAACATCTTATTACCTTCCAAGCAGCAAAATCACTCTATAGTATTTCTATATTGAGGTCTGATAAGTGCTTCAAGCTTGGCTGAGACGGTGATATACATTCCTTAAATGTTCATAGCAGCTACATGCCTTTATGAATGGACTTGTTTGAGCTTATCTTGCATTGGATGCGCTTCACGACTATCTGTGTTTGATCCTCTATCCATTTGAGATTGATCAATGTTATTTCATTGCACCTGGAGACACCCAGCAAGTTACTGAGCACTCCCTGGACACCTGCCTTGAACTGATTGGCTGTACTTAAGAAGTGCATTTGAATCTGCATCTACTTCTCTCTTCTCTCTGAGCCCTGGTTCACACTGGGCTGCGGGAGTGAAGCCGTGCGAGTTCAGCTGAACTCGCACAATTTCACTGCCTCTGGCAGTCCCGATTTCGGCCGCGATTTAAGAGACATCTGTGCAGGTTTCTGCACAGATGTCAATGTAAATCGCGGGCTGAAATCGCAAAAAGTAGTACAGAGACTACTTTTTTAAATCGGTGCAATGCCGCAGATGTAGCGTCGCGCCGATTAGGACAGTGCCATTGCCGGCAATTTGCGGCAAAATCTGCCATTGTGACATGCGATTTGACATGCCAAATCGCATGTCAAAACGCACCAGTGTGAACCAGGGCTCACCCAGATGAGTGGAGCCAGCAATATATATCTGTATATCTACACATATATATATATATATATACATACCTATGCTCTTTGCCAGCAATCAGTCTGTATTTTGAAGGTTTGTGTTCATCTCTCCAGTCATTAGCCGCTGGTTAGCCTCTTAGTAATTTTTATTTCCATACAATGTTGTTATTTTTTTTTTATAGATAATTGTACATTGGAGGAACGGGTTCCACTCGGAAGGTCTCGGTACCACCCCAGTTGGACCTTTATTTTATAAACTGCATTTGTATTCATCAATAAAGTTTTTGTAATCATTCCAATTGACCCTTTTGCTAATTCTCCCTTGAAGACATTATTTGAGACAACTGTCTCATCTTTTTCTTTTTTACATGCTATTCAGTGTCTATCGGGAGGTATCCCGTCTTGTATAGACGTATCAGTGGTTTGGAATATTTATAATACACCCCAGGTTGGATTCCATTATTTTTTACTTTATTATTCACAATCCCCTGATCCCCTTTTGGATCATTTTCATTATAGGGATACCCTGGTTTAACTCTATTGATGAATACTGTTCCCTTTCACCTCTGTATTTTTATCCTAGACAGGACTGTTTAAGTTTGACTTTGCCATTAGAGGGGGTATCTCTCACTGTGGCATGGCATTTGTACCTGGGGATGAATTTGACCAGGAAATCAAGGCTACATTTGATGAAGATTTGTTAGAAGTTGAGCCAACAGTATCAGATGACATCCGACCACTATTTAGAGAACATAAAAGGCTGATTATTAGATCTCTAAATCGGAAGTGGGATGTATTGTCACTGGAATCATATATCAATAGGGGTATAATACCCCGTGGTCTAAGAAAACGGGTAATTCCCGCGGCTCACCTCCACACAAAAAAATTCTTAGAAAAGTGGAAAAAGGAATGCATTAGCCATGGCCTTGAGGTTATGAAGTTGATAGTGGAAGAAGAGAAAGAACAACTAACCACACTGCAACAGTCAATCTCTAAAAGTGGTGCTAAATTAGAACCATTTAAAGAGAGTACAGACTTTGAGAAATTAAATGATATTCTACGCAAAGAAATAGATAAGACTCAAAAAATTAAAATCACTAAACAAAATAAGTTTAGACGGGATCTGGATGACTGGGCCAAAGATGAGATCTTTGACCTGAGCATCAGGGGCCATCGGGGTAGATCTCGTCAACGTAGACATCCCTCTCATTCAGGTACTGACACGGGAGCCCAATCATCTGGAAGTGAAGATGAAACACCTAACACAGTGTCTTTTTTAAACAAAGAACACTTGGGAGTGGAAAATCCTTTTCCTCCCAAGGGGATCCTGAAGTCAGGCAAACAAGGAACAACAGGAGGAGGAAGGAACGTAGGAAGAGGCAAAAACAAAATAAGAAACGAGAATCAGAAGGGAGAACGCACCTTTACACAGAGTCAGAGACAATATCACTAAGTAGTTCCATGTCTTCCACTACAACTAAAGATATGAAAATTATCAATCTTTCAGAATTCAAGTTGGAAAAAAGACATATTGAACTACTTGGTAGGGGTCTCTCTTTCTCCCCATCAACTGATATGGATCATTTTGAGATCTATAAAGACCTCAACCTGTTTCTCAGAAAGGTCTACTTTAGATCACTATACACTGCCAAAACATCAATGGCCAATACAACAAATACTGATGATGCCACGGCACTTAGTCAGCTCGAGTCATTATTGGAGGAAGGTTGTGTTTCCTCCAGCGATGAAGAGTCTGACAATGTTGAATCGTGGAGAAGAAATGCAGGCCTTAGGATTAAATCGTTCAATATGCCTCAGTTTAAGAAAATAAAAGACTAGGAACCTTTTTAGACCTGGTCCAGGAAGATTTAGAAAGCATTGACTGGCATACCAATACTGCAGGCAATCTATCCCTTGATGAGCGGAGAGCACTTAAGGAACTCCGAGCAGCCGATCAAATTATAATAAAACCTAGTGATAAAGGTGGAAATGTGGTGCTTTTATCGGTGGATATGTATGAAAGGGAGATAAGACGCCTCCTCTCTGATCAGGCCACATATAAAAAAACTTGACCACAATCCTTTTTTTGAGCTTGTTAAGCTTATCAATGACAAACTTGTTCTAGCATTTGAAGTCACTCTCCTAACTAAAAAGGAATGGGAATATCTCCGAGTTGAGGATTTCAATTTCCCTACATTTACATCATTCCCAAAATTCACAAACAACAGAAGAGCCCCCCCGGGAGACCAATTGTATCAGCTATCAGAGGTCCCTTAGAAAGAGTTGGCAAATATATAGACTGTCTGATTAAAGAACTGGTTGTATCTTTGCCATCCTACGTCTGTGATACTGGAGACATCTTGAATAAAATCTCTGACCTGGTGCTCCCCGAAGGAGCTCTCCTAGTGGGTATTGACGTAGAATCTTTATATACGTCAATACCACATGAATGGGGCATATTGGCTGTACATCATTTTTTAGACCAACAGTACTATACTACCTACTATAGGAGCACAAAATGAATTTGTCCTTGAGTTGCTGGAATTGGCTTTAAAGAATAATTCCTTTCAATTTTCAAACCAATTCTTTCAGCAACTCTGTGGCACATCAATGGGAGCCCCCTGGGCTCCAGCATACGCGTGCCTCCATTTGGGTTGGTGGGAGGAAGATACTGTCTATGCCTCTTTGATGTACCTTGGCCATGCCCACACCTGGCTAAGGTACATTGATGACATTTTGATGGTGTGGACGGGCACTGAGGCATTGCTCAGTGCATTTATGGATGAACTTGGGAACAATACCCGTAACATCAGACTTACCTATGTGGCAGATCATCATGAGATTCCTTTTCTTGATCTGTCCATAAGAATAGAAAACGGCAAACTAGCGACTCAGACTTTTCGCAAAGCAACTGCCGCGAATACTTTACTACAAGCAGACAGCCATCATCTCAGGTCTTTGATACGCAGTATACCGGTGGGGCAGTTTCTTCGAATACGGAGAAACTGCTCCACAGACCAGGATTATTATCGGGAATCTGAATCCCTTTACCGGAGATTCCGCGAACGTGGGTACCCCCATCGCACCTTACGCCGTGCTAAGAGAATTGCCGGCGAAAGGGACAGGGCAGACTTACTTAGGCCCTGTGATGTAGAGAAGAGCGCTCCAACTGGACCAGTAAGGTTCATTACCCCATATGGTAAACAGTGGCAAAAAGTTGGATCGATCTTGTCCCAGCACTGGCATATTCTGACCCGATGTGAGACCCTTAGAAGCATAGTGGGGGATAAACCATCCATCACTGCCAAAAGGGCAAGAAACCTCCGAGATGACTTAGTCTAATCTGAATTCAGACATATTCCCGATAGAAGTTGGCTCACTAACATGCCTCGGGTTACTGGCATGTTTGCATGTGGTCACTGTAGCACATGCAAATACGTGGACCGCTCTAAAACATTTAGAGATTCAGATTCTAGACAAACATTTGAAATTAGATCTTTTATAAACTGTTCCACTGCCAGGGTTCTGTACATTCTGGAATGTCCTTGCCACAAACTTTATATAGGCAAAAATAAACGCCAGCTAAGGATAAGATTCGGCGAACACCTTAAAAACATTAGAACCAAGGAAGATACACCTATAGCTCAACATTTCCTCCAATTCCATCAGAGTAAAACATCTGGATTGACTGTCAAGGGATTCTATGCCCTTGACCTTCCGGAACGGAGAGGTGACTATGATACGGTGCTCCTCAGAAAGGAAAAATTATGGATTTTTCGTCTCCAGACCCTTCAACCGAAGGGCCTCAATACTGAATTGAGTCTAAAAAAAAATCTTAACGCCATAAATTGACTGTATAGGCTCTATTTTGACTGACCTGACACATGCTGTTCCCCTGTGCGTTTTATTAACAACACAGGGGGCAACAACATGTGCCTTACATCCTTCTATATACAGTATGACAGCACACAACATGTAGTAATATTAATACTACCTGCTGTGGTCTCTGCATTCCATCTACTGTCCCTATGTGATAATAGGTCACTAATTTCAGCAATTGCTCCATCAGACCCGCTTCTAGGCTTCTTATAATAATGTTATAAGTATCCTTGCTAACAAAGCCAGCCCTGAAAAGGAAAAACCACACTGATTTCATTTGATTCCTTTAAGCAAAGAATACTAGAGAAGTGAATAGCATTGCCAATGAATATTTAAAATATATATTGCCAGTGTGCCTAATTGCTATGCACTTTTTCAGCCAAACAGTTTCATTCATTCATTTGTCTTTTTACAACATGCAATTTTAGTTGTCGCCACTTGATGGCAATATACAATCCTTGTGTCTTTGGGTCTTGGTTTCTGATTGGCTAATATGCCCTATTTAATGATCACAATAACCCAGACACAACATCCAGACAAAGTGACCGTTGAGGGTCACGAAACTAGTCGATGTACGATGTGTTTGCTACTTGACTACCTCTGCTATATTGACTGAACATCTGAGTGAACATGATTTTCATTTGAAAAACGGGACTGCTATAGTTTACTTTGCTCTGCAGCTCAGCTTTCTTGGATCTTGACTGCCATCTACTGGCCACTGGAGGAATACATTTTCCAGCTTTGTTCCATGCAGGCTTCCTTACACTCTCCACACGTGTCTTACCAACACTGTATGTGTTTACCAAGACTTTCTGAATACAACACAAACAGACAACTGCATTTGCACGGCTTCAGTGGCGTAACCAGAGTTAGGGGCGCCCGGGGCAGATTTATTTTTTCGCCCCCCCCCCCCTCCCCCAATAAATTTTTATGAAAAAACACTTATGAAAAAAACAATAGAAACAAAACTTTCAACATGTAAGAGGTGAAATGATTAATCCAATGTAATGCATCCCTCAGGGCTTTCAGCATGTAGGGGGTTAAATGATTAATCCAATGTAATGCAGCCAGCTTTCAGCATGTAAGGGGTTAAATTATTGCAGGATTAATCAATTAACCCCTTACTGTAAGGGATTAAATGATTAATCTTGCAATCATAATAATTTAACCCCTTACATGCTGAAAGCCCTGAGGGATGCATTACATTGGATTAATCATTTCACCCCTTACATGTTGAAAGTCCTACAGTTCATGCGCTGTTAATGTTGTAATCAAATTATTGTAGGCCGCAGCAGGAGGGGCTTTTGGCAATGGCATCATCAGGACAGAGGCATGTTGTTACTGTAATGAGTCACTGGCTCATTACAGTGATCCTGATGATGCCATTGCCAAAAGTCACCTCCTGCTGCGGCCTACAATAATTTGATTATAACATTAACAGCGCATGAGTCTGTACTGCTTAGGCCCTCAGGGCAGTCAATGGCATGCTGTGTGTGTGTACTACTTTTCTTGCTGCTGGAGACTGGAGAGGAGAGTGAGCCTGGTCGGGTCGGGCAATGCATTAACAATGTGAATGTACATACACGTGGCATAGTGATAGCGCCTGGTGGCAGCATGGAGGTCTGAGTCTCCTCCTCTCTCCCCAAACTAGGTGCTGCTTGTGTGGTGGCGGTGCGGTGCCGAGTGTCAGTGACCTCAGTCAGGACTTGTATTGTGACACATTTACTATTGTCACACTGTGTGACAATAGTAAATTTGTCACAATACAAGTACTGACTGAGGTCACTGACACTCGGCATATGACCGACCCTGAAACTTGCTTGTTGTGCAGTGAGATTTGGGCCTTTTTTATTTTATTTTTATAATTTTTGCAGCAGCAACTTTAAGGGGCAATTTAAAAAAAATGTTCGGAGCTACCTGGAAAACTGCATGTACATTTGTTCATCACCATTGTTGCCTCCATTCGCACGTGAACAAATGTACATGCAGTTTTCCAGGTAGCTCCGAACATTTTTTTTAAACTGCCCCTTAAAGTTGCTGCTGCAAAAATTATAAAAATAAAATAAAAAAGGCCCAAATCTCACTGCACAACAAGCAAGTTTCAGGGTCAATGGTCATATGATATTTCTATTCCATTCCTGCTAGAAATATTATATGACCCTGAAACTTGGATTCAATCATTCACAAATAGCATAGCAGTTATCTACATGGAGGAGTACTACTACCATCATCATTCATGATTCATCTAGATCAGTGTTTTTCAACTTCAGTCCTCAAGGCACACCAACAGGTCATGTTTTCAGGCTTTCCATTATTTTGCACAGGTGATTTGATCAGTTTCACTGCCTTAGTAATTTCATCTGAGGGAAATCCTGAAAACTTGACCTGTTGGTGTGCCTTGAGGACTGGAGTTGAAAAACACTGATCTAGACAAGTAAATCTTGTTGTCATTATTACCTGGCTCGTCTACACAATGTGAGCTTGTGCTCCAGCTCCTCCACTGCACATGATGTCAGCCAGGGACTGGGAGGGAGATTCTTCCGTCTGTCACTGTCAGGACTCACTCATGACTATAGTATAACAGATGTATTACAACCTGTAACCCCTTACTCTTACTGTAACCCCTTGAAGACAAACCCCCCAACCATTAACCTCCCATTAATTGGAGACCACACCATTTGAGTTGGGGAAACAAAGGCCGTAGCAGCCTATTTATTAAAACGTAATAACTTAACATTCACGTAAAACACATCTGTTATAAAACCTGAACTACCTAAAGTTGGTCTCCGCAGGCAAAGCCTCTAGCAACCCATATCTCAACTCTATATATATAAACATATATATATAACTCAACATTTTTGCACTGCGGTCTCTGGACTTCCTCTGACAGGCCTCAAGCCGACAAGCTGGCTCAAAGACACTTACGACCGCAGTGCTCCATACTCAGTCCCTCCAGTTAACCTCCGTTATCTGGAATCACCATCATACCCCCTGTCACCGACAGGTCGAATTTCAGCTTTTAAAGTCTCGTTCTTCACCCGCAGAGACCAACTAACGCTGCCACGACAAACCTTCTGTGCCTAGAATGACAAGAAAAGAACACACAACGCCACAACACTGACAGACAAGCATTTACACAGATTTTAAGGGAGGGTGGGCGGGAACTTTCTCCCCACGTTGTGCTTGCCGGGGGGCGGGAAACTGACATTTTATGTACTCCTATCCCCGCCCCTACCCCCCGGCCAGCCAATGGTTGTTCCCTGTTTCCCTAGTCATGCAGCCCTCCGCCCAGTCCATTACATTCCCCTGCTCTGGGCTTTTCTTGACTATAGTATAACAGATGTATTACAACCTGTAACCCCTTACTCTTACTGTAACCCCTTGAAGACAAACCCCCCAACCATTAACCTCCCATTAATTGGAGACCACACCATTTGAGTTGGGGAAACAAAGGCCGTAGCAGCCTATTTATTAAAACGTAATAACTTAACATTCACGTAAAACACATCTGTTATAAAACATGAACTACCTAAAGTTGGTCTCCGCAGGCAAAGCCTCTAGCAACCCATATCTCAACTCTATATATATAAACATATATATATAACTCAACATTTTTGCACTGCGGTCTCTGGACTTCCTCTGACAGGCCTCAAGCCGACAAGCTGGCTCAAAGACACTTACGACCGCAGTGCTCCATACTCAGTCCCTCCAGTTAACCTCCGTTATCTGGAATCACCATCATACCCCCTGTCACCGACAGGTCGAATTTCAGCTTTTAAAGTCTCGTCCTTCACCCGCAGAGACCAACTAACGCCACAGCACACAAGGATAAAGCCTTAACCTTGTGAGCCCCTCCATACCCTAATGGCCCGCTGTATGCCATCCTGTAAACCCAGAACCCACATATCTATCCCTACTGCTGTAAGGTGCACCCCGTCCCCCCTCAGGTACCTCCAGGTGTCCTCTTCCAGCTCCATGTGGCGCACCACCAACCCCCCGTTCCGAACCATAAATCTGCCCACGTCCCGGTTAACCTTCCTTCGGGCCCGATTGATCCCTTCCACCGATCTTGCCAATCGCCACGTGGTCCGAGCCACTATGTCAGACCATACGATGATCATATCCGGGAATGCCATCCTAAGCCTCAGAACATCAAATTTGATGTCCCTCGTAATATCCAGCATTGATCGAGCCCCTAGATCGTTGCCACCCACGTGCAGCAGTAAAACGTTGGGTGGCCGGTCCAATCGCGCAAAGAGATGTACTTCAGGGACTGTCCTACCCCAAAGCATTCCCGGTACTCCCAGCCAGCGAATACAGGCTTCCTCCCTAGGGAAGCCCAGTTGCCGCCCATCTGGCCTAACATCCGCCCTCCTCGCCACCCAGAAGACGAAGGAGTGGCCCAGAATCCATACTAAGGCCTGAATCGCATCTGAAAGAGAAGATAAGTACAACCCGATAATCACCACATATAGCCCGAACAGCCAAAAAAAAAAAAAAAAAAACAGAGCACACACTCACAATATCCCCCTTTTTCTCCCGGGTCATCCCTAGTTGTCTACCAAATGGGGGCGAACATAACTCTGGAACCTCCTGGATTCCCACCTGCCTATTCGTTTTACCGCTTCAATACCCAACCCACAACGGGCCGCCTCGGTCGCGGCCCCTAGCCTAAAAGAGTGAGACGAGAAAACCCTCTCATCCAACCCCAATGAACGAACGCATTTCCTAAAAATGGCGACAAACTGAAATTTCGACAGAGGCGATCCGTCCCCATGTACCAAGAAGGACCCCATCCATTCCGGGCGTATTTCCAAAAAGGACCTTACCGCCCCCACCGGACGCACCGGCGATCCAGGCAAAGCAAATACCTGGACCTCCTTGCCTTTGCCCGCTTGGTCAGTCTTTGACCTGTGCAGCCAAATGGACACCCTGTCCCCACAACAAACCACTTTGTGAAAACCTAAGCCACCCTGAACCTTCCTTGAAGGGCTAACCAGTTCGCCAATCCTGAAGGCCCCAAAAAACGCCAACAAAAAAGCCACCCTGAATAGTGTCGCCTCGTAAACCGAAGAGCAGATCGCTGGTAACATGCCCAAGATTCCCTGAAGAATCGAGAAGGACACCGGGCGCCTGGAGTCCCTGGTCACCCCTGCCTTCCTGTAGCCCTTGAGTGCCTGACGCACCCAAAATTCCTTGGTGAAGTCAGGGGAACCCTGCAACTTGAAAAGGAACGCCAGACCTGACATCTTTCTGTTCATAGCTGCCACCGACACCCCGTCTTCAATGTTCCTGGACACAAAATACAGTACCAACCACCTGACGTCCGCACCAAACGGATCAACCTCCGACAGTCTTGCCAATGACTCCCACTCCTGCCACACTTTGCTGTATGCCCCCCATGTAGCCTCACTCACCGACCTCTTGATCCACTTGGAGATCACGCCAACGCAATCCTCCACAGCTCCTCCGGACAAGGCACTCCGTGTTGCTCCGCGGCTGGCGCCAACTCTCGGAACCTGTCCCACTGAAACCGAGATAAAGCGTCAGCAATGACGTTTTCAACCCCAGGGATGTGAACTGCATGTACAAAAACATTCAATTGCAAGCATCTCAGAACTAAGTGCTGCAACAAGCGAACTACCGGAGGCGAGGCGGCTGACACTCGGTTGATAACCTGTACCACTCCCAGGTTGTCCACATGAAATCTCACCTTCCGGTCCCTGAACTCAGTTCCCCACAATTCCACCGACAGTACCACCGGAAACAATTCCAGCAGCACCAGATTCCTCGTGAAGCCCGCCTCCACCCAGTTCTCAGGCCACGAGCCCGCGCTCCACTGGCCTTGAAAAAATGCTCCAAAGCCTGAGGATCCCGCGGCGTCCGTGTACAGCTCCAGATCAAAATTGCTGACCGGGCCCGCCATCCACAATGCCCTGCCATTGAATGACTCTAAAAATGTGTGCCACACCCGCAGGTCGTCCCTATGCACCCTCTTCAGGGTCACAAAGTGATTCGGTGATTCCACCCCTGCGGTACTGGCCGACAATCTTCGGCTAAATACACGGCCCATGGGCAAGATGCGGCAGGCAAAATTCAGCTTCCCGAGCAAGGATTGAACCTCCCAGAGCCGAACCTTCCTGACCCCCAAAAACCCCCTGATCTCAGCCTTCAGCGCTTCCAGTTTGTCAGCCGGCAGTCGGCATTCCATGGCCTCGGAATCCAAAGTGATCCCCAAAAACGTCATTACCGTGCGCGGGCCTTCCGTCTTCTCGGGGGCCAAAGGCACCCCGAAACGATCCGCTATGTGCTCTAAAGTGGCCAGAAGCACCACGGCAATTCTGGAGGCCGCTGGCCCTACACACAGGAAGTCGTCCAGGTAATGGATGATCGAATTGACACCCGTTACGTCCCGTACCATCCACTCCAAAAATGATCTGAATGTCTCGAACAGCGCACAAGAAATGGAGCACCCCATGGGAAGACACTGGTCCACGTAAAAACATCCCTCCCAGTAACACTCTAACAGCCGGAAGCTGTCAGGGTGCACCGGCAGTAAGCGAAAAGCCGCTTCGATATCTGACTTAGCCATCAAAGCGCCGCGCCCGTAGTGTCTAACCCAGTGAACCGCAGCATCGAATGACGTGTAGCCGTACCACCCACTCCAAAAATGAGCTGAACGTCTCGAACAGCGCACAAGAAATGGAGCACCCCATGGGAAGACACTGGTCCACGTAAAAACGTCCCTCCCAGTAACACCCTAACAGCCGGAAGCTGTCAGGGTGCACCGGCAGTAAGCGAAAAGCCGCTTCGATATCTGACTTAGCCATCAAAGCGCCGCGCCCGTAGTGTCTAACCCAGTGAACCGCAGCATCGAATGACGTGTAGCTCACTGAACAGTCCTCGGGGTCGATCGCGTCATTGACCGACCCCCCTTTTGGGAAGGAGAGGTGGTGTATCAACCTAAACTTGTTGGGTTCTTTTTTGGGGACCACACCCAATGGGGAAACCACCAGACCCTCCAAGGGTGCTACCAAAAAGGGACCCCCCATATGGCCTAGCGCCACCTCCCTCCGTAGTTTCTCCGAAACCACGTCGGGATGCAACAGAGCAGACCGCAAATTACGAGAAACCGGCGGAACCCCCTCTAGCTTGCACGGAATCCGGAAACCCACTGAAAACCCCTCCTCCAAAATGCGCGCCGCTCGTCTGTCCGGATACCTACCGAGAAACGGCCGCATCCTTTCCACCCTCACCGGAGTCTTCCCTCTTGTTTGTAGACTCTCCGGGACGCCCTTTTCCCTGTTTGAAACATTTGGACAACGGGTGGGAGCCCCCGCAGCCAGTGCACTCATGCTTGTATTTACAGGTGCCTCCGAACCTGCAGGTGCCAGAGTTGAACTGCCAACACACCCCTCTTGCCCTTCCGGCCGGTTGCCCCAGGGACGATGGACCACCGCCCCCCCCCCTGAAAAAACTGGCCCGGGGCCCTCGCCGCCGTCATCAGGCACAGCCACAAGTTCATGTCCTTCTGGTTCCAGCGCAGGTCTGGTCGCACCGCCATCTTCTGCCGAAACTGCTCGTCGTATTGTAGCCACGCCGAACCCCCGTACACCCTGTGTGCCTCCCTGATTGCGTTCTGGTATATGAAGAGCGCCGAGCAGTGCTCCGGCTTCTTCTCGCCTACCACACATGCCAAAATACTAAAGGCCTGCAGCCAATTTGTGAAAGTTCGCGGAATCAAACGATACCTGCGTCTCTCCTCCTCCTCCTTCTTGGATTCATCTGGCTTGCCCCTGTCCAGATTGAACTTTTCCAACGGCAGCAGGGAGAAAATCTCCACATACTCACCTTTCCAAATCTTCTCCCTCACTTCAGCCTTCAAATGGGTGCCCAAAGACGCCTCATAGCACAAGTAAACCTCACACTTGGCCGAGTCAGCGAGGCGAATTATTTCCTGCCTCACAGACGGCTCGCTAACCCCCTGCCCTTTTCCGTCAGCCTGCGCCACCAACGTGGCAGCTGCTGAACCCGTAGGAGCCACCCCTGCGGCCGGCTGAACTGGGGGAATGGCCCCACCTGCCGGCGAAACCACTGGCGACACAGAATTCCCCCCGTCCGCCCCCGCAGGGGGGGCCCATGCCGCCTCAGGGCCAACCACCGCACCCCCAAAGGTCTCAAACTTGCCCACCAGCTCCTTTATACCCGCCAAAAATCCTGCAAAGCCGCCTAACCCTGGGTCCGCCACCCCCCCAGCTGCTGCCCCCTGTACCGTGCCCGTCAGCCCCGACCCCAAAGTACTAACAGGTCCCACCCCACAGCTAACTGGCGCTAACAGCCCTAAACCATCAGTTAAAGGTAAATGAAAATTGGACTCACCGGGCTGCCTAGGTAAGGACCCACCAGCCAACCGTCCCGCATCCATCGCAGCTGCCGCACTCCTGGGAGGTAGGTCTTCCTCGGACTCCGTCAGCTCCCCTTCCGACCGCACCACTTCCGAGTCGTCCTCTGCAGCACAGTGCCCACCAGGGGAAGGGTCCCTGGCTGCCGCGAGTCTGGCGGCCGCTTGTCGATCCCTAAGCACGCCAGACCCGTCCACGGACTTCCGCGTCGCCTTCCGCGGGCCTGGGGGGCTTCCCCCAGCCCTGTTGCCCCCACCATTGCTGCCGCTATGCCCCGCCTCCGTCGGGCTGGATATCACCAGGCCGCCTGCTGAAGAGGTAGTAGGCCCGGCCGCCGCGCTCCTCGTTCTCCCTCGCTGAGGCGCCGCACCACGCGCGGTAGCGCGCGGGGCCCGCCGGATCCGACTCCACGCGCCGAGCGGGTGCTGTGGCCGCCCCAGGGCTGACGGAGCGGCCTCCTGCCGAGCCCCGTCCGCGTTGGGGATTCCTCCCAGACCCCCCTCCCGTAGGCATAGCAGCGCGCTTCGCGGGGGGGCCCGGAGGGGCCCGCGAGTGGGGACTCCCATGGTGACGCTGGGCTCTGGGGGATGTGTCCGGTGAAAAGCGCTCCGGAGGCCGCGACCGTTGAGCTCGCCCCGTGACCCTCCCCCCCTCGGTGGACAAAGCTGCCGACCTACCGAAGATAGGTCGCAGCTGCTCCTCTAGCCACCCGGGACCATGTAAGGCCGCCTCCGCCTGTAGCCTGGCCAGCATGTCTGCGATGGCAGCCATTGGAACTTTCTCACCACGTTGTGCTTGCCGGGGGGCGGGAAACTGACCTTTTATGTACTCCTATCCCCGCTCCTACCCCCCGGCCAGCCAATGGTTGTTCCCTGTTTCCCTAGTCATGCAGCCCTCCGCCCAGTCCATTACATTCCCCTGCTCTGGGCTTTTCTGGAGGAGAAGACAGAAGAAGATGCCTGGCGCCGCGGCGGTATCCCTCTGCAGAAGCGCGGGCGGGACACCTCTATACCACGGCAGCCTTTGCGCATGCGCCCGGCGCCCACGATCGTGGATTGGCCAGATCGGGCGCGCTGGCAGTGAGCACAGCACATGACCACAATACGCCCAATCACAAGGCGGCGGTGGCCTGACTGTACTGGCTGTACTCGCCTCGGGAGTCGGGACATTAATTATGACTCCCATTAAAAAGAAGTGACACACATGGCACGGTCCTGGTCCGGACGCCGGGATTTCGCCCCCCCCCCCCCCCCAAATTTTTCGCCCGGTGCGTGAGCCCCCCCTGCCCCCCCCCCCCCACCGCTACGCCAGTGCACGGCTTGCAGACACTATATGGACAGAACTGTGGCAGGCTTCAGTAAGGGTAAGAACCCTCTATACATCATTGGATTTTAGGACCTGTATGTTGGAGTAATCCTGTGACATTACATAGGAGATATAATCCTTTTGAACAAATCATCAGTGGATTGTACCCTCTCCTCCTTTCCAACCTGCATCAAACACTGAGATTACCTATTGTGTTTATGCTGTTTAAAGCTGAACTTGCATTTTAATAAGTCCAGGAACATCTTATTACCTTCCAAGCAGCAAAATCACTCTATAGTATTTCTATATCGAGGTCTGATAAGTGCTTCAAGCTTGGCTGAGACGGTGATATACATTCCTTAAATGTTCATAGCAGCTACATGCCTTTATGAATGGACTTGTTTGAGCTTATCTTGCATTGGATGCGCTTCACGACTATCTGTGTTTGATCCTCTATCCATTTGAGATTGATCAATGTTATTTCATTGCACCTGGAGACACCCAGCAAGTTACTGAGCACTCCCTGGACACCTGCCTTGAACTGATTGGCTGTACTTAAGAAGTGCATTTGAATCTGCATCTACTTCTCTCTTCTCTCTGACCCAGATGAGTGGAGCCAGCAATATATATCTGTATATCTACACATATATACATACCTATGCATTTTGCCAGCAATCAGTCTGTATTTTGAAGGTTTGTGTTCATCTCTGATGCGCTGATATTAACTTAATAGTGTAAATCATACAGACAAAACAAATATATCAGGGAGGAACAATCTCCATATGTGTTTAAATACATGTGATTAGTCCTTAATCAAGTGCACAGTGAAGGCAGCAACACGGATTCCATACAAGGAAAAACACATAAACGATGCCCTCCTTCACTAAGAGTGTGGATCCCAAATGAGAATCAGGTGATCAGGCACTCGTAGCAGATGAATATGAAAAAAAGGGAGAAGAAGAAAAACCTCATTGCACAAACATCGGATAACAGACGAATAATACGATCCAACAACCATCAGCAAATGCACTCACGGATCCCCGCTTAGTATAAGCATGAAACGCCACTCAGTGCGCTGTCTCCTCAACTCGATCCGATGGATTCGGATACGATCGTAGGCTCCTCCCTACGCGTTACGTCACGGGCACGCGACTTATTCATGGGTTGCTACGGAGATTGAGTATGGCTTATGTTTAAATAGCCTCCTCGTTGTCAGCGTGTCATCGGAGTGAGCAACAGGGAAAGGCAAACATCATTGGGGCTACAAAAACTTACACATAGTGGGTTCTATGTGAGCGCAAATGCAGATACACGGATATACAAAATTTTATACAAAATTTTAATACATATATCTAATTAAAAATTAAAAAGATTAAAACACTATTGATTTCCATTCCACATACCTAAATGCGCCCTCTAGTGGCTAGGTACTGAGCTGAGCATACATAACCATATATTATACTGAATACATTAATTGGAAATATATATAATGAAAATAAATAATTATTAATACATGTAAAACTGCACTAATAATAAGCAACAATAATAGGACCATCACTAAGACCCAAAAGGAAGATAAAAAATAGTCATAAAATTAATAATTAAGAAATTATTACATAATTAAAAAATTATTACAAATAAACGAAGTCTAAAAATCAGAAATGAAACAATTAAGATCAAAATCAATATTCAGGCCATTGGGAGATAGAGTTTGCATCTCATGTATCCAGCGAGACTCAGATTTGCTCAATTCCCTTATTTTATGACTGCCTCTCCAATGTGGGTTGTATTTGGCAATGGCCCAAAATTTCATTTCTCTGGGATTTTTATGATGACACACATCAAAATGTCGGGACACATTATGTTTGGGGAAAGCCTTCTGAATATTTTGGACATGCTCCCTGATACGCTTCCACATTGGTCGCTTGGTCCGTCCAATATACTGAAGCGAACAGGAGCATTCCAAGACATAAACTACCCCCTCAGTCCTACAGGTAATTAGGTCCTTTATGTCATATTCCTTTTTGGTAACCGTGGATATAAATTTAGAACATTTTTGTCCATTAAAATTGGTATGTCTGCACGCAAAACACCGTTTGCACGGGAAGAAGCCTTTTCCCTGGTAGAAGGTAAGTGAATTATTTCTCATTGGCGGGTCAGGGATATTTTTCGCTACCAGATCCCTTAGAGTTGGAGCTCTTCTATATACCACCCTTGGATAGCTAGGTAAAATTCCCTGTAGTTGCCTATCCGCTTTTAGTATTGGCCAATGCTTTTTTAGAATGGCTTCAAGTTGCTTATGTTGCATGTTATAATTTAAAATAATTGGTAATTCAGATTCCAGCCTATTTTGTTTTACTTTATCTTGTACTAAGGAGGTGCGTGGGGTTTCATATACCTTAGTGATTTGTTCCTGAATGAAATCCTTATTGTAACCCTTATCAATAAATTTTGTTCCGATCATTTTAGCTTGATCCAAAAATACCTGCGGATCTGAGCAGTTTCTTCGGATCCTTAACAATTGCCCCTTGGGTATATTAATTAACCATGGATCATGGTGACAGCTGTCTACAGGTATGTAGCTGTTTCTCTGGACCGGCTTGAAGTAAGTTTTGGTTTTCAACTGTTGATTTTCCATAGTGATCTCCAGATCAAGGAACTGAATGGTTGTGTTGCTAATAGTATAAGTAAGTTTAATATTTTTCTGATTACTATTTAGTTTTCCAAAAAATTGTATTAGGGAGCTCTCATCACCTTTCCAGATGATGATACAATCATCTATAAATCTTCTGTACAGTAGAAGCTGTTCAGGCATATTCTCATATATAGATGACTCCTCCCATTCTGACATGAAAACATTAGCCACACTTGGTGCATATTTGGCACCCATTCCAATGCCATTAAGTTGTCGATAATACTCTGATTTGTGCCAGAAGTAATTGTGCTGTAGCCCATAAGCCAAACATCTTAGGATAAAACGTTTCTGTTTAGATATGAGCTGACCAAAGTTATTCAGTGCCCATTTTGTTGCCCCAATGGCTTCCTGATGGTTTATCACAGTATACAGTGATGCCACATCGGCCGTGGCTAATAAATAGCCACAATCAGGTTCAAATGTAGTACTCTCAAGGATTTGTATCAAATGCTTCGTGTCCCTGAGGTACGCCTTAGTTTGGGGCACTAGTGGCTGTATATATTTATCCACATACTCCCCTAGACGTGAATTAATGGACTGAATACCATTTATAATAGGTCGTCCGGGAGGTTTGATAGAGTCCTTGTGGATCTTTGGAACTGTATAGATAATGGGTACTCTGCACACTTCAGGTATTAGATATTTGGTTTCTCTTTTGTTCAGTACACCTTTTTCTTTCCCTCTATGGATCAATTCAACTAACTCCTCTTTATATTCTCCTGTAGGGTTAGTTTGTAATTTAATGTAAGTGTTCGCATCCTCCAATTGTTTGGCCGACTCTTCATAGTAGTAGTCCTTGGATAGGTCACCATGATCCATGGACCACTATGGCCCCACCCTTATCGGCTGGTCTTATAATCACCTTTGATGCCACTAGTGCCCCAAACTAAGGCGTACCTCAGGGACACGAAGCATTTGATACAAATCCTTGAGAGTACTACATTTGAACCTGATTGTGGCTATTTATTAGCCACGGCCGATGTGGCATCACTGTATACTGTGATAAACCATCAGGAAGCCATTGGGGCAACGAAATGGGCACTGAATAACTTTGGTCAGCTCATATCTAAACAGAAACGTTTTATCCTAAGATGTTTGGCTTATGGGCTACAGCACAATTACTTCTGGCACAAATCAGAGTATTATCGACAACTTAATGGCATTGGAATGGGTGCCAAATATGCACCAAGTGTGGCTAATGTTTTCATGTCAGAATGGGAGGAGTCATCTATATATGAGAATATGCCTGAACAGCTTCTACTGTACAGAAGATTTATAGATGATTGTATCATCATCTGGAAAGGTGATGAGAGCTCCCTAATACAATTTTTTGGAAAACTAAATAGTAATCAGAAAAATATTAAACTTACTTATACTATTAGCAACACAACCATTCAGTTCCTTGATCTGGAGATCACTATGGAAAATCAACAGTTGAAAACCAAAACTTACTTCAAGCCGGTCCAGAGAAACAGCTACATACCTGTAGACAGCTGTCACCATGATCCATGGTTAATTAATATACCCAAGGGGCAATTGTTAAGGATCCGAAGAAACTGCTCAGATCCGCAGGTATTTTTGGATCAAGCTAAAATGATCGGAACGAAATTTATTGATAAGGGTTACAATAAGGATTTCATTCAGGAACAAATCACTAAGGTATATGAAACCCCACGCACCTCCTTAGTACAAGATAAAGTAAAACAAAATAGGCTGGAATCTGAATTACCAATTATTTTAAATTATAACATGCAACATAAGCAACTTGAAGCCATTCTAAAAAAGCATTGGCCAATACTAAAAGCGGATAGGCAACTACAGGGAATTTTACCTAGCTATCCAAGGGTGGTATATAGAAGAGCTCCAACTCTAAGGGATCTGGTAGCGAAAAATATCCCTGACCCGCCAATGAGAAATAATTCACTTACCTTCTACCAGGGAAAAGGCTTCTTCCCGTGCAAACGGTGTTTTGCGTGCAGACATACCAATTTTAATGGACAAAAATGTTCTAAATTTATATCCACGGTTACCAAAAAGGAATATGACATAAAGGACCTAATTACCTGTAGGACTGAGGGGGTAGTTTATGTCTTGGAATGCTCCTGTTCGCTTCAGTATATTGGACGGACCAAGCGACCAATGTGGAAGCGTATCAGGGAGCATGTTCAAAATATTCAGAAGGCTTTCCCCAAACATAATGTGTCCCGACATTTTGATGTGTGTCATCATAAAAATCCCAGAGAAATGAAATTTTGGGCCATTGCCAAATACAACCCACATTGGAGAGGCAGTCATAAAATAAGGGAATTGAGCAAATCTGAGTCTCGCTGGATACATGAGATGCAAACTCTATCTCCCAATGGCCTGAATATTGATTTTGATCTTAATTGTTTCATTTCTGATTTTTAGACTTCGTTTATTTGTAATAATTTTTTAATTATGTAATAATTTCTTAATTATTAATTTTATGACTATTTTTTATCTTCCTTTTGGGTCTTAGTGATGGTCCTATTATTGTTGCTTATTATTAGTGCAGTTTTACATGTATTAATAATTATTTATTTTCATTATATATATTTCCAATTAATGTATTCAGTATAATATATGGTTATGTATGCTCAGCTCAGTACCTAGCCACTAGAGGGCGCATTTAGGTATGTGGAATGGAAATCAATAGTGTTTTAATCTTTTTAATTTTTAATTAGATATATGTATTAAAATTTTGTATAAAATTTTGTATATCCGTGTATCTGCATTTGCGCTCACATAGAACCCACTATGTGTAAGTTTTTGTAGCCCCAATGATGTTTGCCTTTCCCTGTTGCTCACTCCGATGACACGCTGACAACGAGGAGGCTATTTAAACATAAGCCATACTCAATCTCCGTAGCAACCCATGAATAAGTCGCGTGCCCGTGACGTAACGCGTAGGGAGGAGCCTACGATCGTATCCGAATCCATCGGATCGAGTTGAGGAGACAGCGCACTGAGTGGCGTTTCATGCTTATACTAAGCGGGGATCCGTGAGTGCATTTGCTGATGGTTGTTGGATCGTATTATTCGTCTGTTATCCGATGTTTGTCCAATGAGGTTTTTCTTCTTCTCCCTTTTTTTCATATTCATCTGCTACGAGTGCCTGATCACCTGATTCTCATTTGGGATCCACACTCTTAGTGAAGGAGGGCATCGTTTATGTGTTTTTCCTTGTATGGAATCCGTGTTGCTGCCTTCACTGTGCACTTGATTAAGGACTAATCACATGTATTTAAACACATATGGAGATTGTTCCTCCCTGATATATTTGTTTTGTCTGTATGATTTACACTATTAAGTTAATATCAGCGCATCCTATATTATTAATAATTTTTTCACTGTTTGATTTGGTACCACATGGATAGCAGCTGTGTTATTCGGCATTTTATTTGGTGTTCCTGAAATTAATTTTGTAATTAGCGCTGTAGTACACTTTTTATTTTTGTGTTCATCTCTCCAGTCATTAGCCGCTGGTTAGCCTCTTAGTAATTTTTATTTCCATACAACGTTGTTATTTTTTGCATTTTTATAGATAATTGTACATTGGAGGAACGGGTTCCACTCGGAAGGTCTCGGTACCACCCCAGTTGGACCTTTATTTTATAAACTGCATTTGTATTCATCAATAAAGTTTTTGTAATCATTCCAATTGACCCTGTTGCTGATTCTCCCTTGAAGACATTATTTGAGACAACTGTCTCATCTTTTTCTTTTTTACTGGGAGTAACTCCCCTACCCCTGCTGCCACGGCCACGGCCACGGCCACGTATGCTGCTCATACTTGCTGATGTGGGGGGGGGGGGGTAAACTTTATTGGGGGGGGGGGAATGTGAGAAAGGAGTGTTTGTTTTTTTTAGCAAGACAGGCACGCAGACAAAGATGCAGACAAAGACGCAGACAAAGACGTAGACAGCTACTAAACTAGAATAAAACTACTACACCTACAAGTTTTTTTAGTTTTTTTTAGACTGAAGGACGCAGACAAGGACGAGGACTACAAATACTAAAGTAACATGCAACACTAATTCTACTTACACAAACTTATATGACTAAACTAAAGTAAACATTTTTTTTTTTTTACACTGACTGACAAGGACAAAGACGAGGACTACAAATACTAAAGTAATATGCAACACTAACTCTGCTTACACAAACTTATATGACTAAACTAAAGCAAAATTAAACACAAAAAAAAGACACTAAACACACATTAAACTAAAACTAAGCTACCTTAAAGAAATGTACACTTACACAAACTACACAGAAATCTATCTAACACTAAGCTAATCTAGCATAAAAATAGTGCAGCGCAAACACTAAATACAAGATAAACAATACAGTGTCTCTAATGGTGCTTCACATGCACCATTAATCAAGGACCTGTATAAACAGGAACTAAATACAGAGTGATAGATAACACCAAATAATAAATCTTATGTGCATAAATACATAAATATCATAACAAATGTCCATAAATTGATATGTGCAATAGATCCAATTCTTCAATTGGTCTAATAAAATCCACCAAGGTGCAAACGTGATAGGAATTAATCCAATAATTCAAATGATCTGATTGAAATCCACCAGAATGCAAACGTGATGTGAAGGTATAAAGTGATCCCGCCACCAAATGGGTATTCTACTATTACCTCCAGAATAGACCACTGTTTCACCAGATGGTCATACTGCGCATAAGAATCCAACTGGGAGCCTGGGGGAGAGATGTTATGTAGAGTCCTCACATGTCAGTCATGATATATATCATAAACGAAAATAAGAGAAAACAAACATCTAAGAGCTTCCATAAAAACCAGGGATTTATTGCAGCGTATAGCATACAGCTTACTCACATTTGGTGAGAAGATAAAAGGCATCAAGAAAAAACCATAGGACCGGACAGAAGGATCACATCAGGAAGAGGTTCAGACCATAAGCGAGCGACTGTAAGGGTGATTCCTGTCCCCGGACGCGTTGCGTAAAAATTACTTCTTCAGCAGGGCCCTGCTGAAGAAGTAATTTTTACGCAACCACTGGTGAAACAGTGGTCTATTCTGGAGGTAATAGTAGAATACCCATTTGGTGGCGGGATCACTTTATACCTTCACATCACGTTTGCATTCTGGTGGATTTCAATCAGATCATTTGAATTATTGGATTAATTCCTATCACGTTTGCACCTTGGTGGATTTTATTAGACCAATTGAAGAATTGGATCTATTGCACATATCAATTTATGGACATTTGTTATCATATTTATGTATTTATGCACATAAGATTTATTATTTGGTGTTATCTATCACTCTGTATTTAGTTCCTGTTTATACAGGTCCTTGATTAATGGTGCATGTGAAGCACCATTAGAGACATTGTATTGTTTATCTTGTATTTAGTGTTTGTGCTGCACTATTTTTATGCTGTATCTATTTTGGGAATTTTGTGAAAGTTTCTTTGTGTTCAGCTAGCATTCACAGAAAATTTAACTTCAGAGTTATTTTCATCACTATTTTTTGTACTCTTTTTTAGTATATTTAGTCTTTAAGTTTCCTCATTATTTTGCGCTGATTGCACCCTCTCCCTATTTCTGTAACTAAGCTAATCTAACCTGGACAAAACAACACAAATCTGAGCTTTTAGAAAAGCTGTTGGGTCTTTTGCTTTGAAAAAAGCAGTTTAGAAGCAGGAATAACAGAACTGAAAGCACTATAGGAAGCACAATGCTGATGCTCTAAGCTCTAAGATCGCACAGAAACACTCCACTCTCTCTAGCCAGCCACCTTGTGAATCTGCACTGAAATACAGCTGGGAGTGATCTTATATAATGGTCGTGCAGGCAGGTTCCTATTGCTTGCTATGGAGGTTGCTAACCTCTGACAACTGTGGTAGGAGAACTCTGATGCAAAAGAAGGGCGGAGAAAATAATCGCGCAATATTCCTTTTGCCGAATATTCGCATTGCGAATATTCGGCAGCATAGAAGGATCGCATCAGCTACTCGGCCCAGTGTCTCTAATCATACCAGCAATGCTTTTAGACGTCGATGGAGATCACTAGCATGTGATCTGTTTTAAAAATAAATTTGAAAAAATACGAATATTCGCAATAGCGAATATTCACCGCGATATTCGATTTAATCGCGAATACTCGAATATGCAATATTCGTAACGAATATTCGCAATGCGAATATTCGTTAGCAACACTATCCGAGAACAACTTCTCCCAACTATCCAAGAACAGTCTGGTGAGGAACAATGCTTTTTTCCGGCATGATGGAGCACCTCACCATAAGGCCAAAGAGATAACTAAGTGACTTGGGGAACAAAACATCACATTTTGGGTCCATGGCCAGGAAACTCTCCAGACTTCAATCCCATTGAGAACTTGTGGTCAATCCTTAAGAGGCGGGTGAACAAAAAAAACACAAATTCGGACAAACTCCAAGCATTGATTCTGCAAGAATGGGCTGCCATCAGTCAGGATGTGGCCCACAAGTTGATTGCCAGCATGACAGAGGTCTTGAAAAAGAAGGGTCAACTCTGAAAATATTGACTCATTGCATAAACTTAATGTTATTGTCAATAAAAGCCTTTGACACTTCTGCTTGGAATTATACTTCAGTATATTATAGTAACATCTAACAAAAATATCCAAAAACACTGAAGGAGCAGACTTTGTGAAAATATTATATTTGTGCCATTCTCAAAACTTTTGGCCATAGCTGTACACGGAGAAAGAGAGATAGTATGATCCTGTCCTGTAGTCAAGTGTAACTGTATACAGCTATATACACTCACCATCTTCCTTCCTGGCTGTATATGAAGACCTTTCTCCATCATCACTGTGACTGCAGATATACACTAGCTGTTCTGTTAGGCCTCGTACACACGAGGGGATATGTCCGCTGAAAACGGTCCGATGGACCGTTTCAGCAGACATCTCCGCTCGTGTGTATGGGCTAGCGGACAGATTTCTCCACCCGACAGATTTCAAAGCATGCTTTGAAATCTATCCGGTGGGAATCTGTCCGCCCGACATGTCTGCTGGTTAGTACACTTACCAGCAGATATGTCGTCCCCCAACGCCGCCGCGCCGCCGCCGAATGGATTCGGCGCATGCGCGGAAGTGTTTAACTTCCTGGTGCGGTGACGTGGCGGTGACGTGGCGGCGTCAACGTCACCGCCACGTCACCGCCACGTCACCGCGCCGTCCGGCGGCGGGGAATATCCGATGGAAATGGTCCGTGGACCGTTTTCATCGGATATGTCCGATCGTGTGTATGAGGCCTCACTGTGTATATAGCTGTATACATGACAGATGATGTATACCTGCAGTCAGCGATGATGGAGGAAGGTATCCATATACAGGAAGGAAGATGGTGGGTGTATATATAACTGTATACACCCACCTTCCTTCCTGTATATAGAGACCTTTCTCCGCCATCACTGACTGCAGGTATACATCATCTGTCCCTCCATACTGTACGGGCCACTGCATATTATGGGCACAGTGAGGCCACATATGATTGGTACAGTGAGGCTGCTTATGATTGGCACTGTGAAGCTGCATATTATGGGCACAGTGAGGCTGTAAATTATGAGCAAAGTGAGGCTGCATATTACTTGCACAGTGAGGCTGCATATTATGGGCTCAGTGAGGCTGTATATGATTGGCACGGTGAGGCTGCATATTATGGGCACACTGAAGCTACAATTTATTGGCACAGTGGCTGCAATTGATGGGCACAGTGGCTGCAATTGATGGACACAGTGAGGCTACAATTGTTGGCCCAGTGTCTGCAAATGATGGGCACAGTGGCACTATAATCAATGTGCACAATGTCTGCAATTGATGTGCACAGTGGCTGCAATTAATGGGCACTGTGCACCAAGCCGGGTCTTGGTAGGTTTGCAGCTGTGCCATACTCTTTCCATTTTCTGATGATGGATTGAACAGTGCTCTGAGGTGTTCAAAGCTTGGGATTTTTTTTATAACCTAACCCTGCTTTAAACTTCTGCACAACTTTATCCCTGACCCGTCTGGTGTGTTCCTATGCCTTTATGATACTGTTTTTTCACTAAGGTTCTCTAACAAACCTCTGAGGGCTTCACAGAACAGCTGATTTTATACTGAGATTAGATTACACACAGGTGGACTCTATTCACTAAGCAGGTGAATTCTGAAGGCAATTGGTTCCACTGTATTTTAGTTAGGGGTATCAGAGTAAAGGGGGCTGAATACAAATGCACGCCACACTTTTCACATATTTAAGTGTTCTTGCATAGCAAGACCACTTACTGTTATCTTACATATATATTATTCTTATTATAGCCAAATTTACCACCCCAACTCCTCCCACAGTTTTTAGACTACATAGACAAGTAATATAGCGAAACGTGTGGATTGTTTCCAATTGGTGTGCTGTTACTTTGTGGAATGTTTCACCGATTGGTTCACGAAATATTAATGTTCAGCTATACCTGCTGCAACTACACATGTCCACGGCTAAGCCTTAATCCTGATACTTTTCACAATATGACCATTTGTTTGCAACTCACGTACCTGGGCGCATCTTTATTCTGGCATAGCGTATCTTGTTTACTCTACGCCGCTGCAACATTGAGAGGCAAGCCTGGTATTCACAAAGAAAATACGCTCAACGTTGCGGCGGCGTAGCGTATAGTTGTCGGCGTAAGCCAACGTAAGTCGAATTAGGTGGAAGTGGGTGTGATTTATTATAATGAAGCGTGACCCCATGTAAATGAAGGGCCGAACGAACAGCGCATGCTCCGTCCTGTGGACGCTTCCCAGTACGCATGCGCAGAATCACGTCGGGACAAACGCCTAAGATATGTCAAATCACTGAACGTAACCTACGCACAGCCCTATTCACGTAGTACTACGTAGACAACATACAATACGACGGCTGTTCCCTTGTCCATACCTTTGCATGACTTACCCCTGCTTTATGTGGGGTAAGTTTACGCCGGACGTACGACTTACGTAAACCGCGTATATTAATGCGCCGGACCCAAGTACGTTCATGTACGCCGAATGTGTCCAGCGTAACTATGCGCCCACGATACGCCGGCATAGGCAATTTACGTCGGGCGGCTGAAGCCTTGTTTTTTTACGTATGTAGCTTCGCGAACCGGCGTAACAATACGACAGCACACATTTGTACTTACGACGACGCATCTCTAGGTACGCAGGCGTAAAACTTTTGTGAATCTGGGCCTATGTCTTCAATTTTAATATTTCGGAGACATGAAGGTATGAGTCTTGTGATTCTCTGCAGGATTCGCTGCAGGATTTATAGTTTTTAAAATACGACTGCTTGAAGAATGACAAGTATTCAGGAGAGGCAAAATACTCTGGCTTGTTACTTAGAACCTGCATACACAAAAATAACATCATTTTTGAAAAAAATAAAATAAATAAAAAAAAAAAATCATTTTTGAAAAAAATAAAAAATGTCGGCCGAGCAATCGCTCGTTTCTCGGCTGCCCCCACCATCCTTGGTGAGGAAATCAGGAAGTGAAGCGTCCTGGCTTCACTGCCCGGTTCCCTACTGCGCATGTGTGAGTGGCGCAGCCCAGCTTGTCCTCGCTGGTCCCCACTGTCTCCTGGGACCAGTGTGTTTCCTAGAAGACAGCGGGGGACGGGACGGGAAGGGGTGTGACTCCTGCGGGGGTCTATTCCCAAAAGTGGGTGAAAATACCTGTATTATACGGAGGTTCACTTTTTGTGTGGACCTCCACTTCAAGCTTATGATCTACCAAAACATCCAGATCCTTCTCTACTATGGATCTTCCCACATAGCCAGGAAGGGATCACATGACCCCTGTGATAGGTTTCCTAGTGATCTTCGACCAGGACATAACCATGCAGGGATCACATGGCCCTTATAGTAGGTTTATGGTAATCTACAAGGGGGCAATATTGATGAGGCAATATAACAAAGGCAATATTGATGGGTTCAAATTTGATGGGGGCAATTTTGATGGGCCAAAATTGATGGGGGCAATTTTGATGGGGCAATATTTATGGTGGCAAAATTGATGGGACAATATTTATGGTGGCAATATTGATGGGGCAATTTTAATGAGGGGAATATTGATGGGGGCAATATTAATGAAGGCAGTTTTGAAGGAGCAATTTTAATGGGGCAATATTGATGGGGCCATATTGACGGGGGCAATTTTTAAGAGGGCAATACTGATAAGGGTAAAATTTATGGGGAAATTTTGATGAGGGCAAAATTGATGAGGGCTATATTGATAGGGGCAATATTGAAGGGGGCAATTTCAATGAGGAAAATATTGATGGGGCAATTTTAATGGGGGGCAATTTCGATGGTGTCAATATGATGGGGGCAATTTTGATGGGGCAATATTGGTGGGGCAAGTTTGATGGGGGAAATATTGATGGGACAATTTTTATGGGGGACAATATTGATGAGTCAATAATAATGAGGGCAATTTTGATGGTGTCATTAATGCATACAGTATAATGGAAGACATTTTCATAGGGCAGTATTGATGGGGGCAATAGATTGGGGCAATTTATGGAGCAAAATTGATGGGGCAATTTTTATGGTCAATATTGATGGGGCAATATTTATGAGGGCAACATTGATTCAGCAATTTTGATGGTGCAATAGGATAGGGGCATTTTTGATGGGGCAATTTTTATGGGGGCAATATTGATGGGGAAATTTTGATGGGGCAAAATTGAGGAGGCTATATTGTTAGGGGCAATATTGATGGGACAATTTTGATGAGGGAAATATTGATGAGGGCAATATTAATGAGACAATATTGATTGGGCAATTTTAATGGGGGCAATATAAATGAGGGCAATTTTGATGGGGGAAATATTGATGAGGACATTTTTATGGGGGGGGCAATATTGGTGGGGCAAAATGAGGGGGGTAATTTTGATGAGGGCAATTTTAATGAGGGCAATCTTGATAGTGTCAATATGATGGGGAAATTTTGATGGGGCAATATTAATGGAGATATATTGATGGGGCAATATTGATAGGGGCAATTTTGACAGGGCAATTTTTATAGGGATTGATGGGGCAATATTGATAAGGGCAATTTTGATGTCAATATGATGGGGAGATGTGATGGGGCAATTTTGATGGTGTCAATATGAGGGGCAATACTGATCAAGGCAATTTTTGAAGGGGGCAATTTTAATGGGGGCAAAATTGATGGGGCAATTTTAAAGGAGGCAATATTGATGGGGACATTTTGAAGGGGCAATTTTGATAAGGGCAATTTTAATAGGGGCAATTATAATGAGGACAGTCTTGATAGTGTCAATATGATGGGGGCAATTTTTATTGGGAAATATTGATGGGACATTTTGATGGGGAAATATTGATATGGGCAATTTTGATGGGGGCAATTTTGATAGGGACAGTATTGATGGGGCAATATTGATAAGGGCAATGTTGATGTCAATATGATGGGGGAGATGTGGTGGGGCAATTTTGATGATGTCAATATGAGGGGGCAATACTGATCAAGGCAATTTTTGAAGGGGGCAATTTTAATGGGGGCAAAATTGATGGGGACATTTTGAAGGGGCAATTTTGATAAGGGCAATAATAATGAGGACAATCTTGATAGTGTCAATATGATGGGGGCAATTTTGATGGGGAAATATTGATGGGACATTTTGATGGGGCAATATTGATGGGGAAATATTGATAGGGGCAATTTTGATGGGGCAATTTGTATAGGGACAGTGTTGACGGGGCAATATTGATAAGGGCAATTTTGATGTCAACATAATGGGGGAAATATGATGGGGCAATTTGGATGGTGTCAATAGTGATGGGGTAATTTTGTGTACCTAGTGTACTGGCAGAGCCGGCTGTTCAGAGGCAGGTACCAGAGGTTTGTTTAAAAAAAGGGTTACCTAGTAATTTTGTGTACCTAGTGTACTGGCGGAGATGGCTGTTCAGAGGCAGGTACCAAAGGGTTTTTACCTAGCAGCTGCTTTAAAAGAGAAGATATGAAAGGGGGAGTTTGTAGAAGTTCTGTCCCTGCTGCCAGCAGCAAAATATGTTTCATTTAGAAGTGTTGCAGAGTTATGTGGTGGCATTTTTCAACACATCGATCATGTCCTAATGGCCTATAAGCATTTTGGGGGCTTTGGATGGTTTCATTATGATGAATCCTTTTGTCAGAAGTTAGCTGTCCAGCCATCCTTACACTGGGGAATGGGGGAATGAAAGATTTGGGGTTGTGGTTCAATTAGATTTTGCCACAAAAATCCAGTGGAAATAGAGCACTGGTGGGGAATAAGGCAGCAGTTCCAGCATTTAGCAAAGGGATGTGCTTTGCGTTTAATGAATCACAATGCAAGTGGAGCACATTGTGTCTCTACAGACACTAATGCTCATTTTGTGCAGGGAGGTATCCAGTAGCATAGTGTTATAAAAAGGTTGCTAGTGCTGCTCCCAGTCAGAGTGATATTTTTCACAAGAGCCTGCACGTCTGTGAGGCTCCAAAACATGTGCCCTTGGTTGGAGCAGTATCCAAACAGGGAGAATATGCATTTCTTGCTTAATGGTTTAAATTTGGTTTTCCTATCCCGGAATTCAAGGGTGAAGGTTGCAAGATAGTTCCCAACCTACAATCTGATTTAGCTTTTCCTCAGGTGGTAAGGAAATAGGTTAGGAGAGAGATTGAGGATGACCGCATTGCGGGTCCTTTCTTTTCTCCCCCTTTTCAGAGTTTTAGAATTTCATCCCATGCGGTGGCCTCCAAAAAGGAGCCCAATATTTTTAGGTTAATTCACCACCATTCTTTTAGTCCGGGTTCTTCACTAAACAATGATATTGACAAATCTATTTGTTCAGTGTCGTACTCAACCTTTGAAGATGCTATTGCTAAAATTCAGAATTTTGGCAAGGGGACTTTACTGGCAAAAGCTGATGTTAAGTCAGCTTTTCGGTTCTTGCCAGTTCACCCTACTGTTTTTTATTTTGATGGCTTTTATTTCTTTGATAAATGCCTGCCTATGGGCTGTGCCTTATCTTGTGCATACTTTGAAGATTTCTCTTTGTTCCTGCACTGGGTGGTCTGCTTTGAAACAGGTTGGGAGGGAATTATTTATTATTTGGATGACTTTTTGTTTATAGGTCCCCTAGTTACAACGTTTTTTGGACTGCCACTAGCAGCCAAGAAAACAGTGTTTTTTGTCAGTTTCCAGGTATAACTGTTGATATATTGTTGTTAGAATTTCGGTTGCCGGTAAGTCAATTGGATAAGATTAGGTCATGGATCGAGTTTTTTTGGAAAAAGGAAGAAGGCCATACTTAAAAACATGCAGACTTTGTTGGGCCACTTGGCCTTTATATACAGGATGATGCCCATGGGAAGGATATTTTCCATGCGTCTATCTATACCAGTGGTTCTCAACCTGGGGGTTGAATGACAATTTGCCAGGGGTCACCAAATACTGGGCTGTTCCTGAAGCCTGTGCTGCTCTCACAACCTTTTTGTGGCCGCCCAGCTGGGCTGTCCCTGGAGCCTGTGGACGCCCAGCTGCGCTGTTCCTGGAGCCTGTGCTGCCCTCCCAGCCCTTTAGCGACCGGCCACCCAGCTGGGCTGTCCCTGGAGCCTGTGGCCGCCCAGCTGGGCTGTTCCTGGAGCCCGCAGCCGCCCACTCAGTTCACGGCATGGCTTAGATACAGAGACTAGATGTCAGTTGACTGGTGAGGAATGTGAAGTGGGAAGGACTGGAGGACCCTATCTCCTGATTTTGGCATAGGTGTCACTGCTACGAGAAACCACAAAGTCAGAGACATAGTGAGACTGGAGACAAAGGGGTAGATTCACATAGAAATGGCTATCTATAGGCATGCCTAGCGTCTGGCTTTTAAACCAGGCCACCGCAACTTTTTCAGGCAAGTGCTTTATTCTCAAAGCACTTGCCTGTAAAGTTGAGGCGGCGTAGCGTAAAAGAGCCGGCCAAATTCGGCGGGTAGGGGGCGTGCATCATTTAAATGAAGCACGTCCCCACGCCGAACGAACTGCGCATGCGCCGGCCGTGATTGGTTCCCAGTGCGCATGCTCCAAATCTCAACGTCAATTTGACGTGTAAACGACGTGAATGGCACTTACACAAAACCCTATTCACGAACATTTTACGTAAACGACGGGAAAAAAAGCGGCGGCACGTCGTCCATACTTAACATTGCCTGTGCCTCATATAGCAGGCATAACATTACGATGGTATTGCGCTAACGCAAACTACGTAATTGAATAGCGCCGGCCGGGCGTACGTTCGGGAATCGGCGTATAGGCTCATTTACATATTTTAGAAGGGAACACCACCTAGCGGCCAGCCTAAAATAGGAAAATAAGATTAGACAGCATAATAGACTTACGCATGTCTGATCTAAGGAAAATCTATGCTTAACTGATTTTATGAATCGGTGGCATAGATTGGGCACATAAAACGCTGAGATAAGACGCTTATCTGGAGATAAGCCGTCTTATCTCCTACCTGAATCTACCCCAAAGTGAGTAACACTACCTGTGATTATAGTTGCCATTAAAAGTCCCCACTACAGTTCTCAAAAATAAAAATAATTTTACTGTTAGGGGTCCTCACAACTTGGGAAATTTTATCAAGGGGTCACAGCACAAGAAAGGCTGAGAACCACTGATCTATACATAGCTACGTCAGGCCTCACATCGCCTTATTCGCATATCCGTCTTACATGTTCTCTTAAAGCGGAGTTCCGGCCACAATATCACTTTTTAAATATAAATGCCTCTGTAATACACAAGCTTAATGTATTGTAGTAAAGTTAGTCTGTAAACTAAGGTCCGTTTTGTTAGGTTGTTACAGCATTTAGATACTTTATAAAACAGGAATTGACCGGGGCCATCTTAAGTGTGGGAATCCATGAAGCCAGACTGTATGACTTCCTAGATTTCAGCTTTGCAGATCTCGCACATGCTCAGTGCTGCACAAGCAATGTAATAGGTTTCAGGTCAGGTTTCCATAACGGGAGAGTCAGAGGAAGTTGCCGCCCCTTATCTATGCAAATCTCTCCTCCCCTCCTCCTTCCAGGAACCAGTAAATATACAAAATAATTTGTTCCTGTGCAGATATATCTACATAACAAGATTATATATATATCTTGTTATATATGTAGTGTGTATACATATACTAGACATGTGCACTGTCAATAAATTCATTTTGTTTAGTTCCGTTTCGCATTAGCCGTTATTTCGTATTTTGTGCCCGAAACTCAATTCGGATTCGTACGAATTTTCATTAGATTCGTTCACTTTTCATAACAATTACCAACATTCGTTATGATGAATTTAAAAATCTGGACACTTAAAGAGGACTAATAGTATCTGCTGTGCTCATTATGAGGGGTTTCCACCATCCCTGTGCTGTGCTCATTATGAGGGGTTCCCACCATTCCTGTGCTGTGCTCATTATGAGGGGTTCCCACCATCCCTGTGCTGTGCTCATGAGGGGTTCCCACTATCTCTGTGCTGTGCTCATGAGGGGTTCCCACCATCTCTGTGCTGTGCTCATGAGGGGTTCCCACCATCTCTGTGCTGTGCTCAATATGAGGGGTTCCCACCATCCCTGTGCTGTGCTGACTTCCTGGGTTTGTACTTCTGCTGTGTAAAAACCCAGGAAGTCAGCACAGGGATGGTGGGAACCCCTCATATTGAGTGCAGCACAGGGATGGTGGGAACCCCTTATAATGAGCGCAGCACAGGGATGGTGGGAACCCCTCATATTGAGTGTAGCACAGGGATGGTGGGAACCCCTCATATTGAGCGCAGCACAGGGATGGTGGGAACCCCTCATATTGAGCGCAGCACAGGGATGGTGGGAACCCCTCATATTGAGCACATCACAGGGATGGTGGGAACCCCGACATATTGAGCACAGCACAGGGATGGTGGGAACCCCTCATATTGAGCGCAGCACAGGGATGGTGGGAACCCTGACATAATGAGCACAGCACAGGGATGGTGGGAACCCTGACATATTGAGCGCAGCACAGGGATGGTGGGAACCCCTCATATTGAGCGCAGCACAGGGATGGTGGGAACCCCGTCATAATGAGCACAGCACAGGGCGGGGGGATCAGGTGTGGAGACCACTGGGGGAGAACAGGGGGTGGTCAGCACGGGGGGAGGGAACAGGGGTGGAGAGCATTGGGGGGACTGGAGAGTGTGGTGGGGGAGAACACTGGGGGGGCTGGAGAGTGTGGTGGGGGAGGAGAACACTGTGGGGGGCTGGAGAGTGTGGTGGGGGAGAACACTGGGGGGGCTTCAAAGAGAACTGAATAGGAGAAGCAGGGTGGCTGCATATAGAGGAAAGCTTCTATAGAGGAGAGCTTTCTATATTCCTCCATACAGGCACTGAATGCTTGATTCTTCTACTTTACCTCCTGCAAGCGATCATCGCCTGTATAGAGGAATATTTGCAGCCCCCTGCTGGATCCGGTCCTCCTATTAGGCACGTAGGGCGGCATCACTGCTGACTGAGCTGCCTGGCTGGGTGTGTTTTGGGCGGTGACGCTGTAACACGGTCCCGCCCCCCTAGACCGTGTGATTGGCTGAACACAGATTCTATCCACATGAGCCAGTCTAGGGGGGCGGGACCGTGTTACAGAGTCACCGCCCAAAACACACCCAGCCAGGCAGCTCCGTAATAATGAACAGGAGAGGAGAGAGGAGACTTCTCCCAGGAGGCAAAGCAGCTGTGATTGACACGGCGATGCCTCTGCGGCCACGGTGGAAGAAATAAAACTCATCTGCACAGCACAGTGAGTTTTTAAAAATAAAAAATAAATAAATGCCAATTCAATTTAAGGGGGCAGTATAAAAGCAGATAGTACAAAGTTGAAAAAGAGGGTGGAGCTCCACTTTAAGGAGGACCCTGATCCTGAGCACCCCAGGCTCATCACCCCGATCACATCACCTGATCTTAGCCCCCCAGGCCCATCACCCTGATCCCGTCATCATGATCCCGTTACCCTGATCCTGAGCACCCCAGGCCCATTACACTAATCCTGGGCACCCCAGGCCCGTCACCCTGATCCCAAGCATTCCAGACTCGTCACCCCAATCCTGAGCAGCCCAGACCTGTCACCCCAATCCCGAGCAGCCCAGACATGTCACCCCGATCCCAAGTAACCCAGAGCTGTCACCCCGATCCTGAGCAGCACAAACCAGTCACCCTGATCCAGAACAGCCCAGAGCCATCATCCGGGTCCCGAGTAGCCCAGACCCATCATCCTGATCCCAAGCCCCCCAGATCCGTCACCC
The DNA here is from genome assembly GCA_029574335.1 of Rana kukunoris. Classification (NCBI taxonomy): domain Eukaryota; kingdom Metazoa; phylum Chordata; class Amphibia; order Anura; family Ranidae; genus Rana; species Rana kukunoris. The sequence goes on along the minus strand of CM056055.1, from coordinate 102,873,996 downwards.
TGATCCCTTATTTTTTGGGGGGAGAAACCCAGAGGCAATAAAATGGCGGTCATAATATTTTATCTCACGCAGTATTTGCGCAGCGGTCTTTCAAACTTTTTGGAAACAATCTATTTTTCTGAATTAAAAAAACCCACAAAAGTTACCCCATTTTTTGGGGTAAAATGTGAAAGATTATATTATGACAAGTAGATAGCCAACATGTCACGCTTTAATATTGTGAACATTCGCGGAGAGGAGACATCATGCCCGAAACCCCCCTCTTTTCTCCCTGGCAGATACCGGATTGGTACTAAGGGTAATAGTAAGTCCCCTTACTGTTTCCACTTTGCTGGGACGTAGTCCCTGCACCTCCCTACTTTCAATACATTATCATGAATTTTTGTTTATTTTTTATTTATTTTTTATTTTATATTTTTTTCAGTATACTGCTTTAAAACACTCCTGATGATTGGCTGAAATGCCAGGAAACGCGTAGAGTGCCACCAGATGCTACTAATCACCTGTTCATACCTCATATATGTTGTCTAATTGATTCATTTTATTATGTATATCTGCCATGTCTCCTTTTTGTATTTTTTGTATTGCATGCTAAGAGCAGCACAGTTAGTATAAGTCTTGTGACTATCTACCTGATATGAAATATCTGACATGTATTTAATAATGTAATAAATATATCATGTACTGTATATCTGATTTATGGTTTTATTCCCGTTGACATGGCGCTCCCTCATTTAAAGTCCCATTCACCCTTCTTTTCCACATGTCACGCTTTAATATTGTGAACATTCGCGGAATGGCGACAAACTACAGTATTTCATTTTTTTCCCATAGGCAACACTTTGTACAGGTTGCCAGTTTAGAGTTACAGAGGAAATCTGGTGATAGAAATGTGTGGTTTGAATGCTGTTTATATATGCGTGTGTGACCTACCTATGCATCTACTTCTGCATGCAAGTACAAGGGGATGGTGGGTACTTATTTTTTTCACTTTTCCTAACAACAATTTATTGTTTGATCACTTTTATTCCTATTTATGGAGAGATCTGGGGTTCTATACATCTCCCCCACATTTCTCCTCTAGGCTGGAAAGCCTGAGATTTTTAAAAAATACAAAAAATTTATCTCAGGGTTCCCAGCAAAAAAAAAAAGGAAAATTTATTATCAAATACTTACCGTAATTTTCCTTTCCTGATAGGCTCCCTGGCAGCATACGTGTGGGTAGGCCCCGCCTCCTTAACTACCCATTAGGACCCCTCCCTATAAATTTCAGCTGTGGGCTCTCAGCCGTGTTCCATAACTAGCCGACTCCAAGCATTGGGAGGGACTCCTGCTGCCATGGAGCCTATCAGGAAAGAAAAATTACGGTAAGTATTTGATAATAAATTTTCCTTTTTCCTGACTGGCTCCATGGCAGCATACGTGTGGGAAATAACTTGCCAAACACACCCGGGTGGGCAAAATGCTGAGGCAAGAAAATTGTATTTAACACTGTCAACTGACAGCACTTGTAAACCAAAATTTAGTGAAGATAAAGCAGCCGGCTCAACACAATAGTGAGAAACAAAAGTATTGATTGATTGACGACCACGAAGCCGTTCTACATATAACATCAGGTGCGACATGACGTGAGGCTGCCCAGGAAGTTGAAATGCTTCGAGTTGAGTGTGCAGACACTGCCTCTGGAGGAGCCATGCCCTTGGCTTTGTATGCCCTCTGGATGGTCTGAACTATCCATGCTGCAATGGATCTGATTGAAGCCTGTTTCCCTTTGTTCTTTACATGAAGAATGAAAAGAAAGTCTGTTTTCCTAAAAGATTCTGTCATTTCCCGATATTGACATAATGTGTGACCTACATCAAGGGGATGAACAGTTTGATCTTCAGACGATCCAAAAGTGGGCAGCACAATTTCATGATTTTCATGGAAAATGGATGTAACTTTAGGATTTGAGACCAGCATAGGAAATTAATACTGCTCTATCTGGAAAGAAGGTCAAGAATGGTTCCTTTGAACCCAGATTTCTGATGTCAGAGACTCTTTTAGCTGAAGTGACCGCTACTAAAAAGGCAGATTTGAGAGTAAGATCTTTAGCTGATAGTGGTTTACCCGGATCGGAGCCGATTGAAGTAAGATGGTCCAGGACAAGTGGTAGATCCCATTTAGGGAACCTCGGCATTCTCCGGGGTCTAAGCCGGATGGCGCCCTTGAAGAACTGGCAAACCAAAGGATGATTGGCCCAAGAGATTCCAGAAAATGCAGAGATGGCTGAGATTTGTACTCAGAGAGAACTGACTGCTAACGGTAAGTCCAGACCCGTTTGTAAAAAAACTGAGTATGTCTTGGACCTCTGGGGAACTGCAAGGTTTTTCTCTGGAAGACATGTGATCTGTAAATTTTGACCAGATACGCTCATAAACATTGTTGGTACCATTTCTTCTAGCGTTAAGAAGAGTTGAAATGGCTTCTTCTGGACATTCTAATGCTTCAAGCCTTCCCCTCTCAAGAACCACACCCTGAGATGCAGATGAGCTGGACATGGGTGCAACGTTGAGCCCTGAAAGAGGAGATCCGGTCTGAGGGGAAGAGGGATCGAGTCCCGGTAACTGAGAAGCGTTAGTAGTGAAAACCATGGCCTGTTGGGCCAAAATGGGATCACTGCCAGGATTTCTGCATCCTCTGATCTGAGACGGCAAAGAAATTAAAGGATCACAGGCACTGGTGGAAAGGCATATGCTTTGCTGAATTTCCATCGATCTGTGAGAGCATCTATCCCATAGGCTTGGGGATCTCGGAACCTAGCATAGTACTTTGTCAACTTGTGGTTGCATGGGGATGCAAACAGATCCACCTCTGGGGACACTCCCAGAGTCAGAAGCCAATTGAACACTTCTATGTGTAGAGACCATTCGTTGTTGTTTAATTGGACGCGTGATAGAAAGTCCGCTTGAACATTCTGGACCCCCGGAATGTACACTGCCGAGATGTTGGCTAGGTTCTTCTGAGCCCAATTCATGATTGGCTCCACTTCTGGGAGTAAGGACCAGCTGTGGGTTGCACCCCGCTTCCTTATGTAAGCAACAGCGGTTGTGTTGTCCAGTCTGGGCATCACAGAGGAGTCTGACAATAGATGGCGAAAGGACTTGAGTGCCTGGAAGGCAGCTCGCAGCTCCAGAATATTGGAAAGTTCCTTGAGAAGGTATGTTCCACCTGCCTTGGGCTATTTCTGTCAAGCAATGAGCGCCCCAGCCCTGATTGCTGGCATCTAAGGTTATTGTAATCCAAATGATAGGACGGATCGAATGACAGTTGCAGAGATTCTTCCCCTGAAGCCACCACCTCATGAGTTGAGTGAGCATGATGCGTTGACTCTTTCTGGGAGAGTCCCATTGCTGGAGAAACCCTTTTTGGAATGGGCGAGTGTGCCACTGATCCCACTTCACCATAGGAATGGTGGCTGCCATGGTGTCAATTACCTTCAAACATTGAAGAGCAGATAGGTGAGGAGCAGCGAGTGTTTTGCGGATTCTGACCCGGACTATAATAATCTTCTCTTCAGGCAATGAAATGGTGCCTTCTACTGTGTTGAAGAGGGCACCTAGAAACACCAGAGATTGTGTTGGAACAAGATGACTCTTTACCAAATTCAATAGCCATTCGAATTCTTGGGGAGTGGCAACTACTATGTCCCTGTGTTCCAGGAGTTAACATCTGTCTTGAGGTAGAAGTAAGAGATCGTCCAGTAAAGAAGACAAACTCCCTTCACTTGGAGGAGAGCCACCACGGCTAACAGAACTTGGGAGAACACCTGAGGTGACGTCGTGAGACCAAATGGTAGGCAGGTGAACTGTAAGTGTTGATTGCCTACCGCAAAGCGCAGATACATTTGATAGTCTGCCTGCCACTGGAACGTGGAAGTATGAGTCTTACAGGTCCATTGACACTAACCAATCTCCTGGATGGACTGACTGCTGGATTGTCAATAGTGACTCCATTTTGAATTTCTTTCCGAATAATCGGTTGAGATGAGAAAAGTCTATTACTGGTCTCCAGGTACTGTTCTTTTTCTGTACCATAAACAAAGGGGAGTACACGTCTTTCGCCTCGTTCGCCTTCTGGAACAGTAATGGCTGCGCCTTGAGTTACTAAAGAGCTTGCATAAGCCAATAGGATTTGTTTCTTTTCTTCTGTTCATACAAGATTTGTAGGCTTCAATCTGAACCTGGGGTTGCTGTTGAAGACCCAGGTGTGGCCTGAAGAGACCGTCTTGATGGTCCAAAAATCTCAAATTGAGGTCACCCAATTTTAGAGAGACTTTTCGGTAGACTCCTGATTACAAGAAGGGGTACTCTTAGTTTGCTTCTAGAAAGAAGACTGTCTGGATTTCCAGGGCCTTGAAGATTCATGACCAGGCCTGTATCTGCCTGCTTCCCTTGCACGGTCTGTATTTTGTGCTCTAAAAAAAGAAGTGCGTTTTTGATTTTGTAAACGCCTATCCTGAAGGAGGAACCCCGACTTACCACCTGTGGCTAGGGAAATGGCCCTATCGAGTTTATTGCCAAAGAGAGAAGAGCCCTTAAAGGGAATGAGGCACCAAGCTTGCTTTGAAGCTGGATCCGCCGACCAGGGATGAAGCCATACGGCACAACAGGCAGTGACTGCTGACAACATTACTTGAGCCACTAGGTGAATAACATTAATAGAGGCCTCCCCAAGAAAGGCCGATGCTAGACTGATTTGCTAGATAGGAGAGCTCTTGGCCATTTCTTCAGAGATACTTCTGAGGGAATCATTCACATTGTCTGGCCATGCCTCTAAGGCTTTTGAGATGGCTGCTAAAGCCAGAAATGGTTTACAGACTGATCCTGCTGTCAGGTAGATTCTCTTCAGGTCTGAATCAATCCGTCTCTCTAGAGGATCTTTAAAAGAAACCGTATCTCCCAGGGGAAGGGTTACATATCGCACCAAATGCATCAAAGCTGCATCAACTAATGGAGCAGAGTCAAGATGTTTCACGTCTTCCTCTTAAAAGGATATAATTTTGCAATTTTTGAATGCATAGAGCTTTTTTTATCAGGTTTACCCCATTCTTCTGAGATAATTGCACCTATTTTTGTGACAAATGGAAAATAATGTTGCTCCTTATTGAGCTGTTTAAAAGTTTTCTTTGTCTGAGAGGAGAGATAATTGGATCTTCCAATTCTAAAACTTCCTTGACTGCTTTCACTAAAGCAGGAACAAGGGCATAATCAGAGCCTATTCCTGGATCATCCCCTTCTGACCCACTCTCTGAGGGATGGCTGGTTTGAGCTACTTCAAAAGTCTCATGCATTTGTCCCTGATCCAACAAGGGAATCATTGGGTCTGGAGGAGAATCATGCTGCACTCTGGCATCTCTCTCCTGTAGCGACTTGTCCACGACCCGCTTAACCAATGCTTCTAGGTGTTTGTCTGCACCTTCCCTTTCATTGGCTGCCTTTGAAAAACAACAGTCGCAAGGGACTTGCTAGCAGGAACTCTGAACTCGTGCTGTGAGATGAGGGGGTGTGAGGAGTATCCCTACTGGGATGTCCGGATTTTAAACAAATTATGGTGTCTAGAAGATGAGTGCCGGTGGTGCGATTTGGAGGACCCGCTGCATCTGCGGGACTCGCTGTGATGTTGGTCAGACCTAGAAGGGCTGGAAAAAAAAGAATAGAGAGAGAGAGACAAGCATAGTCATGGCAATGCCCTACACTCCACTCTCTTCCCCCCCCAACAGGAAAAGAAAAACATAGTTTTCCAATTTTTTTACCTGCTGAGAGAGGGCTGACCACTAGGGGGCAGCAAAGCATCCATTATAGCAGAAACACATTGCAGGTGGGAGAAGAATCAAACACCAGATACAAACGACTAAAACACATGCTACATCCGACTGTTCTGAACGAGCACATACCTAAGGTAGTCTCTGTAAATGTACCAGGAAACCGTGGGTTTGAACGATCGATCCCGAGCTTCACAGATTTCCCGACCTTTTTTTTTTTTTTTTTAAAGGACGGGGATACTCGCTGTCATTCCCGGGCCCGTCCGATCGTAGAACGCAGACGGGAGCCCCGGAAGTAAGAGGGAGCGGCGGCTGGAACGCACAGGAACCAGACGCTCACTGGGCATACAATCATGAAAAAACAGCATATGGAAAGCAGAAAAAACAAACGTAAACACTGCTGCCATGAAGGCGATACTGCTTACCACCACCTACGATCGATTCGGCCAGGGACACCGCATCCAAACACACACCGGGCTTTCAGCAGATAATGGCCACCTGCACATTGCTAGGTATTCAGGCCTGTGCGCGCTCGTCTCTCCAGTGGAAGACATAATCCAGCTCTTCAGCGCTACTCTGCAATACACTCCATACCCTGCTTAACAGTCAAGGCTTATCGGAGGGATGAGACACCATCATTATCATCATCATCGGCCGATCTTGATCGTAGGAACAATCGTCTTCAGGTAGGAGAACCAAAACACATGGTCCTACGGAGGAGGACAAAAAAGGAACACGGCTGAGTGCCCACAGCTGAAATTTATAGGGAGGGGTCCTAATGGGTAGTTAAGGAGGCGGGGCCTACCCACACGTATGCTGCCATGGAGCCAGTCAGGAAAGCCAGTGTTTACATGCAAGTGACATCATGTCATCGCTTCCAGCATCCGAGTCATAGAGATGGCTGAGGACCATTAGGTCCACAACAAGCTCTATGGTAAACCGTTGCCACTTGAACTGTTCTCTGACTCCCCAATCGCACGGGAGAATCCGGAGAAGCACTGGAGGGGGTGGGGCTATTCCCTCTCGCTGCCATTAAAGGTAGTCAAGCGGCTAAACAGACGCTATGATGGCTTTTACTTTGCAGGGATTCGCCGGCTGAAAACAAAGATATCCGAATGAGGCCTGCAGCTGCACCCATCATCTCGATATCGCCACTCAAATTACATGACGTCACACGTCATCCACCAGGGGGAAGTGGTTAATAATAACAATAATATATATTTTTTATTTTATATATTTTTTTATTTGCAAGAGCCAATCAGAGGAGTTGTGAGTCAATATGATGACCGGGAGCATGCTGATTGGAGGAAAGAGCAGAGTGATGCTGGCTATAAAATGTTCCTGGATATCTGCAGCAGGATTGCCATTATCAGCACACAATAGGTCAGTAGAGATCCCTGTCAGTGTCAGGATGGGGGGGGGGTGTCTGTGTAATATTCCTGTTGGGGGGGAGTATGGGTATAATATTCCTGCTGGGGGAGTATTGGTGTAATATTCCTGCTGGGGGAGTATTGGTGTAATATTGCTGCTGGGAGGAGTATTGGTGTAGTATTCCTGCTGGGGGAGTACTGGTGTAATATTCCTATTGGGGGGAGTATTGGTTTAATATTCCTGCTGGAGGGAGGAATCGTTGTAATATTCCTGCTGGGGGGGTATTGGTATAATATTCCTGCTGGGACATCAGTGTCAGGATGGTGGGCTGTCGGTGTAATGTTCCTGAGGCAGTGTGTGGCAAATGATCTGAACACTGACCCCCCCCCCCCCCAACCACTTCATCCTCTGCAGCAATGCTGGCAGTACTCATATGTCTATTTTTCCAAAGACAACCTCTGGTTATGACGCTGAGCACGTTCACTTAACTTCTTTGGTCAACCATGGTGAGGCCTAATCTGTGGAATCTGTCCTGGTAAAAGACTGTATGGTCTTGGCCACCGTGCTGCAGGTCAGTTTTAGGGTCTTGGCAATCTTCTTATAGCCTAAGCCATCTTTATGTAGAGCAACAATTCTTTTTTTCAGATCCTCAGTGAGTTCTTTGCCATGAGATGCCATGTTGAACTTCCAGTGACCAGTATGAGAAAATGAGAGCGATAACTTAAAATTTAACACACCTGCTCCCCATTCACATCTAAGACCTCGTAAAACTAACGAGTCACATAACACCAGGGAGGAAAAATGGCTAATTGGGCCCAATGTGGACATTTTCACATTGAAAATGTTTAGCGGTTTAGACATTATTGGCTGTGTGTTGAGCTATTTTGAGGGGACAGCAAATTTACACTGTTATACAAACTGTACACTCACTACTTTACATTGTAGAACATTTCTTCAGTGTCGTCACATGAAAAGATATAATTAAATATTTACAAAAATGTGAGGGGTGTACTCACTTTTGTAAAATACTTTGGGCCAGATTCAGGTAGATGAGAGTATCTTTCCTCTGGAGTAACGCTTCTCATTTACGTTACTCTGAAGACCCTTTCAGCGCAAGTCCTGTAATTCACATAGCAGTTGCGCGTAAACTTGCGCCAGAGTAACGATAATGCGCTGGCGTAACCCGACGCAAGTGGAAGTGGGTGTGATCATATGTAAATGATGGGCGGAGCCCAGCGCAGAGGCTTACGTTCAGCGCATCATCCACGGAGCATGCGCAGTGAGTGCGGCTCCACTCGCCCCCCTTGTGCGCATGCTCACAACTTCCGTCGGCACCAATTCCTGGGAAACGTCAGCGCAATGCGTTCCGCTGGGCGCTTAAAAGCGCTGGCGGAAACGCCATTCCGGCGCAAAAGTATTTCCGCTTACCCGCACCCCAGGGAAGATACTTTTGTTTGGTGATGGCTGCTCCCGCTACCCCCAGAGAGAGGAGGAACCTGAATTTTAATGCACAGGAGGTCTCGCTCATCATTTCGGCAATGGAGACGGATAATGCTTTTCTCCATGGCAAAAAAAGCCGAAAGACCAGCCGGGAGAGGAAGCAGGGCATCCTGGAGTCGATTGCTGCCAGGGTCAATGTCCTGGGGTACTCCACCCGGACTGCTGGGGACATACAAAAAAAAATTAATGACCTGCGGCGCAAGGTGAGGGACAAGGTGGCCTCCATCAGGAGGTATGAGAGGGGCACAGGTGGTGGTCCCCCATGTCCTGTCACCCTAACCGCAGAGGAGGAGGTGGTTGCACGCTGCCTGGAGAGGGAGCAGGTGGAGGGGGTCGCAGGCTATGACTCCGTGGAGGAAGGCACAAGGACAGGTAAGTGTTTTATAATCCCCTATTTGTTGTTTTGCATTTGGGGGGGGGAGGGTACATGTGCCAAGTGTGTGGGACCACCAACATGTGTCTGCTTTGTGTCATCCACAGATGACGGAGCTGGGCCATCATCTGTCAGCGTGCATTCCACCCCATCCCCCCCACACCATCGTGTGCCCGAGCCACTGGGTGGTGAAGATGTTGTGGAGGAGGAGAGTGGCCACACCACACCTGCCGAGGTGGTTGTAGAGGATCCTGCTGTGTCAGAGCAGGACTTTACCTTAGTGTTGTCTGTCTCCTCCCCTTCTCCTGGGCCGTCTGTCGTCCCCTCCCCCATCCTTGGAAGCCCCTCAAGGGCGACTCCTTCCACCCGAGGACAACCATCTTCTGGCCCCAGGAAGGCGACCCAGAAGACCAGGGGGGTGTCTGATGGTGTCCAGGACCAGTTGGCGAGGGATCACGCCAGGCAGACGGAACAGATGGGGGCCATAGTTGGGCACTTACAGAAAGTGTCTGACAGCCTGGGCTCCGTTGCCAACCTCAGCAACGCAGTGCAGGATGTAAGCTGCAACTGCGCTGCAGTGGTCACCACTTTGGGGGAGGTGCAGGGGGATATTCGGCACCTTACTGCAGCCGTCCAGGCCAACAGTGCTGCCATCCGGGACCAGGGGAGGCTGAGTCGGCGGGCCCAGCACTACCAGGTCACCCGTCAGCTCCGGATGCAGGCCCAGACGAACTCCTACCTTGGACGGATAGCCAGGGCCTTGGAGGGCATGCAGGCCACACCTGTCAGGAGTGGCCCACCTGGGGATCAGCCACCTCCAGATGCCCCCCCACCCCCACCCACTCCATCCAGGCAGCTGCGGAGCCAGAGAGGGGCCCCCAGAAGAAGCCCCCGGCATCCCCGATGAGGCCTTTTTTTTTTTTTATTGTTTTATATTTTTGATTTGGACATACTTAGGTCATGAGTTTATTTTTTCTTTTGCTCAGGTTATGAGATTTTGTTTATTTTATTTATCAGGATATGATATTATTAATTTATTTTTGTACTGCACACAGTCAGGAGTGCAGGGGACAGTGTGAATGGTGTGTGAATGTGAGAGGGTGGCACTCCTGAAAGTAAGGGGTGTCACCCTCGGCCGTGGTGGTGAAGTGAACCCCACGGCTGAATGAATGACGTGTGAAAGGTGTGTGAATGGACAGTGACATCATTGGGGCCTTGACGCTGGCGTTACTGCTCCCAACTCCTACATGCTGGACTTGGGCTAATCCAATGCGATGTGCATGTGGTGTGTGTGATCTAGGGACATCAGTGGTGTACACGCGTGCACTGTCTGTGTTATTAATGTTTTGGTTTAGTGTCCAAAGATGCCTACGGCGAGGACCCTCCTGACTGCTCTTCCATCAGCAGACTGGGTGTCCTCTGGCAGGTGGGGACTGTGTGGGTCGGGGGTCAGGTCATCACGTATGTCAATATGCAGGCCTTTTTTCATAGCAAAGTTATGTAGTATGCAACATGCACCGATGATCTGACACACAAAGGTAGGGGAATACAATAGGGTCCCCCCAGACTTATCCAGGCATCGGAAACGGGACTTCAGGAGCCCAAATGTTTGCTCCACCACTGCACGGGTTTTGATATGTGCTTCATTGTATTTTCTCTATCCTCTGGTTTGGGGGTTCCGGAAAGGAGTCATTAGATGGGGTCCCAGTGCATATGCAGAGTCACCTGTAAGGGAAAAGACAGGATAATGTTAGTCATGCATGTGCGATTTCTGTTGTGCATCACGGGAGGAGATAGTCATGCCTGACTCCCATGTCACTCACCAACCAGCCAGCTGTCCCCATACATGTTCTGGTTAAATTCTGCTGGGATGGGGCTCTGATTGTATATGTAGCTGTCATGGCTGGACCCGGGGTGTTTGGCACGGACGTGCCATATGAGGCGTTGGGCATCGGCTATCACCTGTACGTTGATGGAATGCCAATGCTTCCGATTGCGGTATATGTGCTCTGTGGCACTGGGGGGCTGTAGGGCCACATGTGTGCAATCAATGGCCCCCACAGTGCGTGGGAATCTGGCAATGTTGTAGAAATCTGTCATTGCCTTCTGCCGCAGCTCCTCAGTGGTGGGTCTGATGAACTGGTTGGACATGCGTCTGAGTATTGCAGGGACAACCTGGTGCACACATCTGCTCATGGAGGACTGTGACATCCCAGCCACCACTCCACTTGTACGCTGGAATGATCCACTTGCAAGGAAATGAAGTGTTGCCAGTACCTTCACCAGTGGCTGCACTGCTTGTGAGCGTTGTGTCTTGCTGGTGATGTCATCCTGCAGGGTTGTGGTTAGTTCAAGTATTGCATCTGGGCTGAATCTGAAGAGGCGATACACCTCCTCATCCCCCATGCCAAAGAGGTTCATACGAGTGCGGTATATCCTCTCACGTGGCCGCCTTCTTGGTTCCAGGGGACCCATCAGTAGTTCTAGGACCACAATTGCCCCTGGCATGTTGGCACACAGAGGTGTTGTCCTTGCAAGTGTTGTTGTTCAGCAAGCTCCTATCGTCGGTAACGCTGCTGTAGCTGCTCTCCTGCTGACCTGTGACCGTCTGGAGTAAAGATAAAGCAGCCTTTTGTAGAAATAACTTTGCGCCGGACGGACCAGATACGCGCGGCGCATGTAGCCAGCGTATGGTGCTAATCCGTTCGTGAATTGGGAAATCTCCCTCATTTGCATATTTGCAGGGGAAATCAATGGGCGCGACTGATGCGCCCAGCGAAAATAAGCGCTGACGATACTCTGGCGTCGGAACGTTCCGCCGGTCGCAAATGACCCGTTATTGGGCGCATCTAGTTTGGTGGGTACGGGCACATAGAAACGACGGCGCATCATCACAGTTACGCGGCGCATATCCAAATACTCCAGCGCAAGTGTTCGTGAATCTGGCCCTTTATTTATATACTGTGACATTATGAAAGGCGAGGGGATTTAATGGATGTTCACCTCACATACATTAATTTGCAGAGAACTAAAGTGGATAACAACAAGAACCTGGGGAATGCCCAGGGGATAACCAAGCCTACTTACCGACCAGCTAGCAGAACAACCAATTAACCTGTCTAACAATGTGCGTTAAAAACAGGGGTTTTGTCCGCACGCATTTGCAAACGCATGCGTGAGCCACAGAGCCGCGCCAAGGCACCCCATAATTCTGTGGTCCTAACACTAACAGTGAGTGTCCTCACAATGGAGGCACATGCATTTTAATGGATAGATAGGGGCAGGTGGACTGAAGGGGAGCCACCCCTCCTTAAAGGTACAGAAGCACACCAAGCACCCAGCATATAGCACGATGGCTGCAAAGGTGTTGGTGCACTGCTGGACCAAAATAAACACCACAGGTGAAACAAAACGTATCCACCGCCCCCATCTATGGCTGGCAATCACAGTAAGTAGCAATGGAAGGCTAAAGCAGATAACAACAAGAACCTGGGGAATGCCCAGGGGATAACCAAGCCTACTTACCGACCAGCTAGCAGAACAACCAATTAACCTGTCTAACAATGTGCGTTAAAAACAGGGGTTTTGTCCGCACGCATTTGCAAACGCATGCGTGAGCCACAGAGCCGCGCCAAGGCACCCCATAATTCTGTGGTCCTAACACTAACAGTGAGTGTCCTCACAATGGAGGCACATGCATTTTAATGGATAGATAGGGGCAGGTGGACTGAAGGGGAGCCACCCCTCCTTAAAGGTACAGAAGCACACCAAGCACCCAGCATATAGCACGATGGCTGCAAAGGTGTTGGTGCACTGCTGGACCAAAATAAACACCACAGGTGAAACAAAACGTATCCACCGTCTGGGTTTTACCAGCTACCTTGGCAGGGTTGCTTCCGGACCAGATTTTACGGTCCATTTGTGTCCACCAACAGGTGGTTTAAATAAAGCAGGATTGGAGCAAAGAATTGGCCTGGGACTCGGGAAGCCATACGAGAGAGAGCGATACTGCTGCGATGTCTACCTTGTGAGAGACAGAAAAAAAAGGTTTACACATCATCTTTGTTTTGTGGGTGACTGGGAGAAGCCCTTCACCTGTGAGTTTAGGATTCTGAACTGTTTAGTTAGTGCCGGGATGGCGAGGATTTATTTTTATAGGTTTTGTTTGTTTGATTTTCATGCAACCCTTTAAAAATAAAATTAGCTAAAAATCAGATTTTAAGAAAACCTGCCATGGGACTACCCTTTTCCCCCAGGTGATCTCCATTAAGCCAACTCCCCACAATACACATATATATTGTACATATATGTGAAAGACAGTTTTTTTTTAGCTTGGGTGTAGTAAATTTAATTCAGTCAACTGAACATAACATACAATTTTTAGACATATTTCATCCTTGTAGCAAAATACAAGTAAATATAATTCCCTTTTTTTTTCCTTGGTATTCTTACATTTTTGAGAAAAAGTCCAGTGCTTTATGGTCTTCTGATTGAGAAGGTATACATTGCTTGTGGCATTTTAGATAGTAATGTGAAGTTAAAAGTGATACTAAAGCTGTGCAGTTCGTTTTGCACAAAGAGGCCCCGAACATCCTCTTCTGGGGTCCCTCTGCGGCTTGCGCAGCTCCTCCCCACATCAGAAAAAACACAAACCTTTACAACTTAAACTTTAACTTTAAGCCGCTATATTTACTTCACAGGAATCCAGAAGGCCTTGTGAATTTAGGTGCCTAAAATACAAACATACCCTTCTGCCACTAGCAACTATTCATCATTTATGCTGTAGAAATGTAATGTAAGAGCTGGATGGATGTTCTGGGCAACAAATCTGTTTGTATTTTTTTATAAACGCATATGTTTATGATGCCCACTGCATGCATGAAATGCTAACAATAAGCAGATTAAATAAAAATTCCAATCCCATTAAACCATACTTGGCCATCAGATTTTGTCCTTCAATATTCCGTAAAAAAAAATGTGGGCGTATTATGTTAAAACATTGAAATGTTTGCCTGTGAGGACTGAAAAGAAGCTCAGGAAGTATCAAACGTTCTCTGTCTATGTGTGTGATGTAGTTCGTATTTCTGACAGGGACACAAAAGTATTTAAGGTGTTGGGTACTGGAATGCAAATTAGCCTTTGTCCCATTGGAAGCTAAGCAGAAATGTTAACCGGTTAAACACTGAATAAATATTATCATGCTTTTTATTTTAGTCCAGGGTCCTTATTTAATTTGTAAATGAAAAATACTTTATTTACAATTAAAAATATCTCAAATAGTGTACACGTTATACGGATTATAATAGACTTGTTAAAACAAGTTTATTTGGCAAAGCCAAACATAATATGGTGACAAACATTTACATGCCAATAGAAACTTCAAGACTACAAATGGCACTGTAAAAATGCTCTTCTTTTTTTTTTTAGCAGTGTATTCCCCATTTGACCATTATCAATATAAGTAAGACACAATACAAGTCTTTTTTCTTTTAACAATACTTCATTGATTCATGTCTGCAATACCCGAAAGTAAGTAAAGCAAAAACAGATTTGAACTGCTTTAGAAAAAAACAACTGAATAACAACTTCAGTACATTCCACTTTGTATGTGTATTGTGCTTAAATGTTTCTGAAATGATCCTTTAATGTGCTCATGTTACATTCATTGGTCTTAAAATAGAAAAAATGGCTAACCAATCACTTCCCTGTTAAACAATGCCCTGATTTTACTATGATTCTATCTGTCTTCATTTTGTAATAAACCACTTTTTGAATTCTATTCTTTTAACTTTTCTTATGCAGTCACATGACTTCAAAACTCCTGAGTGCTGGCTCAATTCCTGCTCTCTCTGCAGCTAGAGGATAGAAACTTCTACCAGCTGAAATTGCTTCAACAACCCTGGGAGCTATGAACGCTAGCTAGATGACGTCATGGCTACAGGAAATTCAGCACAGTTGTTGGACGATCCAAAGTACAGAGAAGAGCTGAACATTTTCAGTAAAGTGACTGCATATAAAATAAAAATAAATTCTGAAAATGATTAAATACAAAGGGCCAGATTCTCATAGAATTTCGCTTGCGTATCGTAAGCCATTTGCACTACGCCGCCGCATCGTACTAGAGCAGGTGCCGTATTCTCTAACCATTTGCTCCGTCGTTTGCGTTGGAGTAGCGAAAATGGCCCAGCGTAAGCCTGCGTAATTCAAATGAGGCGGCTTGTATTTAAATTAAGCGCGCCCCCGCGTCGAACGAACTGCGCATACGCCGGCCGGGGAAAAAGTCCAGTGCGCATGCTCCAGCTCACGTCGGAAATCGTTGTTGAAATCGACGTCAAAACGACGTGATACGACGGGGTATCTGAGATACTCCGTCGTATCGCCGCTGAGAATCTGGCCCAAAATGTAGGCAGAGAGGATCAGAGCAAAGGGAAAGCATCATTCTACAGGCACGTGACTGGGTAGCCTTTCCTTCCACTTTAAAAACAAACTTAAAGCGCAGTTCCACCCAAAAGTAGAACCTCCGCTTAACTGAATCCCCCCTCCGGTGCCACATTTGGCACCTTTCAGGGAGGAGGGGGTACAGGTAGCTGTTTTTGTACCGGGAGATGGCTCTGTCCCTCTGAAGTTTGGCCCCCCTCCTACTTCCTCCACCGCCAGAAAGTGCAGCTGGGTTCCGTTACTAGGAATGGTGGCGGCAGAACCCAAGAGCCGATCCGAAAATCGGCTGGGGGGCCGACATCGTGGGAACCCTGGACAGGTAAGAGTCCAAGTATTAAAAAAGTCAGCGGCTACATTTGACTCTTAATTTTTTCATGGAGAACTACTAACAATTCATTAAAAAAAACTCTAGGTAAACATTCAGTAAAAAGTGTATGTAAACAGTGCTGCCTTTTGGTCTGTTAAATATAACTCTGTGTTTTGTTATATCTGTTTTGATAAGTGTAAAAAATACCTGTTAATCTTCCAATATCTTGTCAGCTGATAACTACCTGTGCTCTTTGCCTGTGCTGCATTTTTATCAGTTCCATTTTTCTGAGGACTACAAACCCTGTCTATGTATGTCAGGGAGAGGAAGTGTTTTCAGTAGTCCTGTTTCTGCGATCCTGATAGGGTGTGGGCAAGCATTGTCACTGGAAGAATATCCAGATGAAAATAAAGGGAAAACAGCTTGAAAAAAAATAACAAAAACAAATGCAGCCACCACATCTAGGGTCTTGTAAGCTGCAATATATTCATGTTATTCTCTTAGGTTTGGATACACTTTAGAGAGAGGGGAAAAAGAGAAAAATCTACTGTGTGATCTTTCAGTCACTTCATGTCAGCTGCTGCTTGGTCTGCCATTCATCTGGTTCCATGAGCTGGCTGTGTGTGGAAGGAGGGATGGAATGCTTGTGGAGTGCAGTGTCAGTTGAGATGATGTCCCAGTAGGGTGTGTGCAAGCATTGTCATTCTAGGACAGGAAGCATTAAAGTATTATACTGGAAGAAACTCCTGATAAAAATAAAGGGAAAGGAGATTGAAAAAAAAAATGCAGCCACCAATTCAAGGGTCTTGTAAGCTGTAATATATTAATATTTTTTTGGATACACTTTTGAGAGGGGGGAGTAACAGAAGTGCCTCCAAGTGTAGACTTTGAAAAAATGTATTCAGGATATATGTGTCAACTCACATTTTACAGGTAAGAAGGAAGCTTAAAACAGGTCCATCTCCTGTGGGAGCCATCAACCACATCATGTTAGCTGCAGCTTGATCCAATGCTCATCTGGTTCCAAAAGCTGGCTGTGTGTGTAAGGCCGTGTACACACGATCAGACCGGTCCGATGATACTGGTCTGAAGACCAGTTTCATCGGACCAAATTGATTGTGTGTATGGCCCATTGGACCGTTGTCCGTCGGACCAAAGTTTAAAACTTGCTTTAAAATCTGTCCGACGGACCAAAACGATGGTTAGTACACAAAAGCATCGGACCAAAAACCAGCGCATGCTCAGAATCAAGTCAACGCATGCTTAGAAGCATTGAACTTCGTTTGTTCAGCACGTCGTTGTGTTCTACGTCACCGTGTTCTGGCCCGATGGGATTTTGGACTGATGGCGTGTACGCACATCAGACCATCAGACCACTTCAGCTTGGTCCGATGAAAGCGGTCCGTCGGACCAGTCTCATCAGACCGGTCTGATCGTGTGTACATGGCCTAACAGTCGTGGAGCGCAGTGTCAGGCATGATGATGTCACTGGGTGTGTTCGCAACGCGTTTCCGACCATGCGTGCTGAGAGTTGTATGTCCTTGCCATACTTGATGGTGGGACCTATGGCGCCATCTTTTTAAAGTAGACAGAACACTCTCTTTTTAAATCAGGTAACATTTCCACACAGGGACGTTTCTGCTCTCCAGTCCTGCAGATAAGTCTGGTTCCAGAGTGGAGCCTTTGGGTGGAACCTTTTTTTTTGTATATGGACTGACTTTCCCTAACAATCATGAAATTTGCACCGATAATATACTGATATTGGATACACTTTAACAGATCTTCTTTCTCCTGCACCAGATACATTTTCACAGTTTCTACCACAAACAAAAAGGAGAACATCTTTGTTCAGGCAGCATCCTCTAGAGTCTAGACTGAGCCTTTATAAAGTAAGATACTCACTTTACCTCTTGTTCCTCAAGCTACCATGTTTTCCTGTGCATACTGGCCAACAGTGCAGGGAAGCAAAAACTAACACCACACTGTTTCCCATTTAAATACAGGAGCAGGTATGGCAATACAAATGGGTTTAGCACCAGAGGTGGAGGACTGGTCTGCAAATCAGCGCAGGATTTAGCACCAGAGGTGGATAGTTGAGCTAAGAGGGATACAGTAAGTGAAGGAGTGCTTTATGACAACATACTTACGTGTTTGTATACTGCAGCCTTTAATAATATTATAAGCCATAGAACTGTACTGATAACTGCACCAACATAGGGAAAAAGGGCTATTAAGTAAAAAACTGTACATCTTGTCCAGGAGCTCCTCTTTCCGAAAAAGGATTACCAAGGTCATATTTTATAGATTTCATATATTCTAGACAACTGGATGAGGAGCTTCTAATATGATACCACTAGCTTTACATACTGATCATTTTCAACTTGTTTGGTGCTACATTTGTTTCTGAACAAATCCACAGCCACCAATTAAGACAAAAAAATAAATAAATACGAATATCCATAATACGTAAAACCATAGTTCTCAACTTCCAGGATTACACAGATC
Source organism: Rana kukunoris (assembly GCA_029574335.1). Lineage (NCBI taxonomy): Eukaryota > Metazoa > Chordata > Amphibia > Anura > Ranidae > Rana > Rana kukunoris. The sequence continues at coordinate 102,855,699 of CM056055.1, read as the reverse complement.
CCTTAGTTCCAAAAAGCTGTAAAGGGCTGTCTTCAAAAACACCATCAACATGTTTCTGTGAATAAATTCGCACATATCCTTTAGGAAATATTGGAGATGCCACTTGAGTATGAAGTGTACATAGTTTGTCTTTAGGAGAAGAAAAAAAAACTCCTTTTAAAAAGAGAAGTCCCAAATTATTTGTGCTCCTTAGTAGGTGCATAGTAGAGTTCCATGGGTTTATTCACCTTCCAGTACTTTTCACTGACCAGTTCCAAGGAAAAGGAGCCATTTAAAACCTAAAAGAAACATTTCATGGTTATTTGATTTTTTTTTATCAAAGTCTGTAATCTTCTTTCAAGCGATGTTTTATGTAATTTTTAAGATGGTCATACACAGCACCATCAAAACAGTATACTGTATTAGGCAACTAAACAGTAAAGAAGTAGAGAGTCACAATGTAATTGTTGAAAATTACTTGTACATTCAACAACTAAATACAAAATTTCCTCCAATAGAAAGAATCAACTTGTATTATTACATTTGCATTAAATACAAAATAACACATTAAACTATGATGCTACTAACATGTACGGTAATTGCCACTAGACGGCATTCAGTTCTTTCACTGGATATTTGCTGCCATCTAGTGGCAATTACACGTAGCTTCTATTATGTACAGTACCTGGTCCCATTCATAATAGGCTGTTCCACCTTAGGATTATACACTTTATAGAATGTGTTTTACTAAAAATATCTTTCTTTGTTGATATGATTGATGAAAAATATCTTTGGCTTGCTTATTTTTTTTTTTTAGAGTTGGAGACATGCCTGTGGCTACTTAAAGGAACACTAAACGTTCGTTTTTTATTAGATCAATTGATTGCTGTAAGCTAGAGCATTTAAATATCACTTACCTCGTTTTTCCTTTTAACCTCCAAAATACAGTAATCCAGGTTTGAACATGCCATTTCCTGTCTCTCCTCTTCTTGCTTTCCACCAGCACCTGAGCCGTTTTGCATGGTGGAAAGTAGAATGTGCTCACCCCCTCCCTATGACTACAGCCCTGCGTGAAGATGCTCTCTTATCCCTCACAGGCATGGAGGCTAAGCCTAATGGGAACTGTAGTTCCCATTAGGCCATGATGTAGCAAGAATGAATGCGCACCGCAAACCAGGAAGTCAGTGAGAATAACGATTCAGGAGTGACAGGGGTAAAAAAAACAGCTAGATTTCAACAGGTATCAAACTAGTTATAATGCAAAACATTACTTTTTACTTTATCAGCTACTGTCAGACTTTAATTTAAGAGGAAAATATTTTTGTCTTTACAACCCCTTAAAGTTGAATTAAAAAGTTTTTGAAGCCATTTGATGACTACAGCCAGCACCAAATATCTTTGCAGGTAAAACAGTAAGCATATATGTATTTGAAATGTTTATTTTGCTGTTTACCTGGAGTTCTTTAATGATTAAAAACATGTCATTAGCAAAAAGGGTAAGGTTTTTGCACTGCAAATCATTGCCCCTATACAGTAGGTATAGAAAAGAATCACCTCCTTTGCAGCCTGAAATGAAGACAGACACCGTTTTTGTTTAATCCAGCTTTATTTACCCAGTGCAAGATATAACATCCAAGTGAAAGATATAACACAAACATGTCAGAAAAAAGTTGGAAGATGGAAAAAGGATCACCCTTCCTAAAATGACTTGCAAACTCAATTAGATTGTAAGACAAAAGAAAAGATGCGCCAATCTAAGTGCAGTAAACGAAAATGTAATATATAATTTATCATAAACAATAAATTGGCTACTCACAAAAGGAGTGATAAGAGGCAAAAGAACAGAGATGCGGGCCCGGAGTCACTATTCGTCGTCAGCAAATCCAATCCAAATCCTTGACATCAGAATGCTGGATGTAAAGAGACCTCCAATATCTCAGGAGCCTCAGGATAGAACTAGAAGCCGGAGGAGCCGATTCAGAGCGGCGTGCGTTCCAGCGTAAAGCGCAGCGTGCCGTCGTCGCACCGGAGGTGACGTGGGAACCGGGCCAGCCAATCGAATCCGATTCGGAGCACTTCAGTCCCTGGTAGTGCAACTGAAGCAATTAACTATGGGTAGTAGGGCACTGTCAAAAGATCTCCGGGATAAAGTTGTGGACAGGCACAAGTCAGAAGATGGATACAAAAAAATATAAAAATAAAAGGCTTTACCCAATGCCTGGAAGCAGAGTGACGTCTATTATAAGGAAGTGAAAGGTATTTCGTACAACACAGACCCTCCTTGGGTCAGCACATCACTCCAAACTGAATGAAAGAGCTAGGAGGAAACTGGTCAGGGAGGCTACCAAGAGGCCTAAAGCAGTTGATGGAAATTATGAGGAAGAGTGGTCATTGTGTGCAAAAATATCACAAATTCTCCACAAATGTGGCTTGTACAGGAGAGTTGCCAGAAAAAAGCAACTCATGGCCACATGCAGTCACGACTGAGCTTTGCCAAAATGCACCTTGAGATTCTGGTCAGACGAGACTAAAATGTAATTGTTTGGCCACAACACCAAACAATATGTCTGGCGGAAATCCAATGCAATAACACCATTCCTACAGTAAAGCATGGGGTGGTAATATCCTGTTTCTCTGCAGCGGGGACTGGAGCACTTGTCAAGATAGAATGGAAAAAAAATGGGTCAAAATACCGTACATTTTTGGAGGAAAATCTGTCCTCTGCCAAAAAGTTGTCAATGAGATTTACCTTCCAACCTTTCAAAAATGACCACACAGTGGTTGAAGGAGAAAAAGGTGAATGTCCTTGCATGGCCTAGTCAGAGCCCAGACTTAAACCCCATTAAAAATCTGTGGAATGACTTGAAGACTGCAGTCCACAAACAGTAACCATCAAATTTAACTGAACTTGAGCAGTTCTGCGAAGAAGAGTGGGAAAATATTGCAAAGCCTACATGTGCAAAGTTACCCATGAGTAAGCTCCGGTGGGCAGAGTAAAATTGGTTGGGGCGTGGCCTGGCAGGGGTCCAGACTGAGACTGCCACTTGTTCACACAGTGGGTCTTGTTCTAAAGTGTGGCTCCCAGGACCTTCAGCTCTTATCTACCATTGTTTGGAGCATGGGCAGGCTCCTACCTGGCCAGCACTTACAGCAGCAGGCACAGGAATACACTTCCTTGCAGCCCAAGCGACACACACACACACACTATGGGTTAAATGTGCTAAGATAGTAGAGACATATCCCAACAGATTAAAGGCTAGAATTAAAGCAAAAGGTGGTTCAACAAAATACTGACACAAGGGGGTGTTCCTTTTTACAATTCATTTTTTTTTAATTCTGACATGTTTGTGTTATATCTTTCACTTGGGTGTTATAGGTTGCACCGAGTACATATGTCTGGATCAAACAAAAAACGTGTCTGTCTTCATTCCAGGCTGCAAAGTAACAAAATTTGAATATTTTAAAAGGGAGGTAATTCTGTTAAAGTTAGTTTAGTAGAAAAACACCCAAAGAAAAATGGCGGTTGTAAAAGCAGACACAATCTTGAATGTAGCATTGACACTGTAATACCATATTTTACAGAACCACATTATAAAAAAGAATATTGCAATTCTGAAGTGGACTTAAATGGTAGCCAAATCAATAAAAGTTAAAATTTGTTTACTTACAATAAAGGCATGGGAGAACAGTTAACGTACTGTTTGGGGTGGGGGTGTTATCTTAGAGGTGACCTTCTTTCATTTTAGAGTGTAATTAGCAGAATGTAAAATTTACTGACTTCATTGACGACCATAGCTTTCTCTTTATTCTTCACAACTTAGTTATACTGCCAACTGCGGGACAAAGACACTAGGTATAAAACAAATCAAGTTCAGCCTAGGGAGTAGCCTCTGCCCGGGTGGCCAACCCCCCTGATTTCCTGAAGTGAACAAGCAGTAAGAAGGGGAAACAACACTCCAACATATTTGGAGCAACAGCAAACAGAGGGGAGAGTGCTTTTTCCAGCAAGTACAGAAAAAAAAATCTTATTTTCTCTTCCAGTCATTGATGGACAGCTTTCTCTAATCTCACAAATGGGGCATCCAAATGCAGTGCTAATAAAGAAAAAGGCAATAGCAAAAACTTGCAACAGGAACCCTTTCCCAAGGCAAAAGAATGATCAGAAACCCTTGCATTTAATCCTTCCGAGTGTTAGGATTAAGTTCACCTGCTGGTGGCACTATCTTGCTCTGCGTTTGCTGCAGTTCCAGTGTCCACCAGCAGGTGTCTCTCAGATGCCAGCAGGATCTAATCAGCCACACCTGGCTCCAGCTGCCGGGATATTTAAGGCTACTCCTCCCTTCCCCCAGTGCGTCAAGATTCTGTTCCTTTCCTGTCTGCCTGCTACCAGTGTGTGCCTGATTACCTGCCCTTATCCATCCTGCACCCGTCTTGCCTTGTTCCATGCTCTTGTCCCCAGCCGTGTCCTTTTCCTTGCTTCCCTGTTGCCTTTTCCCTTGTTGTAGATAATGTTGTAGATATTGTATATAGTTAGCTATTAGGTTTATTAGTTATTCTTGTTTGCTGGAGTGGTTTTTGTTTTCATTTGTTGCTGTGTATGTTTGTTTGTGTATTCTCACGGTAAATAAATATCACTTAATATATATATATATCCTTTGTTTGGTCTCAGTTCCCTTGTGTAGCATACGTGTCTGGTCACCTTAGCCGCTGATCCTGACACCGAGCATCTAAGGTAGATGCTTTAACCACTTATATTCAGGGCACTTTCCCCCTTCCTGCCCAGGGCAATTTTCAGCGCTGTCACATTTTAAATGACAATTGCACAGTCATGCAACACTATACCAAAACAACATTTTTATAATTTTGTTCCCGCATATAGAGCTTTTTGATGGTATTTGATCACCACTGGGGTTTTTACAGTATTTTTGCTAAACAAATAATGATAACTGATACGGCAGCAGTGATGAGGTGGCACTAATGAGGTGGAACTGATGATAAGGCACCGATATGCAGCACTGATAGGCACTCATAGGTGACACTGAAAGGCCGCACTGATGGACACTTATAGGCGACACTGATGAGCACTGATGGGCAGAGATAAAGATGGCTGTGATAGGCAGCACTAATGAGAAGGCACTGATAGGCATTACTGATGGGCACTGATTGGCAAACCTGGTGGTCATGGGTGGGCATACCTGGTGGGCCTGGGTGGGTATCCCTGGTGGGTTGCACTGATAATCAATCAGCACAGACACCCTCCTGTCAAGAGAGCAGCCGATTGGCTGTCCTCTATTTGCATCTGTCAGCGCAAGTGGAGGAAAAGCCGAAACATGTCTCTTTCTGTTTATGCTGTGATTAAACGAGATCGGTGATGTGGTGTGTCAGACTGACACACCAAACCAATAATCACCACGCTGCGTATCCCCCGCAGGTGGGTGATCACAGCTTATTTCTGTTTGATGTCATATGATGTCCAGTCAGGATAACATAACCACTTTGCACGAGTCATTCTGTTATATGGTGGGTGGGAAGTGGTTAAAATAGGAAAATCGGAGAGTATCAGTCCCATGGAGACACCAGTGCATCTGTCAACGCCTGCCAGAGATCCTTAGTCCTGGCTACGAACCTCTCTTCCTTGTGGTTGAGGCAAGACTCTATCAGGTCCACACCTGGCTACCCTCACCAAAAGTACAACTATGTAAATATATCTGGATGGAGAAACCACTGTCCTAATCCTGGCTCTGGTGACTTAGTCAGTCTGTCAATACTTTACATCTGGAATGGACATTGTGGGAAGAGCCGGAATGTGATTTGCTGCCCACTTCAAGCTGTAGCAAACCTCCAGTACTACAGAACCCTCTTTTTTCCTCCTTGGTGTTTGATGTGATGTGTGGTATTGTCAGACTGCCCCGTTCCTGGATGTCCTTACAAAAAACTTGTCAAGCACAGGAGTAGAGAACAGTTTAAATGCCCAATGTTTCAGCATGTTGATAGAAAGTGGATTAGGACTTTGATGATCTAGGTTGCGTCCAAATTAGCATGGTCATCTTTAATGTTTATGGTGGGGCATAACACTTTGAATACCACTAAACAATATCAATGCAAACACAGGAAAAAAAACACTCACTGTAAATTGTCCATTGGCTGTAGCAATGTATATAGTATACTGCTTTTCACTGGCAGCATTCAGACTCATCTGGTCGGTCTCTCCTTTATTCCGAAATTCTTCAAGAGCCAATCTCACAGCAAGGTATTTAGACAAGTGATCAACTGTAGCATTTCCAGAAGTCTTTATGAACCTTCAAGATAAGACAATGGGAAAGTTATATGTATTATAAGGATACGTGTGTGTATAGCTACTAAGAATGCTCACCAAACAAGATGACCTACAGCTAAGGAAGCATCACAAGTCTTTCTGTGATGTTTTTTTTTATTTGAATATACTGTACTTAAGACAACAGTATTACATCTGAGCAATTTGAGCAGAATTGTGAGTTCAATAATATTATATTATATGTCCAATGAAAGTCCATCTGAAGTTACATAAATAGATATTCAGTCTGATAGTAAAAATACCCTTCATTGTCATAGTTTTACTTCTACCTTGGTGTGTTTAAAGCTGAACTCCAGGCAAATCTAAAATACCTAACAAATACAGCACTGCATTAACAAAGCTCAACTCCCAGTAAAGCCAGAAAGCTTTCAAACCCCCCCAAACCCTTTGAAAGTATGAAAAATAATTTTGCACGTATATGGTTTCTTTAAAGCTATAGCCCACCTTTTTTTATCACCAGTGATGTCCTCATAGGGATCCCTTAATCTAATTTTAATAAACCCCCCCAAAATACCAAAAAACTACCCAGGGATGTTCAGAAGACAGGTCACTGTGCTGCAAATTGACCCTGAATAATGACGTCAGGAGAGGAGAACACAGCAATGCAGGAGAAAAGATTTTTACAGAGGACACGTGATAAAAAAATGCCTACATTCATGCTCAAAGCTATTTTGCCCAAAGATGAGGGCAAATGGGTTTGTAAAATACAAACAGTGCAATTCCCTTAATTCCACTTGGCATGTGCCTTTAGCAATTCTCATACACCAGAGTTTAGGATGGGAGAAGTAGAAGGCTCAGTCTCCCAGCGACTCCCCGAGAAGCTAAGCCAGCTGCCGAACCAGGCATCTGGGTGGACCCCGACGTTAAATTCAGGATCTTTTCCGAGCCTGGCCGAGTGGCATCAGCCGAAAGCAGGCTTTAGCCCCTTGTTGGCTGAAAACAGGTCACAGAACTGCAGAACAAGTTGCACTCTTGTGATCCATAGAAGACATATAGCCAAAATAGCTTTGGCTATAGTTCTCCTTTAAACATTATGACGTATCACTATAGGACAATAAAAAGAACAAGAGTGTTAAGCCGCGTACACATGATCGGTCAAACCAATGAGAACGGTTTGAAGGACAGTTGTCTTAGGTTAACCGATGAAGCTGACTGATGGTCTGATGTGCCTACACACCATCAGTTAAAAAAATTGTATCAGATCTCAGTGACGTAAAACACAACGACGTGCTGAAAAAAATTAAGTTCAATGCTTCCAAGCATGCGTCGACTTGATTCTGAGCATGCGCAGGTTTTAAACCGATGGTTTTGCATACTAACGATCGGTTTTGACCGGTTATCAATCCATTGGTTAAATGCCTGTTCTCCATTGGTTAAATTTTAAGGCAAGTTTGCTTTTTTTTAACCGATGGTTAAATAACCTATGGGCCCCACACACGATCGGTTTTGACCGATGAAAGCGGTCCTTCGGTTAACCTATCGTGTGTACGCGGCTTAAGCCTTCAATTGGGCTCTTAAAACATTTTCAGCAATTGTGACCTCAGTACAATTTTGCTTAAAATTATACAGGTATAGTGATCACATTACAGATGACATTCTTTTACCGTGTCTGAGCATTATCATCTTTCTCCATTAAAGTTGGGTGAGGCCTAAAGACCAGCTCTATCTCATTGGATCCATCCAACACAGGATCCAGTGTTACAGTCTCATTATTTGCATCCAGCTCCAAACCAGAATCATCAGATGTTTTTGTCCTCTTATTGCTGGGCCCAGCTTCTTGATTGCTGTGTACAGAAGCATTACTGCAGTGGGAACTGTCTGCATTATCTTCAGCTCCACTTCCATTTTCCACTTGTTGCTTCTTTCCCCTTTGTAATCTGTAATGCAATATTTATTCTGTCACAAATCTAACAGTGTTGTATCCATCAATGTATGTTCCATGACAAACCATAAACAATTAGTGTTTTGGAAGCTGTCATGAAAGGAACATGTGGGCTAGTCCCTTGCCAAGATCTGCAACAAGCAAATGTAACTCTAAAACAGAATGAGCACTGACATTAGTGACAACAGAAGATGAACAGGACTTAAAGACAATTTACTTCTGCAATACACAATCATAAAAATATCAAATATTCAAATTCTGTGTTGTTTCTATTAGAGAGTCAAGGATAAAGCAGGTTAAATGAAGGAGGTGGCCTTAGGTAACTTAAAAGGCTTTCTCCATGTTCATTTTCGTGTTCATATTTGGACAAGTATTTTAAATGGACCCAACAAATTATTAGGCCAGGCCATTTTTTTTCTTATTAACACTTTACCCTTTTAAAGTGATTGCTGTATGTATTGAAATCAAAAATGATATCTTGTGACACATAATCGTATTACAAAAGATTACACACTAATTATATTTTTCATACAGTAAAGCAGTCATTCCTACACATTTATACTTCCTTACAATAGGTGCCTACACACTATCTCCAATCAATACGTGTAGCTCAGGGAAAAATACTGATGGTTTACGTTTTTCCAAAAATGTTTTTATATTAAAAGAGAAAATTCTAAATTGGCTTACCATTTTGTTCTTCTCCTGCGGTTTTGTTTATTTTCCAGAAGAAGAAACTGGTAAGCAGATTAGAATGTTCTCCTTTCCCTGTACACAGCACAAAACAGAAGATACCTAAAATAATTACCCGTACAATAACTCTTAACTAGGATATGATATATGCAACGCCATTATTAAATTTGTTGAGAAAATAATTTATTTGATTTTATGTTGTTTAAAAGCAAAAAATCAAAAACAAAACAAATCAAATAATGTGCAGGATGCTGAAAAAGAAGGGTACGGTATGTATATATATTATGGTACCATTTAATGAACATTTAACTCTTTGAAACGACTAAAACTCAAAACATGAAAATAGTGATGTGTGTAATGTGTGTATTACACAGCATCATAAACCGATATCATAGCAAGGACCAGGAAAAAAAAAATGAGAACGGATCTTAGAAAGAGGGGTATTTAAAAGACTATAGCAAACATTCAATGTTGTTCTTTCTCTGACAATAATTACTTTTAAAGCATCTATAATTCACTGCAAATACAGTAAAACCTTGGATTACAAGCACAATTCGTTCCAGAAACATGCATGTAATCCAAAGCACTTGTATATCAAAGATTTTTTTTACAGGGTATAAAAGAAAAGAGAGGCACCTCTATGTGTAGCAATAAGTTGCTAAGGCCCCTTTCAGACGTCCGCATCCGCCGCTCCGTTTTTACAAGTCCGTTTACGGACTTGTATTGGATCCCTATGGGATCGCGTCCGTTAGCGGATGATGCATCCGCTAACGTCCGCAATGATCCACGTCCGTAAAGGTCCGGTTTTTCGGACGGAAGAAAACCCTATTTTTCTTCCGTCCGGCGGATCGGATGAATACGGACGGACACGCGGTCCGTATTCATCCGATTCCCCATAGGGGATAGCGGAGGAGAGACAGGGCGGTCCCTGCACAGTGTGCGGGGACCGCCCTGTCCGCCGACAGCTCAGCGGAGATCCCCGCTGAGCCGACGGACACACACGGAAGCTCCTCTCTTCTCTTTTATACTCAGTTGTGACATGACGCTACTCTATAAAGGCAAAATTTATAAAAACATTTTGCTCATCTTGCAAAACGCTCTTAAAACAAGTTACTCTAAACCAAGGTTTTACTGTACATATTTTTCACATTAAATGTAAACACAGCTGGCCAACACAATGATCTATTTGGGATGAGCTTTTCTACCCATTATGTTACCAAGTGTTATGCCGCGTACACACGATCATTTTTCAGGTTTGTAAAAAAACGAAGTTTTTTAAAAATCTAATTTAAAACGATCGTGTGAGGGCTTCAGAGCATTTTTCGGGTTCTAAAAAACGACAAAAAAAAAATTCGAACATGCTCTATTGTTTCACGATATTTTAAACAATGCCGTTTTTTGGGTTGTAAAAAATGATCGTGTGTGGGCTTTAACGACGTGAAAAACCTGCGCATGCTCAGAAGCAAGTTATGAAACTAGAGCGTTCGTTCTAGTAAAATTAGCGTTCCTAAAGCAGCCCAAAGGGTGGCGTCATCCGCATGGAACTTCACCTTTAGGGCTCATTTCCACTGGCGTTTTTACAGCCACTTTTCTGAGCGTTTTTTGCAGCTTAAAAACGCCTGTCCATGTTAGTATATGGCCTCATGCCCACCATGACGTTTTTGAGCTGTAGATGACGTTTTTAAGCTGCAAAAAAAACGCGGGACCAGTGTGTTCTGAAGCTCCAGCAATAGAGCTGTAAAAACGCCAGGCATTAAAAAACGCTCAAAAACACGCAAAAACTCTGCCGCAGCGTTTTTAAAGCTCCAGCTCAAAAAAAAAAAATTTTTTTGTTTCTAAAATAAACATGGACGGGCGTTTTTAAGCTGTAAAAAACGCTCGGAAAAGTGGCTGTAAAAAAGCCAGTGGAAATGAAGCCTTATCATCGTACGTGTTGTACATCACTGCGCTTTGCTAGAGCATTTTTTTTTCACGATCGTGTGTAGGCAATGTCGTTTTACTGATGAAGAGCCTGAAAAACGTTGTTTTTTACAACCCAAAAATTGATCGTGTGTACGCGGCATAACACTCAACAGGCCCAGAGTTTTCACTCGGATGGTTTGTATTGCCAGAGTGCTGCCGAATGTTTGACACTCAGCCATGTCAGTAAAGGTCCTTTAATATAAGAAAATTGTGACTCGCACTATCACCAAATATTTTATTGAACATAAATTTCTACCAACAGTTAAAGAGATTTGGTATGAGAGCGTGACTTGTAGCAAATACAGTCCCAAAATATGTTAAATATGTACTATAATCTACTCAGGTATCTCTGTAAGGTTTTATGTACAAGGCTATCAAATGGATACAGCACACTGCCCAGTACATCTGATTTTAAGCAGTATTAAACCCAAAAGCAAATGTTTATTATATTGCTGCTTATTAATTCTTAGATGTGATGACTGCATTCGTTTCCTTTTTTAGGCTTTCTTTCTTCTATTTTCATCTGGTGAACCAGCCAGTAAGTCTGCTGTTTTGCAAAAGCAAAAGTTCTCCAGCACAATGTATCAGTTTACACGGATGAGACAAATCACTTACACTGGCAGGGGTGATTAATAAAAGTGATCAGCTTTTATTTATGGATGCAAAACCCTAATCCCAAATGGAAAAAAAAACTGTTTGCTGTAACTGCTTGTAAAGTGTGTGCTGAAGTTTGGTTCCAAATTGTTAGTGGTTCTATTTCTGCTGATACATTTAACACTGCAACCCCTCCCCTCCAGACTGACAATGCTGCTGTTTGCTGTGCCCCCCTGTACTCATTATTCCAGAGTTGTGTCTCACTAATACTGGAGGTGTGTTACTGGCCAGATTACCAGGTGAGAATACAGGGGAAAAAAGCAAAAGAAAAAGAAAACGAATGCAGCCACCACATCCAATGATTAGTAAGCTGCAATACAATACATTCTTGGTTCGAGTTCAATACCACTTTAATATCTATTGGCAGATACAAAGTTTGGTAGGCACAACCTACGCACAGGTTAATGACCCATGTTTTGTGTATGCAACAGTGTGTTCACTATGGAGGTGAATGGAAGTTATACACTTGCCAAAAGATGATCATTTAGTATATACAGTATTTACCAGGCATCAAGAACCAAGCATACCTATGTACGCAAAGTTTTAAGACACTTTAAGTGTAATAGACTCTACTTTTTCTTTATTTATTTTTTTACTTAAAGCTGAGGTCCGCCCAAAAAAAAAAAAAATTTAAAAGCCAGCAGCTACACATACTGTAGCTGCTGACTTTTATTAATAGGACACTTACCTGTCCTGGAGTCCAGCGATGTTTCCATCAGCTGCTGGGTGCCGACGCCGCCATTGCTGGTAATGGAATCCAGCAGTGTAGCCTTACGGCTTCAAGTCGGGAACCTTAGTGTGCATGCGCGATGCCCGCTCCTCACTGCTACCTGTATGTACAGTGAAAATCTCCTAAACTTGTGGTGTTTAGGAGATATTAATACTGGATGCTGCCGGAACTTCAGAGCTCTGTGCCGGAGCCAAGGCACAAAGTGAGACTGAGTGACATCATTGTGGCTCTGGCCACTCACACAGCCGAAGCCCGCAAACTTGGAAGGAAGACCGGGGGAAGATGGATGTCCTGTCAGCGGTGACAGCGCGCTGCTGGAGGGATTCGTTCTAAGGTAAGTATTTCATAATGTGCTAGTATGAAATTAATGCTGCAGTTTACTACCGCTTTAAGTATTAGCAAGATAGATAAATCTTATAGGGGAATCAAATCCTACAGTAAGAAATCAATAACTATGCAGCTATGGGCAGCTTAAAAAAATAAATGTAGTAGTAGAAGTAGTAGTATGTAGTCCACACAGCCAGCCAGCTAGGGATTATGGAAAAAGTACCCAATTCATTAGATTCTACTGCAGAGATGGTCTAGATAAAAAAAACTAATTAGGACCAACGCTGGGTGTATGGAAGGCCAGAATAAAGACAATTTATTCATGGCCATATGATTAATGGGAATCAAAAAGCTAATCTTTCATATCTGCTTTGTGGTTGTTCAAAATACAAGTATGGAGCTATACATTAAATTGTTGACAGACTTGCGGATACAGGTAAAAGAATAAGAAAAAAGCTTTAAGCTTTGCTAGTGAAAATGCTGTTCCAGCTGCTCACATAACACAAAAGCAAATCATTTGGTCAAGAAATTTCTACTGAGGGAGTGGATCAAGTTTAGGTTGGCTGGTTACTCTCTTTGGCAAAGATCATGATCTAGGTGTTTGGCCAACCACTGTGTCCAGCAGTGGTTGGAGCCCACGCAGCACTTTCTTCGGGAAAGGTATGTAGAGTACACCAAAAAAAAAAAAACATGCAGACTATTTAGCAACCTTCAATTTCAACTTCTGGCAGAATTTTGACACTAAACCTACAGTAGACACCTATAAAACTTTTAATACTGCATTAATAGCTATATCTGTTCAAGGTTTTACTCTAATTAAGATTTGTCTCAGTCTGAAGAATGTCAATACAGGTCCCCCTAATCTAGGGCAGCCAAATCCTAATGCCTTAAATGTATTTTAGTATATGACACAACATTTTTTTGTGTTTACTAACCCAAATAAATGTCAATTATATATTTATTGAAAGTAAAAAAAAAATTGAACCAGGTGTGCTGAAGAGACCTCCAGCAAATGTTCCAAGGCAGGGAATAGACCACAGGATTTGGTGTTTTCTCTACTTTTCTTCTATGCTTTTTATAAATGCAGATAAAATAGTTACTGTAGGTATTGGTATGTATCCACCATGATGTAATTTGTTACCTACTATTTGTTTACCTGTTCATTGCTTGTATCTTAAGACCTTCTTCAATACTGTGGCTCAGTGCTTGTTGATTGTTATGTTTGCTGATCCGGGCCAGTACTCTTTCCTGATGAGCTTCATATTCATCTCGGCTTGGGTAGATCTTACTGATGAGGGCATCAAAGTTTGGATCTGGCCGCAATGATCTTTTGGAGACCAATTTTTTACGGCATGTTGGACATTCTTTATTTCTGTGGAGAACAGATGAGTCAAAGTTTGAAAATGCACATAAAATACACATCTAAACGATGTAATCCCCGGATTTATTCCTTCCGCATACTGAGCTGCTTATTGCTGTGACCTACTATTTTTCTTTTTGCACATTATTTGTACCCAAGCAATAAAATTATTTTCAAATAAAAAAGTGCAAGTTAACCTTCACAGAAAAATCTGTAAGGTGAACTTACACAGGACCCCCACCTCACCCCGCTGACCTGCATGGCGACGATCGCCCGTTCTTAGCCCCAGTATAGCCGCCTCACAGGTCTGGGGCTTAGAAATACCCAGAGCTTATTCTTATAAATGTACCCAGTCAGGAGGAACGTTAAAGAGCATTATAGTTGGTCGGCGTCACATGGGTGGTGGCGACCAATCAGAACCTGCGTAGCCCGTCCTCTTAGTGGGGAAGAAGAAGAGAGAAAGCTGAGAAGATTTCTAAGCACCGAAGTCGTGAGGTGGATATACCAGGGCTCAAAACTGCGGTCGCGGCAATGCAGGCCAGCAAAAGCGGGAGTCAACAAGACAACAAGTCCCGGACAATTAAACATTGCAGGGACCTGCTAATCGGCTGTATCCAATCACAACCCAGGGCCATGTGTTGTCAATCAAAACAGGGCTTTGTACTGAGGGAACAATCTCTTTGTTTCTTATCCTTGCAAAGCAGGGATAAGAAACAAAGACATTTAGTAAAAAAGTAGCACTTAGTACACATATTACACACTGTTAGGAACACATTTAAAAGTGGTTATAAAGCCCTAAGGTTTTTCACCTTAATGCTTTCTTTGCATTAAGGTGAAAAACCTTCTGTGCTGCAGCTCCCCCCTGCCCCCCTTTTTTCTTACCAGAGTCCGAACCTATCCAGCGAAGTGCACAAGCGCAGTGGCTCCAGTCGCTGTTTCTCTCCTCATTGGACAGATTGATATCAGCAGGAGCCATTGTCTTCCGCTGTTGTCAATCAAAATCCTGTGACATCGGAGCGGGGGAAGGGGCCGAGTACCACAGCAGCAAGACTCAGGAGCGAGCAAGCAAGGGTGCCCAAAGGAAAACCGCTTTCTGTGGAGGCACCCAATGAAGAGGAGGGGCTTGAAGCACCAGAGGGGACCCCATAAGAATGGGATCGGGGCTGCTCTGTGCAAAATGATTGCACAGAGCAGGTAAGTTTGACATGTTATTTTTATAAAACAAAACCCAAAAGGTTTACAACCACTTTAAACCCTTGCTCACTCTGAATGTTAACCGCTTCCCAGCCAGAGTAATTAGTACAGTGACATTGTATATTTAATAGATCTTATCACTGTGTCACTGGTGAGGTCAGTGGTAGTTAGTCAGTTTTACTATATATATGCCATAGTTTGTAGATGCTATAGCTTTCACGCAACACAATTTTTTTTTACCAAAGATGTAGCAGAATACATTTTGTCCTAAATGTATGAAGAAATTCTTATTTTTTATTATTGGATATGTTTTATAGCAGAAAGTAAAACTATTGTTTGTTTCAATGTTTTTCCTTTACATTGCAAAAAATAAAATAAAAAAACTGTGTTGATCAAACACTACCAAAAGAAAGCTTTATTTGTGCTTTATTTGTGTGAAAAAAATTACAAATTTTGTTTGGGTACAACATTGTATGATCGCACAATTACCAGCTAAAGTGCTAAATAGCAAAGAATAGCTTGGTCATGAAGAGGGTAAAACCTTCCAAAGCTGAACTGGTTAAAAGGGCGACACTGAAGTATTGGAACAAATGAGACAGAAGATAACTGGCAGACTGAAGTAACTTGTGCTTTCTGAATTCCATTGTTCAGCTAGATTTTATTGTTATTATATTGGAAAATGGTTCCCGTTTTCATCTCAACCAGATCAAATGAGCTATGACTTTCTGCTGCATTCACAAAGGACGAAGTGGTAACAAAGGACAAGGTGGTAAGTTCAGCTGGAACTTTATATAATTTATACATTAAAATAAAAAAAAAGGAAGAAGCTTTTATTGGGAAGAAGCAATACCCTGTCAGGTAAAGCCTCTGCTGCCAGCCCTGGACAAAATACTACAAACAATATATACTTACCCACTTCTGAGAGCAGTTATTATGCAGTCAGCACAAAACCTGTGCAGACATTCTTTAGTTGTCATTGTATTCTTCAGCATGTCAAGGCAAATTGGACACATAAGTTCACTGTGCAAGCTTCTAGGTGATACTACAATTTCTAGCCCATCTGTAATTGCTTCCTGTCAAAACATTAAAGTATTCAAAATATGATTACAAACCCACAGCCTACAATAAATTCTCCACTTCCAAACAAATTAATCAAATTTCTTTACCTGTGGTGTTCTCTGCAGTTCATATAAACTTAGCTCCCATGTTTTGCTGAGTGGCTGAACTCCATTGGCTTGTATTGTCTGAGACATAATTCCTGAAATTCAGATATAAAGAAGATTTACTGGTAGTCCCAAGTATTCCATATACAGGTGCAGCTCATAAAATTCGAAAATCATGAAATCATCAAAAAATGTATTTATTTCAGTAATTTAATTCAAAGAATGAAATTCATTTTATATAGGTGCGTTACACACAGAGTGATATATTTCAAGCATTTCTTTCTTTTAACTTTGATGATTATGACTTACAGTTAGTGAAAACCCAAAATTCTGTATCTCAGAAAACTAGATTATTACATAAGACCAATAAAAAAAAATGTATTTTTAATACAGAAATGTTGGCTTACTGAAAAGTATGTCCATGTACAGTATAGTATGCACTCAATACTTGGTCGTCCTTTTGCATGAATTACTGCATCAATGCCGAGTCTCTATGGGGTTTAGGTTGGGGCGAGTTTGCTGGCCAATCAAACACAGTGATACCACGATCATTAAACCAGGTATTAGATAAAATGGAAGTTGGCAGTGTGTGTGACCAAGTCTCAACACACACACTGCTAACCTCCATTTTATCTAATACCTCGTTTAATGATCGTGGTATCACTGTGCTTGGCCAGCAAACTCACCCGACCTAAACCCCATAGAGACTCTGCATTGATGCAGTAATTCAAGCAAAAGTATTGAGTGCATACTATACTGTACATGGACATACTTTTCAGTAAGCCAACATTTCTGTATTAAAAATACTTTTTTTATTGGTCTTATGTAATAATCTAGTTTTCTGAGATACTGAATTTTGGGTTTTCACTAGCTGTAAGCCATAATCATCATAATTAAAACAAAGAAATGCTTGAGATATATCACTCTGTGTGTAACGCATCTATATAAAATATGAGTTTCACTTTTTGAATTGAATTACTGAAATAAATGACTTTTTGATGATATTCAAATTTTATGAGATTGTCCTGTGTTCAACCATAAATCAAGAACAGCACATCTTAAAGCACACACCACTTACGATCCACATAACAAAAGTAAAGGTAAATATATTCATACATAGAAGGCTTAAAGGGTAACTACACTTTCATGAAAAAAAATATGCAAATAAAAAAAATATATATTTATATAGCATATGCAATTGTGACACATTCATTTTGTATTGGAATGTAATTAAAAATGATCTTTGCTTTTGAATCTGCAGCTTTGTTTTCTGTAAAATGCACTTCAATATTACTACCTGGAAGTGTTCTGTACACAGATGCTGTACAGAACACCCCCCACCCCCAGATGTAATTTCCTGCTTGTGTTGGCTTACTGATTTTTCCAGAAGTCTGCACTAAGATAAAAATCAGATTTTAGCCATCCCCTACAATAAAAATGTGATTTTGGCGAGATACTCCCAAAGGGAAATCACATCCAAAGGGATTCAGACCCTGCTCTTTCCACAAGTACAACAGCTGATTGATAATAATAAAAAAACTCTTATCCTGATTCACATGGACACAGACGAACAAACAGCTATTTCTTCAGAATAATGAAAAGGTAGAAATCTGCAACAAAGATTCTTAAAACATTTGCAATGTACATAGAACACCCAGAGGGGAATGTTTTTTTCTCAACAAAATTGGAGTTGCGCTTTAAAAATACATGAATGTCTCACTTGTATAAAAAGGTTTAATCAGGTGGTGTAAAGTTTCATCCCACTCTCATACATCTAGGGAAACTTCAAGTATACAGCCATTACCTTTCATTTTGCACAACTGTACATAGATCTATACTAGCTTGAACATAGGGTAGCGTATTTTCCTTCCTTTGGAATAATGGTAATGGCGGCCCTTCTCATCTCCCAACTTGATCCTCACCTATTTATGTAGGTACATAATCTGGAGATGAATACTCCCTTAAACCTCTTGTATTAAAATGTCGTCAACCCATCTGGGCCTGGGCTTACAGGCTGTATCTTTTAAGAGCTGACTAATCCCTTTTCTGTTATGTGTTCTTCTAAAACAATTTTTTTTTTTTGTATAATTTTACTTAGGCTCACTTCCCTCTCCTTTTCACACTCTGGTGTGTCTGTTTTACTGAGTACGGTTTTCCCGTAGTATTTTTGGAATATTCCTGCTATTTCCTCTGTTGTATATACAATTTCCCCAGTGCCATTTTGAATTTTTACTATATAAATTTGCAGTTTTAATATTTTTGCTAGGTACTTCCCTGTCTTATTCCCCCCAAGATACCTCTCTTTCTTAATTCTACTAAAGGTCTTACGGGTCTCCTGTTCTATTAATTCGTCTATTGACATCCAGCAGGATAACATGCCGTGGGGGCGCAAAGCGTGACGATCGGTGATGCAGAGTGTCAGTCTGACACCCTGCATCTCCGATCTCAGTAAAGAGCCTAAGGTGGAGGCTCTTTACCACGTGATCAGCCGTGTCCAATCACGGCTGATCACGATATAAACAGGAAGAGCCATTGATCAGCTCTTCCTCACTCGTGTCTGATAGACACGAGTAGAGGAGAGCTGATCGGTGCTCTCCTGACAGGGGGGGTTCGCACTGATTGTTTATCAGCGCAGCCCCCCCTCAGAGGCCCACACTAGACCACCAAGACACAATAAAATAAGCAACAGTAAAAAAAAAAAGAGCACAATAGATGCCAATCAGTGCCCACAAATGGGCACTGACTGGCAACATGGGCACTGTCTGAAGTGATGCTCAGCAATGCCATCAGTGCCACCCCTGAGTGTCCATCAGTGCCACCCCTCAGAGTCCATCAGTGCCACCTCTCAGTGCCTGTCCATGCCCAGTGCCCACCTATCAGTGCCCATCTGTGCCACCCATAAGTACCCAGTGCCACCCATAAGTGGCGCCCATGAGTGCCCATCAGTGCTGCCTATGAGTGCCCAGTGCGGCCTATAAGTGCCCATCAGTGCCGCATACCAGCACCGCCTATCAGTGCCGCCTCATCGGTGCTCAACAGTGCCGCCTCATCGGTGCTCATCAGTGCCACCTCATCGGTGCCCATCGAGGCCCGTAATTGAAGAAAAAAACGTACTTATTTACAAAAAAATGTAACAGAAAAAAATAAAAACGTATTTTTTTTTCAATAATTTCTGTCTTTTTTTAGTTGTTGCGCAAAAAATAAGAATCGCAGAGGTGATCAAATACCACCAAAAGAAAGCTCTATTTGTGGGAACAAAATGATAAAATTGTTTGAGTACAGAGTAGCACGACAGCACAATTGTCATTCAAAGTGCGACAGTGCTGAAAGCTAAAAATTGGCTTGGGCAGGAAGGTGCTTAAGTGCCTGGTATGGAAGTGGTTAAGTTCTGTTATTTCTATCGATTGTGACTTCAGTTTTCCCTCCGTTTCTTCTACTCTTTAGTATTTGAATCAGGTCCCCATGTAAAGTTGCCATATCGCCTTTTAAGGATTGTTTTAATCTTACGAACATTTTGCATTTTTAGTTAGAAGCTGTTTTTTAATTCTTTGTTTTTCTTGTTCTTCTTGTGGATTGTCTGCTTTGCCCATTTTTGATGGTTCCGTCTGTGTTTGCTTATAGTCCCCAGCTGCTTACCAGAACTTTCTTTACCCCCTTCTTGTGTCATGTACTTCTTAATTGTACCTGGACTGGAATTTACTTTGGAGGGGGGGGGGGTCGGCCCTGCTCCTCTGGTTGGTTTACCTCTCATTTTATTAAGTGTAGACTAGATTTATACGTATCAACATATACACCATCCTGGAAGGCGGGGTTCCCTTTCTTGTTTCTCCAGCGGGAGGAATTATGGTCCCCAAGAATGCTCTTTTCAGATACTTTTGGTAAGTAACTGTGGCTCTGTGCTTCTTCCTCAAGACTCCCACACCTTCACCAGAACTCTCTCCCCTTTTTTCTCTTTGCTTGCAGGGAATATACGAGGGACTGTGGGGGGGGGGGGGGTATGAAATGGGGGTCCCCAAGGAGTGAAACCAGGGGCCCTAATCCTAATCCTTTAGTCCGCTCAGTTTATATAGTGCCTCTGCTCAAGCCTCCTTAGATTTTTCACCCAATAGTCTATCAGATTAGTCTCACTCACAGAATACTCCCAATATTAACCAGCTATATATTCAGGGGGGATATCACAGTTCCAGCATACACAGTAAGGCCGCGTACACACGATCGAACATGTCCACTGAAACTGGTCCATGAACCCCTGAGCTGCTTCTCTGATTATTGCTTTCCTTGCCCGTCCTGTCAGTTTAGGCAGACGGCTGTGTCTTTGTAGGTTTGCAGTTGTGCCATACTCTTTCCAGCTTTGAATGATGGATTGAACAGTGCGCTCTGTGAGATGTTCAAAGCTTAAGAATTTTTTTATAACCTTAATCCTGCTTTAAACTTCTTCACAACTTTATTCCCGATTGTCTGGTGTGTTATTTGGCCTTCATTATGCTGTTTGTTCAATAAGGTTCTCTAACAAACCTCTGAGAGCTCACAGAACAGCTGTATTTATACTAAAGATTAAATTACACAAAGATGTACACTATTTACCAATTAGGTGACTTTTGAAGACAATTGGTTCCACTAGATTTTAATTAGGGGTATCAGAGTAAAGGGGGCTGAATACAAATGCACCCCACACTTTTCAGATATTTATTTGTAAAAAAAAATTGAAAACCATTTATCATTTTCTTTCTACTTGACAATTATATGCCACTTTGTGTTGACCGATCAAATAAAATGCCAATAAAAAACATTTACATTTTTGGTTATAACATGACAAATTGTGGAAAAATTTCAAGGCACTAATACACACACACATATACACAATCATGGCCAAATATATATATAGTAAGACAGGATTCCAATCCAAGTGGAAGAACTTCAAGCTTTGTTTTTTGTTGAAAACAAAGTGTACGTATCTGGTTGATCCTGCCAGTCACCTTTTTTTCCTTGTTCTAAACCAGCCACCCAAAGCACTGGAGCTGATCTGTATTAGCGTGGTTAGGTTTCATCCTTTGCCTTGTCATTCATAGGTACAGGACACTGAGGTTGTTTTACTAAAACTGGAGAGTGCAAAATCTGGTGCGGCTCTGCATATAAACCTTTTAGCTTTCAGATTTAATTGTCAAAGCTTAATTGAACTAGCTAAAGTTAGATCCCATACACACTAATAGAATTTCTGCAGATTTTTATCTTCAGATTCACAAAAAATATATAATATGAGGTCAAACCTTAAGAGTTTCAATTTGTAAGCAATCAGGCAGACCCTTACACTACATGGTTTTGGTAAATCTGAAGACAAAAATCTGCAGAAAACAGTGTGTATGGGGCCTTAGGCTGGGTTCACTCTGGTACGACACGACAGCCATCCTACTTTGGATCTGACTTTGCCCTGCGACTTTAAGACGACATACGTCCGACTTTCAATGAACAGGGATCCGACTTGGATCCCCGCCAATACCAGGCACTGGTACCAGGTGTTTGGTATGAACCTTGATGGGGAACTACAGGCCAAATTTTAAATAAAAAAAACAGCATGGGTTCCCCCTCCAAGAGCATACCAGGGCCTTGGTATGTATTTTATGAGGAACCCCTAGGCCAAAAAAACATGGGGTGGAGATCCCACCAAAATCCATACCAGACCCTTATCCGAGCATGCAGCGTGGCTGGTCAGAAAAGGGGATGAGGACAGGCGAGCGCCCCTCCTCCTGAACCGTACCAGGCCGCATGCCCTCAAAATTGGGGGTAGGTGCTTTGGGTAGTGCGGCCCCCCACTTCAAAGCACCTTGTCCCCATGTTGATGAGGACAAGGGCCTCTTCCCGACAACCCTGGCCGTTGGTTGTCGGAGTCTGCGGGCGGGGGGCTTAATGGAATCTGGGAGCCCTCATGAACAAAGGGGGCCCCCAGATCCCGGCCCCTCACCCTCTGTGAATACATTGTACCACTACCCATTCACCTGGGGGAAAGAAATGTCAATAAAAAAAAAAACACACTAGACAGGTTTTTAACCTCCCTGGCGGTATGATTCTTTCAGATTTTAGGTGCTAAAAGCGGTACCATTATTTGCAAGGGAATTTGGCGTTTTATACTGTAGGCTTGTAATTCTTAGGAATAACTCACTGAAATCTATCCAAACAAGAGTCTAATAGGCATCCCGGGTATGATTTTTTTTTTTTTTTTTTTTATTTAAAAATTATAATATAATAAATAATTATAAAAAATTATAACAAATAATAATATAATTATAGTAAAAATTATTCAATAATGTAATCAAATCAAAATCACTGAAATTTGCTCAGTTGCAGAATTTTTGCTGTCATTATTTTTTTTTGTATGACGAATTTCCCCACAAATCGCTATCGCTAAATTCTGCAAGTGATTCTGATTTATTATCGCTGTTTTTTAGCTGCTCTAAAACAATTTTTGCCATAAAGGGACACTTTTGGTTGCTATGGGCAATCTACAGTTTGCAGGGAGAAAGAACAGTTTTTATTATATAAAAGGACATGTAGTGTACAGGGCAGACCACTAGGGACATGGGGGGGTGTGTATTTTTTACATACAGTACTGTAATCTATAAGATTACAGTGTACTGTATGTATAGTGTTTGTTTACATTTTTGAATTTGGCGCCGTTCCCCCCCCTACGTCGCGACGCTCGCAGGGAAGGGAATCGGCGGTACACACAGCATCAGGCGGACATCCGGCCGCCGTGTACTGCGGAGATTCATCGCTGGATCGCAGAGAAAAGGTAAGTAAACTTTTTTTCTGCATCCAGCGAGGCAAGTCCGTGTGTGGCACGGGGTTACCGATCTTAGCTTAAAAATCTCACCCCGTGCCACACACGGGAAGACCGCCAGGGAGGTTAAAGTAATTTATTAGGCAGGTCCAGGGGTCTCTTCCGACTTCTCCACTCTCTCCTCCCGCCCTCCGGTGTCTT
Organism: Rana kukunoris; assembly: GCA_029574335.1. Classification (NCBI taxonomy): domain Eukaryota; kingdom Metazoa; phylum Chordata; class Amphibia; order Anura; family Ranidae; genus Rana; species Rana kukunoris. Next base: position 102,832,448 of record CM056055.1, on the reverse strand, counting down.
CTCCGTGCTCTCCGGTTCTTCTCCCGCTCTCCGGTGCCTTCTGCCTGGATCCTCCGCTATCTTCTGCCAGCTATTTTACTAGAGGTGGCCCCGTCTTCTCTGTCGTCTTCTTCCCTGTTCTCTTCTTCCGATGTTGACACAACGCACTCTCCCGCTGAAATGCTGTGTGCGCGGTGCACAGCGGCGTATATAGGCATGGGGCGTGGTCGCTGAGTGATGTCACCCAGTGACCCCCACCCCTTATGACATTACCACCCGGAGCATGATGGGATGGTGATGTCATAAGGGGTGGTGGTCACCGGGTGACATCACCAAAAAAAATAAAAAATCACCAGCGCTAAACAGTGGCAGAGAGTAGTCCAAGTGGTAGTCGGGGGGCACAAAAATCCATTGGGAGATTCTCACTGAACCCAGTGCTGCTGGAATACCATAGCTTAGGACACAAGAATATACAAAAACACAAAAATCCAGCTCTCAATGGGCAGGAAAAAGCAGACTATATAAATTGCTGTTTTGCATCAAACATTTATTGATGCTTCCATAAAATCAAAAAAGCAGGGCGGAGGATATCCCAAAACAGGCTATTGGCAGGGCTCTGTTTCAGGCTCGTTTAATGATACTGAGACACTGGAAGGACACTGAACCACCTAAGGTACAGGAGTGGATTAAGCAGATGGGGGTCACGTTGAGGCTGGAGAAGGTGGTGTATCAGAGAAGAGGGGCCAGTGGTAAATATGAAAAGTTATGGGCCCCGTGGCTCAATGTTCCAGGTCTGGCTCCGATAGATCTTGTGTGGGATCGTCTATTTTAGGACCCTGATAACTTGATTTTTAGCTATCTCTATGCATCCACTGGAGAGGTGGGGGGGAGAGAAGGTGATAGAGACCCTGCAACGGGAAATGATGTTTGGCGTAGTGTTAGGATGCTTTATATGTGTATCATTCATTGTGATATTGGTTGAAAAAATGCTCTGGAGTTCTGTCTGTTATTTTCTGTATTTGCTCAATAAAACTTTTGTTTGAGAAAAAAATAATCAAAAAAGCAGGAGGTGTCCTCAGCCTCGGCCTATACTGAAGGGAGCCATCTAGAGGAGATATATGATTAGATAAGCCACATCCTGTGGTAGCTGTGGAGGTCTGATATCCCAGGAAAAGGCTCTGAGTTGTGGATCCTGGATCGAGCCATATAGAGAAAGGGAAATCTCTGCCAGATTGCAACACAGGGCGCACACTGTGAAGGCTTTGCACCCCAGGAGGGGGTCTCTGATCTGGTGAGTGCGGGACACACCAGAGCATGGAGGAAGAGGGCACCAGTAAATCACCAGTTATTTATTCTTAATTTTGGCACGTAGCACCTTGGCACGCATTACCAGCACCTTATTGCATGCAGTTTACTGTCAACTAATCAGCACTTTATCATAAAGCATATGGACTAAAAGTTATTGTTCAGCACTTTACATCATATGAATTATAGTTCAGCACCTTGATTATAGGAAATTATCAGCACTTTATATGAACTATTAATTGTAGTTTGTGATATATAATTTGTGGTATCTACATTTTACTTTTCACGCTTAGATTTATATACATCTTTTATACTTTATATTTTCTATTTATTACATTGCACTGGCACTTGTGTAAGTAGGCATTTTCAACACTAGAAGGCGCCAACACCTATTATTCTTCCTTTTTCAAACCTATATCCTACCTCGGTAGGGTACATATGTAGGGGCTGCCACCTTAATTTCACAGTGGTCACACACTAAGTATATTGGACACATTCCGTAGGACCCCCTATCCTGCAGCATATATTTTTTTAAATTTTTTTTGTCACGCGGATTCATTCTTTTTCCTTCATCCAGGATTGGTGGTAACAAAGACCAGACTCCATTGGCAACGAAGTGTCACCTTTACTTTAAGCAGCCTTTTCTGTCATCTGGGTCATTTCTATTGAGTGGAAGGGTGATTTGTGATCTTCCCAATACGTGTGAATATATCCATCATTTCCACCTTATTACCTGTTGGAAAGTATCCCCTTTTGAAGATCTACAGTTCCGGTGTCACTATACAGCAGTTCCGGTCCTCTAGTTCCTGTCCCCCCTGCCAGCGTCACAGCTGGTCGGTTGTCACTGGCTGGTGGGGCATCCAGCTGTCTCCGCAGTATTCACCGCTTATGTCTTCCCATTCCTTTGATCACCGCCAACAGGCTTACTGGATTGTCTGCTTCTTAGGTTTTCGATATCAGCCAGCTTGGCGGCTGCCTCCTCTTCCGCCCTCATGCTATAGATGATATAGGAAGAAGTGCAGAGTAAGAAAAGACTGGTTTTAGCTCCATTCTGCAATGGATGTCAGGTGACTTTGATTACATACATAGTTCTTTTCCCTTGCGTTTTATCCTGCAATTACATTAACTGCTTTTTTGATTTTATGGAAGCATCAATAAATGTTTTAACAGCAATTTATATAGTCTGCTTTTTCCTGCCCATTGAGCTCTGGATTTTTGTGTTTTTGGGTGACATCACCTGGTGACCGCGCCCCCTGCCTATATAAGTTGTTACGCACCACACGCGGCATTACAGCAGGAGAGAGCGTTGTGTCAACATCGGAAGAAGAGACGAGGGAAGAAAACGATGGGGAAGACTGGGCAACCGCTAGTAAAAGAGCTGGCAGAAGATAGCAGAGGAGCCCGGCAGAAGGCACCGGAGAGCGGGAGAAAAACCGAAGAGCGTGGAGAAGACACCGGAGGGCAGGAGGAGAGAGCGGAGAAGTCATAAGAGACCCCCGAAGCTGCCTAATAAATTACTTTAAAAACCTGTCTAGTGTGTTTTTTGTTATTGACACTTCTTTCCCCCAGATGAAAGGGGTACCTCATACTGGTTCACATAGGGTGGGGGGGCCGAGATCTGGGGGTCCCCTTAAAGGGGGATCCCAGATTCCGATAAGCCCCCCGCCCGCAGACCCCGAAAACCAACGTTGTCTGGAAGAGGCCCTTGTCCTCATCAACATGGGGACAATGTGCTTTGGCAATTAAGGTGACTGCTTAGTTATAATAACTGCATTAGAAAGGATCTATAACATAATATATTATAAATAAATTATAATTACATTTCACTTAGGCTCCTTACACACGGAGCGGTCCGTTTTTCGGTCCGCTCCGTGTGTCCGTCAGCTCAGGGGGGGCTCTCCGCTGAGCTGTCGGGTGGACGGGGCGGTCCCCGCACACTGTGCAGGGACAGCCCCGTCTCTCCTCCGCTCTCCCCTATGGGGAGTTGGATGGAAACGGACCGTCTGTCCGTTTGCATCCGATCCGTTTGGCCGGACGGAAGAAAAATAGGACATTCTTCCGTCCGCAAAAACGGATGCGGATCGAGCGGACGTTAGCGGATGCATCATCCGCTAACGGATCCGCTCCCATAGGGAAGCATCACAAGTCAGTTAACGGACTTGTAATTAGCGGACCGTTCGTCCGCTAGTGTGAAAGGGCCCTTAATCATTATAAACAGAATTTACTGAATCTGAGTCATCTGTTACTTTGATTATAGGAATAATTTTTTTTAGGCACTTCAGTTATCCACACACTCTCAAGCATCTGGAGCAAGGAAGAAAGTGCCATCACCACAACAATTAGGCCCCCCAGAGTCATCAATCACCAGAATCATCCCAACATCAGCAGAGACAAACAAGGTCCTTATTCTGCCCTCCAGTAAATTAATAGTTATCAGAGTTATCTGTATTAAAGGGTTGAGATTTTGCTTACTTGCAGAAGACCTTTATATAATTTAGAAACAGAAAACTTAAAGCAAATTTAAACTTGATTTAAAAAACAAATGCAGGCATGGTATTTTCTTTTACATAGGTCCAGGTTGGACCAATGTAATTATGTATATACCATACCTCACTGATGCCCCTGGAAGCTGAAAACCATTAACGTATGCTACTCAAGTGATCTCCATTACCACTCAGCATGGGCACAATTCAGAGAATGCCGAATTCTTATAGAATAATTTGGTGGACAACGTGTGAAGAAAATGGTAAATGATTACATTAGTAACGTTCAACAAAAAGGAGAACGGAAAAAGCATAGCAGCCAAGCCCAATGTTGGGCACTGCTGCAGATTAATTTAGGGGTAAACGCACAACTATTCAGCACATGGGACTTTTGTGACATAAATAAAATTATTTCAAATAACTATGACACAGGAAGATATGCTCCTGTCAGGAGCAGGGATTTTTTAGGTGCCAAAACCCCAGTTTTCATAAACACATATTAAAATATTTTTTTATTCTATTAGTTAAAAAATATAAATGTAGCAAAAATACATAAACACATGATAAAATTACTGGATCAAGTTGTTATAGATGTTGACAATGTGATCAATGGTTTAGTAGTCAAAGTGGGGTGATAGTCCCGACATGTTTCACCACTACGTTCGGCTTCTTCAGGAGATATTATTTATCACACTGCTATTCGCCAGTGTCAAGCGCAGTTATCCAAAGACCCATGTATAAACATTCAACAAGCATAAAGAGAAACACACTCCAAGTGGTTATGAAATTGGCATACATGTGCTGGCCGCAGGAGAGGATAAAACAGATCCATCGCCACTGCCAGAGTGTTATAAGGGGTCAATCCCCTATAAGCCTGCTTGATCAATCTGTATTTTAGTGGAGGACAGATAATCTGCAGGACTTGTGCTGTTGTTTGTAAACCACTTCTGTGCCATAGTCTCCCTACCAATCTTCCTGTGTCCTAATACTAATTGATGGAATGCATTGCCTGTGAGCCTTCATCTGATAATTTCTTCTTGTGTGATTTCAAATACGATATTCCAGATGTAAGGTGAAAATGTGATGCTTATCCCACAGTGCAGTGCAGGAGTAGCCAGTAACATACTGGGACCTTACCTTTTCTGTTGCACTTACCTTAATTTATGCTGGTGAGCTGGAGCTTATAAAACCCTACAAAAATAGAAAATAAAGCAGTGATAAATAATAAAAAATTATATTATATATTACATTATTACATTTATTTAGCAGTAAAAAGTATTTCTTTAATTAAAACTCCAGATACAATATGTTGGGGAAAAGATAAAACAATTCTTTTCATATGAGCTCATATATACACTGTAGGGACACAGCAAGTGTTATTGCAGATGTATTCAAGTGAATTGAATAAAAACCTTTTCTAGCTCCCTTTTTCCTGTCTTTATGCAGTTTTGATGACCTGTTGCCATTAAAAACACACTCCATGTCCCCTTTTAGATATAAAATTAATTCACAAAAGCTAACGTTCCCAGTACAGTAAACTTAAGCTTTAGCTTAATTATAAATATTCTATTGAATGTTAAAAATTCTGGAACATTCCCTAGGTACATACTGTAGCTGTTCACAGCTCACATTTGAACGGCACAGCAGCCTTTGGGCTGCTGTACCTGCGTATTACATAGGGAAAAGGTTCCTGGTCATTTCCACTATACATGGCCTTTTGCTCGATACATCTGCTAAGCTGCCATATATAAAGCCCAGAGGCGATTCAGTTTGCATGTGCTGCGCTATATAAGTTGAGAGTGCGCCTCAAGCTACCCAAAGATTGGCATTCTTTATTCTTTTGGCTGCCAAGCTCAACATTGCTAGGTACTAGTAGAAGACCTCAGTCCCAATATCCCAGGTAAGACAAAAGGTCTCATGGATCATGACCCATGAAAAACTGGCTAGCATTATTCAGGATTCTCAAGACATGATTTGAGAAAGTCTGGAGTATTTGGGCTTGTTACCTCCACATTGACTTACAAGTATTATGGATTCATGGGTTACCAAGCTGGTGACACGCCTGTCTCATTCTTACTTTTCTCTTTTTTGGTACTTCAATTCTGCTGAACACAGATGGGTCGATTTCAGAAGGGGCCAGCTGAGATTTGAACCATGTTTGAACCAATGTTTCAATTTTGTTAGTCCTTTTTTTTCCACTTTCTGTATGTAATATCGAGGCTTTTTCCAAAAAAGTAGCAGTGTCTGCATTTTTCTTTACAAACTCAATTTACTGTATAGATGGACAAATTATATCTAGATACAGGAGACCAAGATGTGGAGGTCTCACCGTTAGTGTTTGAAATCTAATGGAGGTCAGAGTGTCTACTCCAGACTTCAAATACCTTAGCTATGAGAAGAACCTACAGAATTTAAAGGATGGAATTCTCTGTTCCTTACTGGAAGGAATGAATTGTATACAGGAGAGCCTGGAGACGGCATTAAAGGATACTGAAACGCAGTCGTATCTATTCTTCACTCTCTGGGTTGCATATCTCAGCAACCAAGTCCGAAAGACCTAGGCAGGTTATTCTTTCCCCCATGGGGTCTTCCAAATAGTGTGAGACACATTATCTCACTCTCCATTTAGAGGGACAAAACATCCTAAATATGGCCAGGAACATGGGAATAAGTATTCCTTTTGGCAAATACAGTATGTAAAGTAGATCTAAAAGAATCTCAAACATCCAAGTGTCATACCATAAACTACCTTGTTGCTGAAATGATCAGGCAAAATGGCTCTAGTCTCTTCCTCAACACTATACAAAGGTTGGTATCTTGGCAACCTGAGTTAGAACATCATCATCCTTTTTGGCAGATCCAAACGGAAGTGTTTGAAGTTCCACAAACTTGGAAAAGAGATTCAAGGTTGAAGAGACATAGAATTGGCCCTTGTTCTAGGAGAAAAACGATAAACTCATCAGGCCTAATGGCATCGGAAAAGGACAATCCCGCTGTCCAACGAAGACCATCGCAGTTGTACGGATACAATTAGTCAAAACCTAGATGGAGAGGACAAGTCCATCAGATGAGGGCAGAGACAGCTCCTCCAAGCTGGTGATGCATCCATTGATGGAACTCCAAAATAGTTTCTCCAGAGTTAATATCTAAACTACGACCTGTTCTACATTCAACAGGTTGGGGGTCCATTCTGGCGGACCCAGCAGTCGTAACTACAATACATCCCAGTCGTTAGAGGGGATAGATCTAATCCTCTTAAACACTTGAGCAGTACCCACCCTTATTGTCTGGTGATTTGGTACGTCCCATATGTATATGCTGTCATGCTGTGTCAGGAAAAGGGAAAATTTTATACTTACCTAACGGTAATTTTCCTTTCCTGATGCAAGCATGACAGCATATAGGTTCCCTCCCCTAAAAAAAAAAAAGAGAAAGAAATGGCAAATATGGGGCCTGAAACATTTAAAGTAAGGCCTTCCGCAGCGATACTAAACTATGAGAATGCTGGGGTAGGGGAGGAGACCTACTTTTATAATATAACCGGTCCTGATTGGACAGGGGGGCGGAGCCTTCCCATACGTATATGCTGTCATGCTTGCATCAGGAAAGGAAAATTACCGTTAGGTAAGTATAACATTTTCCCTTTTAATGTTACCCGACAAGTTGCGGATGGAAAAATTGGTGTACCAGCATAGGGACAGCTCACACAAGTTTGAGAAACTATGGCCAATGTGGTTGAACGTGCCGGGATTAGCACCGGTAGATTTAATGGCAGGCAGATTACTGGGATTAAATGCCAGGTGAGGACTGGATTATGTGAAATAATAAAGGGGATGATGTAGAGCTACTGATGTGGTCATGTTGTTGGTTATTACTCTGGTTGAACACTTTGGGCCAGATTCGTAGAGCAATTACGCCTGTCTAACTGGTGTTAGACAGGAGTCATTTCAAATTTCGCGCGCCGTATCACTAGTTTGAATCCTCAAACCATGATACGGCGGCTTCGGGCTTCGATCCGAGAGGCTTACGTCTTCGTAAGCTTTCGGATCTACGCTGCGATATTTTTGCGGCCGCTGGGAGGAGTTCGCGCCGTTTTGATGCGTCGGGATATGCAAAAAACGGCGGCGTAGTGTATTTCTGATACGCTACGATAATCTAATTCTCTCTGAATCTGGCCCTTTGTACCTATTCCCATGTTACATTAAAGAAAATTTATGTATTGCACTTTTAACCATATAGCAATGGAAAGTATACGTGTAACGTACCTCTGCAAACTAAAAAAATATTTTGTTGGATAAAAAAAAAAGTTTTGAAGATAGGTCTTACGTATATTGCTTTTGATTATGTTTTTTGGACAGTATTTTGTGACTATGCCGATGGGCTATATTTGGCTCTCTTTATCCTTAAAGGGGTTGTAAAGACAAAAATATTTTCCTCTTAAATCGAAGTCTGACAGTAGCTGATAAAGTAAAAAGTAACATTTGAATTATAACTAGTTTGATACCTGTTGAAATCAAGCTGTTTATTCACCTCCTGCACTCCTGGATCGTTATTCTCACTGACTTCCTGGTTTGCAGTACACATTCATTCTTGCTACATCACGGCCTAATAGGAACTACAGTTCCCATTAGGCTTAGCCTCCATGCCTGTGAGGGATAAGAGAGCATCTTCACGCAGGACTGTAGTCATAGGGAGGGGGTGAGCACATTCTGCTTTCCACCATGCAAAACGGCTCAGATGCTGGTGGAAAGCAAGAAGAGGAGAGGCAGGAAATGGCATTTTCAAACCTGGATTACTGTATTTTGGAGGTCAAAAGGAAAAACGAGGTAAGTGATATTTAAATGCTCTAGCTTACAGCAATCAATTGATCTAATAAAAAATGAATCTTTAAATATAAATACCCCTGTAATACACAAGCTTAATGTATTGTAGTAAAGTTAGTCTGTAAACTAAGGTCCGTTTTGTTAGGTTGTTACAGCATTTAGATACTTTATAAAACAGGAATTGACGGGGCCATCCTAAGTGTGGGAATCCATGAAGCCAGACTGTATGACTTCCAGGATTTCAGCCTTGCTGATCTCGCACATGCTCAGTGCTGCACAAGCGATGTAATAGGTTTCAGGTCAGGTTTCCATAGCAACGGGAGTGTCAGAGGAAGTTGACGCCCCTTATCTATGCAAATCTCTCCTCCCCTCCTCCTTCCAGGAACCAGTAAATATACTAAATCATTTGTTATGTAGATATTTTTGCACCGCACAGCGCACCGATCACAGCGCACAGATCACAGCGCACGGATCACAGCGCACCAATCACACCGCACCAATCACACCGCACAGATCACACCAATCACAGCGCACAGTTCACAGCGCACGGATCACAGCGCACCCATCACAGCGCACCAATCACACCGCACAGATCACACCGATCACAGCGTACCGATCACAGCGCACCGATCACACTGCACCAATTACAGCGCACAGATCACAGCGCACAGATCACAGCGCACAGATCACAGCGCACGGATCACAGCGCACCAATCACAGCGCACCAATCACACCGCACAGATCACACCAATCACAGCGCACCGATCACAGCGCACCGATTACAGCGCACCGATCACAGCGCACCGATCACAGCGCACCGATCACACTGCACCAATTACAGCGCACAGATCACAGCGCACAGATCACAGCGCACAGATCACAGCGCACGGATCACAGCGCACCAATCACAGCGCACCAATCACACCGCACAGATCACACCAATCACAGCGCACGGATCACAGCGCACGGATCACAGCACACCGATCACACTGCACCGATCACACCAATCACAGCGCACCGATCACACTGCACCAATCACACTGCACCGATCACACCAATCACACCGCACCGATCACACCAATCACAGCGCACCGATCACATCGCACAGATCACACCGCACAGATCACACCGCACCGATCACAGCGCACCGATCACAGCGCACCGATCACACTGCACCGATCACAGCGCACCGATCACAGCGCACCGATCACAGCGCACCGATCGCACCGCACCGATCGCACTGCACCGATCACAGCGCACCGATCACACCGCACCGATCACAGCACACAGGAGTTGTTGAGCAGGGGGGGTTCGGATCAAAGTTGTTGAGCGGGGGGTTTCCGCAGATCGGAGTTGTGATCTGTGCGCTGTGATCTGTGCGCTGTGATTGGTGCAGTGTGATCGGTGCGCTGTAATCGGTGCGCTGTGATCGGTGTGATCTGTGCGGTGTGATTGGTGCGCTGTGATCTGTGTGCTGTGATCTGTGCGCTGTGATCTGTGCGCTGTGATTGGTGTGATCTGTGCGCTGTGATCTGTGCGCTGTGATCCGTGCGCTGTGATCCGTGCGCTGTGATCCGTGCGCTGTGATCCGTGCACTGTGATCGGTGCGCTGTGCGGTGCAAAAATATCTACATAACAAATGATTTAGTATATTTCCTGGATGGAAGTTGTTGAGCGGGTGGGGGGGGGTAGTTCGGATGGAAGGCGAATCGTGGGTGGGGGGGGCTGATTTGCGGGATTCCTGCCCTATGAGAGTGTGGTGGGGGAGGAGAACACTGTGGTGGGGCTGGAGAGTGTGGTGGGGGAGGAGAAGCAGGGTGGCTGCATACAGAGGAAATGAGCTTTCTATATTCCTCTATACAGGCGCTGAATGCTTGATTCTCCTACCTTTTACCTCTTGCAAGCGATCAGCGCCTGTATAGAGGAATATAGCAAGGTGATTTCTTCTATTTGCAGCCCCCCTGCTGCACACGTAGGGCGGCATCACTGCTGTCTGAGCTGCCTGGCTGGGTCTGTGTTTTCGGCGGTGACGCTATGGTCCCACCCCCTTAGACCGGCTCGTGTGATTGGCTGAACACAGATCACATTGGCTGTCTATCCACTATCACATGAGCCAGCCCAGGGGGGCGGGACCGTGTTACAGCGTCCCCGCCGAAAACACACCCAGCCAGGCAGCTCGTAATACACTGAGAGAGGAGAGGAGAGGAGAGAGGGGTCATGTCCCAGGAGGCATAGCGGCTGTGATTGACGGCTGCGGCCGCGGCTGAGAAAATAAACTCATCTGAACAACACAGTGAGTTTTTAAAATGACTAAAAATTACATGCCAATTCGATTTAAGGGGGCAGTATGAAAGGGGATGCAATAAAGTTAAAAAAGAGGGTGGAGCTCCACTTTAAGTGCCGGTTCACACATAGGCGACCTGTCAGGCGACTTAGCCACCTGACCATTCGCGATTCATGCAGTGCAATGGAACCTAGGAACCTAGGAGGAGCCACTCAAGTCGCTTAGGCTGCATTCACACCTAGGCGACACGATACGCCGCGTACGCGGCTTATCTTGCCGCCTGTAGAAAAAAAAAGAAAGTTTTATCTTTCTTTAACATTGCGGTCTATGAGGAAACGCCAATGTCGCCTGAAAAAAAGGGTCCGGGACTTTTTTTCAGGCGACAGGCGTTGAGATGTGAACCATCTCCATAGACCGCAATGTTATTTCACATCTCGAGCGACAAGAGCGACGGGCGACCGGCGTTTTGTCGCTCAGATGTGAATGGAGCCTTAGACTTAGAAAAAGGTTCCTGCACTTCCTTGGAGAGACTTCGGAGCGGCTTGCATTGAATTCTTTTAAAGAAGTCGTTTGCAAGCCACGCTAAGGTTATGCTGTGCAAGGCGGCTTCAGAGTCCGACGACTTTAAAGCAGCCCATGTGTGAACTGGCACTAATAGGTTTGTTTGTTCTAAAATGAACAAAACTAATATTTACGTTTGAGATGTTGTGAGTTCCAGCAGAGAGAAAGATACTCACTTCAGGTAAACTAAAAATAAAAAGGATACGAATAGCTAGTGGAAAAGGTAAAGTGTGTTTCCTCAGGTTAGGCCGATACGTATTCTTCTACATATTTTCCGTAATAACCAATAAGCGTTTATTTATTGGTTTGCGCAAAAGTTATAGCTTTTACAAAATAGGGGGTAGTTCTATGGCATTTTTATTATTTTTATTTTTTTTACTAGTAATGGCGGCGATCAGCCTTTTTTTTAAAAAAAACTGCGACATTATGGTGGACACTTCGGACACTTTTGACACATTTTTGGGACCATTGGCATTTTTTTAGCGATCAGTGCTAAAAAAAAAGAATTGGATTACTATAAAAATGCAGGAAAGGGGTTAAGTGTGTTCCTGGGTGTGTTCTAACTGTATGGGGGGTGGACTCACTAGGGAAAATCACTGATCTTCTGTTCATACATTGTATGAACAGAAGATCATCATTTCTCCCACTAGCAGGACTGGGAGCTGTGTGTTTACACACATAGCTCCCGGGTCTCGCTCTGTACCGAGCACGCGCACGGGACTCGGGGGCGAGCCGGCCTCCGGCGGAAAGCACGCGCCCCCTAGTGGCCGCTAAACTGCCGACGTAGAGCTATCGGCTCTCGCCCAGGAGAGCCAACCTGCCGCAGTAAAATGACGGTGGCAGGTCGGCAAGCAGTTAACCCAGCTACTACAGCGGAAGCCAATAAACATTTTTCTAACGCCCACCTTACATCCTGCCGGCTGGACCCTATTGCTTCTCAAATACTACGGTCACCCTCTGACTCTATCCTACACTCTAATGCCGCGTACAGACGATCGGACATTCTGACAACAAAACCGTGGATTTTTTTTCTGGCGGATGTTGGCTCAAACTATTCTTGCATACACACGTTTGCACAAACGTTGTCGGAAATTTCAATCACCAAGAACGTGGTCACGTACAACACGTATGATGGAAATATTGAAGGGAAGTTCAATACCAGTCGTGTTAGTAGAAGCTTGGTGAGAGACGATTCATGCTTTTCAGTCCGTTACAGCGTGACGAATGTGCTATATTCGACAGAAAATGTCCGATGTGGCCTACACACGGTCGGAATTTCCGACCAAAAGCTCCCATCGCACATTTGTTGTCGGAAATCCCGAGCGTGTGTACGTGGAATAACTTATACCTTTAACCTCTCCATCTCTACTGGCATCTTCCTCAACTCTATGAAACATGCACTAGTCACTCCCATACCAAAAAAGGCCTCACTGGACCCCACCAATCTTAACAACCTAAGACCCATCTCCTTACTCCCTTTTACCTCCAAACTCCTTGAACGTTTAGTCTACAACTGACTGAGTGACCACCTCATTGAGAATAACCTTTATAATCCCCTTAAGTGCCCAGCACTCCACAGAAACTGCTCTTCTAAAATTCACAAACGACTTACTAACTGCTAAAACCAACAGTCATTATTCCATGGGAAAGGATAGGTAAATAAATTGGTAATGGAAAGTATACCTATACACAGCGCTGTGAAATGTGTACAAATCACTGAATCTCTACATAAAATTATAAACCAAAGTGTAAAATTAAACTACCAACATATATTAATAATACTGGAAGTAAAATAAACAATAAACCCGTACACATAAAGTGAAAAAATATATATACATATATATATATATATATATATATATATATATACAGTATATATATATATATATATATATATATATATAGAAAAAAATGTCCATATGATTTAAAAATAAGTGTCCATATGTTTAGACAAAGTGAATATGTCTTCGAACAAAACTTCCACCACACCTCCAGTGTTCAGTGCTTCCGTCACCCGTCAAAATGCTCACTCACACAAGATGCCGCTCACTCTCGTGTGCAGGCAAATATGCTTATAACTAGGGTTGTCCCGATACCACTTTTTTAGGACCGAGTACAAGTACCGATACTTTTTTTCATGTACTTGCCGATACCGAATACTGATACTTTTTTTAAATGTCATGTGACAAACCACAATACAGACTAAGGATAGTTTCTTTAGAATTATGAAGAACTCTAACTCAAGACATTATAAAAGAATAAAAATGAGTAAAAATGAATAAAACATTTTTATTTTCTTGTCATGCAGTAGTAAAAAACTCAAGGAATTTTCACAGAACATGTTGATAAATACAAAAAAAGTATTCTATTTAGGTATCGGTAGCATTTGCGCGAGTACAAGTACTCCCGCAAATACTCGGTATCGGTCCCGATACCGATACTAGTATCGGTATCTGGACAACCCTACTTATAACACAACAAGCTCCTCAGCTGCACGATCCTAAGATGATCCACACCACTCCATATAAAGTGAAAAAAGATGAAGCACAATAGTGTAATACTGCAAAAGCATTTAATGCACTAAAATTGCAAACAAATTGCACTCACAAAAGTTTGTGTACAAACAGCATAGAATCACATCACTGGTCAAGATAACTCTTCCACACACATAGATTGACAGGTCATCATACGTTGGCAATTTGGTCACGGCGGACCCCCAATGCACTATATGGAATCTCACCACTCCGCAGCTTGGGTCTGGTGGGCGGTCGCTTGCTAGCTGGGTGTAACAGTGGCAGCAAAAAGTTTTTTTAAAAGTAAAACACTTCAAACTTCACTCCAGGTGCTCGGAACAGCTATGTGTCACGTTTGGTTTCCACGCTCTCTCATAGGCCACACCCCTTGGGATGGCACCAATGTACAACACATAGGGATTTCTAGCACATCGCATGACTTGACCTCGATTACCATATGTTCTGGCATTCAGAACTACCTATGTTTTACTTTTTAGTTTTACGTTTTTATTTGGTTACAGTTATGGATACCATGGTACACTATAGGTATTATTATGTTACATTATGTAATTTTATGATTTACCAATCATGCCTAATATTTTGTATACTATTTATTTGTGATGTATGTTCACTTTTGGTATGCCTTATTGTAGCTAATAAATGTTACTATAATCCATTAGTTGATTCAACATAATTCGGTGTTGTGTTTCAAATCAAAGTCCCACAATCCCTACGCCCCACCCTTCCCTTTTACCCTTCCTTTCCCCCTTGCTCCCGCCCCCCCTATGTATGCCTTTTTCCATTAACATTGGGGATGGACATCATGGTAGTTACCACTGATTACGGTCCCATCCATCTACCTAATGTTGGTCTGTTCTCTACATTATTATATTTTGTTACACCTCGTCCCTTCCCCATTTCCCTGTTTTCCTCCCCCTTCCCCATTACATACAACTATCAGGGATGGGGACAGTGTTCTAATTTTAGCCACTGACCTGTTTAAAGTCCCAACATACATTCTCTCCTTCAAATGATTTTAAGGGATGGAGACACATACACCTTTGCATACATATACCTTTTATAATTCTATCAATGGTGACATTCATTAATAGTCCTTTAGGCCAGGGATCTCCAAACTACGGCCCTCCAGCTGCTGTGGAACTACACTTCCCATGAGGCATTGTAAAACTCTGACATTCGTAGACATGACTAGGCATGATGGGAATTGTAGTTCCTGAACACCTGGAGAGCCATAGTTTGGAGACTCACTTTGTCCTTTAGGCCAGCCCACTATATCTGCTCTAGGGGTGGATGTGGTACATTCTATGTATCCCCGGGAACTGTGATGCGTACCGGGTTCTCCCCCCTTCTCTCCTATATTCGTATACACGGGGTATGGGCGGGCACCTGCTGCGCATCAATGCCACGCCCCCACGCCGTACGTCACCATTGACGCTGCGCACTGGCGTTCTTTCTATTCCAGCAGCGTGGATCACGTGGGAGGGTCAAGCGCCTATCTCAGAGCGTCCCCGCCTGTCTATGGACGCCTCCCCTCCCAAACACGCAGCGTGGTGTTGGTGTTGGTACACGGCGCTTCCACCGGCACCCACTATTTATATGGACTTACTACTATGCCCAGTCACTGGGCTGCTGTCAACCTATTTACACCCATATGGACTTCGCTGTCCACGTAATGCTTCAGGTAACATCTAACCTGTTTGGTTGTCTGATGGTATTTCCCCAGCCACATTTCCTTGTGTCAGTCCATTTTGTCCCACTGGTGTTCCATATATGGGCTACCGCCCTCTTGTTCTTGGTAACTTACAATTTATGCTAGCTACCCCTATGCTATTGTACCCTATTTCTGCACTGTACTATGGACTATGTAGTATGCCCAACTATTGGGCTGTTGTCCTGCATGATATACTCACTTTTTATATATTTATTTTTATTTCATTTTTAAGGCACTTACATGCCGGCCAAGTGTGAATCACCATTTTATTGGCGTCTCTACCCCGTTGAGCTATCATGCCTGGGGATTATGCCACTGTTGCTCCTACATTTTATACATTTTTTACTTTGTGCTAGTCACTACAATGACACTCTATCATTACTAAATATGTTTACAGGAACTCCACGGACTGCTACCGCATACTGTCCACAATTATGGCTAATGACTGGGGATTCCATTTGTATCCATTGTCCATCCCTCAGTGGGTCCTACCGGGATGCTGCCGCATTGCCACCACCTCAGTTCCCCCCGGGGATCCTACGTTCCACAACACACCTAGAGGTCAATATCATTGGTTACCACTTCCTATTCTTATCCTTGACTGCCAACCTACTCAGAGGTAAGAGTGTTGGGACTATACCCTATGTCCCCTACTCTTTCAGTCACTATCACTAAACTACCATTTAGTGAATCTTTATTTTATATTATACCATATTATATTCACAGATGTACCCAGGCCCTACTTGCTCCTGATGAGTGGAAGTTTATCCACGAAACGCGTCGAGCTCCCTACTGATGTTTGGTGCCCAGCAAGTTCACCATATATCTATCTCTACCTCTAAGAATTACGAATCTTTAATTGTTACATAACGTCAACTTGACCTCGATTACCATATGTTCTGGCATTCAGAACTATCTATGTTTTACTTTTTAGTTTTACATTTTTATTTGGTTACAGTTATGCATACCATGGTACACTATAGTTATTATTATGTTTCATTATGTCATTTTATGATTTACCAATCATGCCTAATATTTTGTATACTATTTATTTGTGATGTATGTTCACTTTTGTAGCTAATAAATGTTACTACAATCCATTAATTGATTCAACATAATTCGGTGTTGTGTTTCATATCAAAGTCCCACAATCCCTACGCCCCACCCTTCCCTTTTACCCTTCCTTTCCCCCTTGCTCCCGCCCCCCCTATGTATGCCTTTTTCCATTAACATTGGGGATGGAGATCATGGTAGTTACCACTGACCACGGTCCCATCCATCTACCTAATGTTGGGCTGTTCTCTACATTATTATATTTTGTTACACCTCGTCCCTTCCCCATTTCCCTGTTTTCCTCCCCCTTTCCTATTACATACAACTATCAGGGATGGGGACAGTGTTCTAATTTTAGCCACTGACCTGTTTAAAGTCCCAACATACATTCTCTCATTCAAATGAACAGGAGCAGGGTTCTTTTGCTCTAGTTAGTACACTGGCACTGCAGTCTTGCATGATGGCACCAATGTACAACACATAGGGATTTCTAGCACATCGCATGTTAATCTTCAATGTGTACCGTGTGATCAGCGCTTGTTACAAATCCAAACAACCTTGCCTTTGTGCCTTCTGTTTTTGGTATTATTATTATTATTATTATAATAATAACACAGGATTTATATTATATAATAATTATTATTATTAGTTTACAGGATTTATATAGTGGCAACAGTTTGCACAGGACCGATACTGTTCAGAGGGCTGTGTTTACCTGCATAGAAGGCATGGTGTTTTTGTGCAGGCAACCTGGTAAAATCAATGACAGGTAAACGGCTGCATGGATCTCCAATCACCTTCCATCGTGTACACCTGTGCAGAGTAATTCATTAAGAGTCGGTTCACACTGGGGCGACTTGGGATCCGACTTGAGGTCGCCTCAAGTCGTCCCAAGTCGCGCTGTAGAGAAAAACATTGTAAGTGAACGGGAGCGGTGTTAATACACACTACTCAAGTCACTCCGACTTCAGAAAAGGTTCCTGTATGACTTCAATCCGACTTCTAGGCGACCTGTACCCATTGATTTCAATGGAAGTCGCTTCCAAGTCTGATCACTGTCTTAACTGAAGCTACTTTCCAGGAAGATAACATACATTTCTCAGGCAAACCTCTCCCTCCCCCTCCCTCTCCCAGAGCTGATTGTTGTTTTATTAGCCACTGGAATGTCTCCTGTCCTGGAGACAACTTCAAGTCGTGTTGTAAATCTCCCCAGATTGCCCTGTGGTTCATGCTCAAGTTGTGTCGGAGTCGCCTCTGAAAGTCGCGCTGGAAGTCGTGTCGCCCTAGTGTGAACCGACTCTGATGCAGACAGACGGTGCTCTGATCTGTGCATCGGTCCTGCACAGATGTACACTTGGGGATGCGCTTGGAGATCTGTGCAGCCATCCGCCTGTCATTAATTTTAACAGGTTGCATTTGCAGAGCAACATGCCTTTCTGCGTGGATGTATGGAACAGTGCGCCCATGTGGATGAGGCCTATAAAGCACTGTGCAAACTGTAGGCACTATATAAATCCTGTATAGCAATAATAATAATATGATGGATAAAACACAGAGGCAGCATTGCTTAGATGTGCACTGCACTGCACTGCAATCTAGGATCACACCGTACACATTGGAAAATGAACATGCGATTTGCTGGGAATCACTGGGGGAGATTTACTAAAACTAGAGAATTCAGAATCTGGTGCAGCTGTGCATGAAAGCCAATCAGATACTAACTTCAGTTTGTTCAACCAGTGGCCCGTACACACGTTTAAAATATCGTACAAAAAATACCGCTTTCGAATCGATCGTATGACAATCTGATCGTTAGTACACAGCTTTCGTTCAAAATTATCCAAAGGGACAAACACGAACATTCTTGTACGATACCAGATTATACGATATTCATTTAATCAGTACAGTTTTCCATCTGAAAATAGAAATGCACTACAACACATTACATCACTTTTGAATCGATCGTACGATAATCTGATCGTTAGTACACGGCTTTCATCCAAAATTTTCCAAAAGGGAAAAAACAGACACGAAAATGTTTCTCGTAGGATACCAGATCGTACTATGGGAATGAAAACATGCGAGTTCAGCTGAACTTGCACAATTTCACTCCCGCTTGTCAGTCCCGATTTCGGCCGCTATTACAGAGACATCAGTGCGTGCTGAAATTACGAAAAGTAGTACAGAAACGACTTTTTGAAATCGGTGCAGCGTCGCACTAAATATGACGGTGCTATTGACATGCCCATTTGAAATGCAATTTGACATGTCAAATTGCACCAGTGTGAACCAGGGCTTAATCAGTAAAGTTTTCGTAGAAAAATAAAAGACAAATACACTACATCACTTCAAAGCGATCGTACGATAATCTGATTGTTAGTACACAGCTTTCGCCCGAAATTATCCAAAGGGACGAACATGACATTTTTTCACGTACTATACCAGATTGTATGATTTTCATTTAATCAGTACAGTTTTCCTCTGAAAATACAAATATACCACAACACATTACGTAACTTTGAAGCGATCATACACTAATCTGATCATCAGCTTTCATCTGAAATTTTCCAAAGGGACAAAAAAAAAAACACAAATATGTTTCTCGTAGGATACCAGATCGTGTGACATTAGTTTAATCAGTAAAGTTTTCATACAAAAATGCAATACAAATACACTACATCACTTCGAAGCGATCGTATGATAATCTAATTGTTATCCAAAAGGAACAAAACATGAAAATGTTTCTCGTATGGTACAAGATCGTTTTCATTTAATCAGTACAGTTTTCCTCTTCAAATACAATACATATACACTACAACACATGACATCACTTCTGAATTTTTATTCTGCCGTATGAGAATTTTCATTCTTTAGTAACCTATTATTTTTTGATATGAAGACTAGCATGCAAAGAAAAAAAAACTGACGATTGTTTATCCGATAATCTCATTGTGTGTACTAGGATTAGGCTTTGACAATAAAACCTGAAATCTGATTGGTGTCTATATACAGCTGCACCAGATTTTGAACACTCCAGTGTTAGTAAATCTCTATTCATTGAACATTGGTGCAGACATGTCAACCTGCAGAAACACATCCCCGCTCCTGTTCATCTATAGTAAATCAGGACTAGCACATATACTGTATAGAAAATTATATATATATATTATTTATATATATATATATATATATATATTATATACATATACATATATATATATATATATATATATACACACACACACACATAAAGACTGTCTATGAAGACTTCTATAAGAGAGAATGAGACGGAAACATCTGATGTTAAAGCGGAGGTTCACCCTAAATATAAGATCTCTCATGTGATCCAGCATACTGGCGTCAGCGCCAGTATGCTGGGTTTTTTTTTTTTTAATCGCACACTTACTGTATTATAGTGGAATTCCTTTTTTGTCCCCCGCGGTGGACGGCTGTAGTATTGCTCGTCACATCTTCCTAAAATACCCGATATGGACTCGGGTAATCTCGGCGAAAATGCGGCGCCTGCGCACAGACCTAGGAGCTGACTGCGCAGGCGCCGTATTTCTCCGAGTCCTATTTCGGAGGGCGTGACGCGCCATAGCCGTAGGACTCGGAGAAATACGGCGCCTGCGCAGTCAGCTCCTAGGTCTGTGCGCAGGCGCCACATTTTCGCCGAGATTACCCGAGTCCATATCGGGTATTTTAGGAAGATGTGACGCGCTATACTGGCGCCGTCCACCACGGGGGACAAAAAAGGAATTCCACTATAATACAGTAAGTGTGCCATTAAAAAAAAAAAACCAGCATACTGGCGCTGACGCCAGTATGCTGGATCGCATGGGAGATCTTATATTTAGGGTGAAATACCGCTTTAATGACTGGAAATCAATATATTTCCCTTTACATACTGGCTGAGGATTTGCATCTGTGACACCCTGGATGGCTATTGTCCCCAATAATAGAGATGAGCACAGAGCTCAGAGCCCAGATGGGTGCAGGAGTAGATGAAGGTGTAGGGTGACAGAGGATGGATGTCCCCCCTCCCCATGCTGGCTATTGTGTATGCTGATCCCTGTCAGGCTCTTTGTGCTCAGTGTATATGTACATAGAGGGCCCAGGTCTGGAGGAGTCTGCACTGTATGAGGAGAGGAGCTCATAGAGTCCACACAGCCCTTCTCCCTCTCAGGTTCTTCTCTCCTCTATACACAGGCTCTCTTCCACACACAGACTCTCCTGTGAGAAGGTGGAAGCCCCCCGGTGTACCATAGAGAAGCAGAGTCTCTCATACTCACACGCCGTGTCCTGAGGGGGGAAGGTGACGTCCTCCGTGTTCAGGGCTCCTCAATCAGCACGGCTGGGGTCAGGCAGCCTCTGCAGTGATGTTGTGGGGGGTGCAGGGTGTGAGGGAGGAGGAAGGAGCTGAGGCCTGCGAGTCTGTGACGATGAGGTGGGGGCTCCTCTCCGCCTGCTGGGATGTACAATTCCTGTCAGAGGAGGGAGAGCTGTGGGCTGGGCCATGCAGCCTGTAATTTGGGAAGATGGTGAAGGGAATGGAGCTGCTCCTTTGTTTTGCGAGGACTTTATTCTGAATTAGGAACAGACCATAGAATGGGAATCATCCTTCTTCCCCTGGAGCTCCTCTCCATCATGATGCTGTGTGATCCGTTAGGATACATGTTATTAATATCATGGCAGTTATATCTCCCTCCTCCTCCCTCAGTAGGAATATCATTTATATGCTGTATAAGCTCTCAGGGCGTTTAAAACATGGCTTTTTTTCCTTTTTTTTTTTCATGCCTTCGATGTTAGTCTATGCGTCCATGTACATATAGGTGTTTACAAGCAGAAACGGAATCCACAGGGGCCAGCGCGTTCAGGAGACGAGTGTTTCAGCGACAAAAAATGCTTAAGGCTGCATTCACACCTGAGCGAAACGCTCACCTCAACGCCCCAAAAAAGCAAAATCCCATTCGTTTAAATGGCCCCTGTTCACATCTGAGCATTCGCCTGAAGCTCAAAAAAGTACATGAGCTTATTTTTACATTGGTGACCTTTGGACCTCAAAACGCCTGTACAAAAACGCTGCAAAAGACGGCATAAAAACACTCTAAAAAACACCTGAGAACAATACCTCAAAAGGCTAACATGTCTAAACGTGCATTTGAACTAGGCTCGTCTATTGCATGGGCGTTCATAAATTATCATTCTGTCAGATGGAAATAATGAAGTGCTTGATGCTCCTAAACATGTTTGCAAAACTCAAAGATGATGTTACTCAGAGGAAATAGATACCAAACATGTCACACTCGTGCAATTGCGACGAAAGGCATACATTTTACTATCCTTAGGCCTCTTTCACACTGAGCGGTCCATTTTTCGGTCCGCTCCGTGTGTGTCCGTCGGCTCAGCGGGGGGTCCCGCTGAGCTGTCGGCGGACAGGGTGGTCCCCGCACACTGTGCAGGGACCGCCCTATCTCTCCTCCGCTATCCCCTATGGGGGATCGGATGAAAACGGTCCGTTTGCATCCGATCCGCCGGACGGAAGAAAAATAGGGTTTTCTTCCGTCCGAAAAACCGGATCCAGACTCACGCGGATCATTGCAGACGTTAGCGGATGCATCATCCGCTAACGGACGCGACCCCATAGGCGTCCATTACAACGGCGTCCATTAAAATGGACGAACGGAGGCGGACATGTGAAAGGGGCCTTAGGCAGCGATTTATAAGCGTTACAGGTTACCATTTTGTATTTACAGGGAAGGTCGAGTGCTAGAATTACTGCCCATGATCTGACATTAGTGGTGATATGATCGCTGTTTGCTTGAGTGCGGTATTGACGCAAGTTCGCCTTTGCACAGGGGGAGAGGGGCACTTTTTTTTGTTTTACTTCTTTTTTTTATTATTAGTTTATTTTATTCTTTAAATTTTTACACTTGCTTTAATTATATAGTTATTTATTTTTGATCACTTTCACAAGGAATGTAAACATCCTTGTGACAGCAATAGGCATGTGACAGGTACTTTTTATGGAGAGACCTGGGGATCCTAAATTCCTCCTCTGCTCTTAAAAGCATTAAAAACACGTAGATCGGTATTTCTAATGCTTTCAATTTTGTTTAAATGGTGCTGTGGACAGTCGGGTAAACCAGACATGATGTCAGGTCATTGCTTCCGGGTTACCATAGCAGAGGGCCGATCATAGCCGATTTGGGCTTTGTTTGGCTTTCTGACCAGCTGGCGGAAACACCAGCTGGTTGCTTAGGTCTCCTGGTGAGACGGGAGAGACCAAACGAGTCGTGGAAGGGGGATCCACTCCTGCTGCTTATAATAGCAATCGAGTGGCTAGTTAGCCACTCTGATTGCTATTACAAGAAAACAAACCGTACTGGGATGATGTCTGCATCATCCTGGTTCAACCACTTAAAGACCGATGGTGTACCAGTTATGCGACTGGTCGGCAAGTGCTTAAACCCTTCTATTCTTTACAGTCAAGGAAGCTGCTTCAGTTTGATCTGCAACTTATCCATGTGATAATTTATGACACCAGCCATTTGATGGTTTGACAGTTTGGTTGAAAACACAAGCAAATGTGACAGCCTCCTCGCTGCCTGATTTAACCCTGTAACCAAGGATATCGTTTTTGTTTGGATATAACATTGCATGACTGCGCAATTGTCAGTTAAAGCGACGCAGTGTCGTATCGCAAACAATGGCCTGGTCAGAAAGTGGGTATATCCTTCCGGGCCTGAAATGGTTAAAGTGCTCGGTAGTAGACACACAGACAAATCGTGCTCCTGTGTTCAAAGTACATTTCCCCAAGCCAGGACTCACACGCATTTCAACTCCCACCAAGGCTTCCAAGTAAATCTGTGATCCCGCAAAAGGATTACAAGAGCAGCTCCCATCCACAAAACTCACTCCAGCATATACAGTGCATCTGGAAAGTATTCACATCGCTTCACTTTTTCCAAATGTTGTTATGTTACAGCCTTATTCCAAAATGGATTAAATTCATTATTTTTCTCAAAATTCTACAAACAATACACCATAATGACAACATGAAAGAAGTTTGTTTGAAATCTAATGGGAACTACCGTTCCCATTAGGCTTAGCCTCCATGCCTGTGAGGGATAAGAGAGCATCTTCACGCAGGGCTGTAGTCATAGGGAGGGGGTAAGCACATTCTGCTTTCCACCATGCAAAACGGCTCAGATGCTGGTGGAAAGCAAGAAGAGAAGAGACAGGAAATGGCATTTTCAAACCTGGATTACTGTATTTTGGAGGTCAAAAGGAAAAACGAGGTAAGTGATATTTAAATGCTCTAGCTTACAGCAATCAATTGATCTAATAAAAAAAAAAAAAAACTTTAGTGTTCCTTTAAGCCAGTGGTCTCCAAACTGCGGCCCTAGGGCCAGATGTGGCCCTTTGCCTGTTTGTATCCGGCCCTTGGGGCACTATTCCTCTTACTGTCATGAGACACTTTTTGTCCAACTGACAACCAACAGCGGAGCATCATTTCTCCCCCTGACACCAATAATAGGGCATTATTCCTCCCAATGATACCAACAATGAGGCACTATTTCTTCCCCTATTACCAAATATGATGATGGTTATGCCCACTGATGCCTGGAAAATTTCCACTACCACTGGCCACAGTCCAGCCCCCTAAAGTCCGAAGAATAATAAACTGGCCCTTTGTTTATAAATTTTGGAGACCCCTGCTTTAAGCTAAAGGGGACACTGCTGCAGACTCCTAGTGATCTATCCCAAATAGAAAAAATGTGTCAAATGGAAAAGGGTGATGGTGTCTGCGCTGTGTAACAGAGAAAAGGGGGAGGGGAAACGGAGATAGATAATGTGACTATAATACACTCTATATGCATAAAATAGTGTCTATATAGACTACCAAATATCGATAAAATATCTCAGAAAAACTTAAATTACAATAAAGTGAGTGCCAGTGGCGGAACTATAGGGGTCGCTGCAGTTGCACTTGCGACTGGGCCCTGTCGTTCTGCCGCTGTGGGGGGGCCTCTCAAGAATCGTCCCGGGCCGGATAGAAACTGATGCAGGCAGCCATTCACAATTTTCCACCGTCATCCGGCCGGGCCAGCCCAGTAGTGCAGCGTGGGGGTGAGCAGCCAGTGCTCATTCCAAACCTGTCCTCTGCGCTGCTGTGAATGTCATTGCTATCCCATCCCAACAGTGACTTCCTCCAGTCTCTGAGTCCAGCAGCCCCTATTATCACTGTGCACAATCAATAAAGCAGACTCCAGTCCTCAGTACCTCCCCCCCCCCCCCCCCGCCCAGGGACTCCAGTGGTTTGGTCCAGCTGTCCTGTCCCCCCATGATTCCTCAGGTGCTTTGCTACAGGCGGTCCGTGTGTGTAAGTGGAAGGGGCGGTGCTCGGTGCAGACGAGCCTGTGGAGGCTGCTGGTGGTGTTCTTGGCCTGCGGGGGAGGAGTGCTTCCTCTGAAGTGAATAGTGATCCATCATCAAAGTATCCCTTTCTCATGGCTCAGTTATGGATGATCTATGGATGGAGTCCTGGCATGGACTGGTGAGTGAAATCCCCCAATCTACCTTGTGTTTGTGAGGGGAAGTAGTGTGAGTACTGCAGGAAGGAGTGTAGTGGGCAGGTAGGTCAGTGTAGTGGGCAGGTAGGTCAGTGTAGTGGACAGGTAGGTCAGTGTAGTGGGCAGGTAGGTCAGTGTAGTGGGCAGGTAGGTCAGTGTAGTGGGCAGGTAGGTCAGTGTAGTGGGCAGATAGGCCAGCCGCCTCTCAAAGTGACTGACTGGTAGAGCAGTGGACGGTATGATTATTTTGTTTTTTAATTTTTATTTTGTTTTTATTATTTTTACAGAATTTTTATTTTTTTAGGAATCATTAGAGGACTTCAGTGAAATACCAGGGGTCCAAACAGGGGGATTCTGTGGCACAGGGTGATTAGGGTGGGCCCTGGCACACCCTGTGTATATGCCTATGATCCTGACACCATATCAAGCATGGAGTTGTGATGATATCAGTGCTAAAACAGCCATTCACCTGACAAATCACCCCCCCCCCCCGGTCCTTGGCAAAATTGTCCCTGAATGGAAGTTTGGAAATGTGGTCACCCTAACAAGGGGGGACATGGAAGGCCGCGATCGGCAGCTGTATAGTAGCCGCCGGATCTCCCTGGGGCTTGTAGTTCTCTCTCTGAATGTATACAGTGGAGAAGGGAGGGGCCTCTGACCCGGGCATGTATCAGCTTCACTCTTCAGTGAGTCGTTCTGTTTCTACACTTTTGATGATACATGCCCGGGTTAGAGGCCCCTCCCCTCTTCAGTGGATACAGTCGGAGAGAGAACTACAAGCCCCAGGGAGATCCCGTGGCTTGTGGGCACTATACAGCCGCCGATCACTGCCTCCCATCTCACCTACGGAGAAGTCCTGAGTGTTCAAGGTGCACAACGGAGACTAGCCAGGTACAGGGAAACATCTGGAAGTGGGGGGGGGGTGACTGTAAGGGGTGTCTATGGTGACCCTGATGTAAGGAGGACTCCCTGGGGACCCTGATGTAGGGAAGGGGCTCTTTGGGG
The DNA here is from genome assembly GCA_029574335.1 of Rana kukunoris. Taxonomy (NCBI): domain Eukaryota; kingdom Metazoa; phylum Chordata; class Amphibia; order Anura; family Ranidae; genus Rana; species Rana kukunoris. The sequence goes on along the minus strand of CM056055.1, from coordinate 102,806,134 downwards.
ACCCTGATGTAAGGAAGGGGCTCTTTGGGGACCCTGATGTAAGGAAGGGGCTCTTTGGGGATCCTGTTGTAAGGAAGGGGCTCTTTGGGGACCCTGATGTAAGGAAGGGGCTCTTTGGGGACCCTGTTGTAAGGAAGGGCCTCTTTGGGGACCCTGTTGTAAGGAAGGGCCTCTTTGGGGACCCTGTTGTAAGGAAGGGGCTCTTTGGGGACAATTATGTAAGGCTCTTTGGGGACAATTATGTAAGGAAGGGGCTCTCTGGGGACAATTATGTAAGGAGGGGGCTCTCTGGGGACAATTATGTATGGAGGGGGGCTCTCTGGGGACAATTATGTAAGGAGGGGGCTCTCTGGGGACAATTATGTAAGGAGGGGGGCTCTCCGGGGTCAATTATGTAAGGAGGGGGGCTCTCTGGGGACAATTATGTAAGGAGGGGGGCTCTCTGGGGACAATTATGTAAGGAGGGGGCTCTCTGTGAACCCTGATGCAAGTAGGGAGGCTCTCTAAGGATCCTGATGTTAAGGGGGATCCACACTCAGATATGTAACAATATTATATACATGTGTATGCCCGCCCGAGCATATACATTTCTTTACTTTGCTGCTATGAGCTCTAGCTCGAGATATTTTGTAGACCTGGTAGCGCCCGTGGTGGGGGCCCTTCATTGTTTCTTGCACCGGGGCCCTGAAGATTCTAGTTACGCCTCTGGTGAGTGCCACACTATACACAAACAAATAAACAATGCATACATATGTGGACTTAATATAATAAATAAATGTAGGAGCCAAGCAAAGTCAGCATAGAATACGTGCAAAACAATATTATATATAATAATATAATAAATTAATTAATATATATAGGAAAGTGGTGGTCCCAAAAAACCAAGGGCCAGATTCAGGTAGATGCGCGCATATTTTATCCGGCGTAACGCAGCGCATATACGTTACGCTGACGCAAACTAGTGAGTCAAGTACAGTATTCACCAAGCACTTGTTCGTTACTTTGTGACGGAGTAACGAAAATGCGATGGCGCAACCCGACGTAAGTGTAAGTGGGTGTGACCATATGTAAATGATGGGCGGAGCCCAGCGCAGAGACTTACGTTCAGCGCATCATCCACGGAGCATGCGCAGTGAGGGAGGGCTCCACTCGCTCCCTTGTGCGCATGCTCACAACTTCCATCGGCAGCGCAGCGCAATGTGTTCCGTTGCGCGTATAAAAGCGGCCGCAGATGCGCCTTTCCGGCGCAAAAGTATATCCGGTTCCCCCCACCCCAGGGAAGTAACTTTTGCTGTGCGATGGCTGCTCCCGTTCCCCGCAAAGAAAGGAGAAACCTCAACTTTAATGCCCAGGAGCTGTCTGTAGTCATCTCGGCGATGGAGACCTACAATGATTTCCTCCATGGCAGGAAAAGTCGCAAGACAACCCGGGACAGGAAGCAGGCCATCCTGGAGAGCATTGCTGGCAGAGTCAACATTTTGGGCTATTCCACCCGGACTGCTGCGGACATAGCCCAAAAAATTAACGATTTGAGGCGCAAAGTCCGGGGCAAGGTGGCCACTATCAGGAGGCATGAGAGGGGCACGGGGAGGAGGTGATCGCCCGCTGCCTGGAGAGGGAGCAGTTGGAGGGGGTACCGGGATATGATTCCATGGAGGAAGGCTCCAGGACAGGTAAGTGTTTTTTATCCCCTATTTGGTGTGTTGCATGTGGGGGGGGGAGGGTACATGTGCCAAGTGTGTGGGACCACCAACATGTGTCTGCTTTGTGTCATCCACAGATGACGGAGCTGGGCCATCATCTGCCGGCGGCCAATCCACCCCATCCCCCCAACTGCATCCTGAGCCCGACCCCCTGGGTGGTGAAGACACCGAGGTGGAGGGGAGTGCCCACACCTCACCTGCTGAGGTGGTTGAGGAGGAGCCTGTTGTCCCCGAGCAGGAGTTTGTTCTATATTTGGAGGAGACCTCCCCTTCAGCAGGGCCCTCTCAAATCCCCTCCCCCATCCTAGGAAGCCCCTCAAGGGCGACTCCATCCCCCCGGGGACTACCATCTCCTGGCCCCAGGAAGGCGACCCGGAATACCAGGGGGGTGTCTGATGTGGTCCATGACCAGATGGCGAGGGACCAGGCCAGGCAGACCCAGCAGATGGGGGAGATAGCTGGGCACCTGGACCGGGTAGCTGACAGCCTGGGCTTCGTGTCCCAGATGACCAACGCAGTGCAGGATGTCAGCTGCAACTGCGCTGCAGTGGTGACCAGCCTGGGGGAGGTGCAGGCTGATCTTCGGCACCTCACTGCAGCCGTCCAGGCCAACACTGCTGCCATCCGTGACCAGGGGAGGCAGAGGCAGCGGGCCTATCATTATCAAGTGACCCGGCAGCTGAGGATGCAGGCCCACACCAATTCGTACCTCGGCCGGATAGCCATGGCCTTGGAGGGCATGCAGGCCACACCTGCCAGGAGTGGCCCACCCGGGGATCAGCCACCTCCAGATGCCCCCCCACCCCCACCCACTCCCTCCAGGCAGCTGAGGAGCCAGAGTGGGCCCACTAGAAAGAGCCCCCGTCAGCCCAGATGAGGGCCTTTTGTGGAGTTTTTTTTGTTGCGGCTCAGGTTATGAGCTTTTTTTTTCTGTTGCTCAGGTTGTGAGCTTTTTTTTTCTGTTGCTCAGGTTATGAGCTTTTTAGTTTCTGTTGCTCAGGTTATGAGCTTTTTATTTTCTGTTGCTCAGGTTATGAGCTTTTTTTTTATTATTTAAACTGCACACGGTCAGTAGTGCAGGGGACAGTGTGAATGGTGTGTGAATGTGAGGGGGTGGCACTCCTGCCAGTAAGGGGTGTCACCCTCGGCCGTTGGGGAGAAGTTATCCCCACGGCTGTGTGAATGACGTGTGAATGGTGTATGAATGGACAGCGACACCATTGGGGCCTTGACGCGGCGTTGCTGCTCCCAAGTCCTGCATGTTGGACTTGGGCTAATCCAATGCGATGTGGATGTGGTGTGTGTGATCTAGGGACATCAGTGGTGTGCATGCGTGCATTGTCTGTGTGATCAATGTTTTGGTTTATTGTCCAAAGATGCCTACGGTGAGGACCCTCCTGACTGCTCTTCCATCAGCTGACTGGGTCTCCTCTGGCAGGGGGGGGGGTGTCTGGTTGGGGGGTCAGGTCATCACGTATGTCAATCTGCAGGCCCTTTCTCATGGCAAAGTTGTGCAGAATGCAACATGCACCGATGATCTGACATACGAAGGTAGGGGAATACAATAGGGCACTGGGGGGCTGTAGGGCCACATGTGTCCAATCAATGGCCCCCACGGTGTGTGGGAATCTGGCAATGCTGTAGAAATCTGTCATTGCCTTCAGCCGCAGGTCCTCAGTGGTGGGTCTGATGATGTGGTGGGACATGCGTCTGAGGATTGCGGGGACAACCTGGTGCACACATCTGCTCATGGTGGACTGTGACATCCCAGCCACCACTCCACTTGTACGCTGGAATGATCCACTTGCAAGGAAATGAAGTGTTGCCAGTACCTTCACCAGTGGCTGCACTGCTTGTGAGAGGTGTGTTGGGCTGGTGATGTCATCCTGCAGGGTTGTGGTTAGTTCAAGGATTGCATCTGGGCTGAATCTGAAGAGGCGATACACCTCCTCATCACCCATGCCAAAGAGGCTCATGCGCGTGCGGTATATCCTCTCACGTGCCCGCCTCCTCCGTACCGGGGGACCCATTAGTAGTGCTAGGACCACGGCTGCCCCTGGCATGTTGGCACACAGAGGTGTTGTCCTTGCAAGTGTGGTTGTTCAGCTTGCTATTTTCGTCGGTAACGCTGCCGCTGTAGCTGCTCTCCTGCTGACCTGCGGCCGTCAGGAGTAAAGATAAAGCAGCTATTTGTAGGAATAACTTTGCGACAGACAGACGACTTACGCGCGGCGCATGTAGCCAGCGTCTGGTGCTAATCCGTTCGCGAATCAACATATCTCCCTCATTTGCATATTTGAATGGGAAATCAATAGGCGCGACGGATGCGCCAAGCGAAAATATGCGCTTACGATACTCTGGCGAAGGAAGGTTAAGCCGGTCGGAGAAAGACCGTTTTCTGTCGCATCTAGTTTGGTGGGTACGGCCGCATAGATACTACGGCGCATCTTCACAGTTACGCGGCGCATAGCGATATACTCCAGCCAGGGCCGCTGAAAGGCCAGTACAACTGGCCCTGTTGTACCAAGCCCAGCTAGCAGGGGGGCCCGGGCAGCCTCGACAGTCAGAACTAATTAATGTTATAAAAAAAAACATCCACAGCCCCCCTGACCGCTAGTCATCCGTCCACGTCCCCCCCCCCCCCCTGCTTTCTACTTCTTTTTTTTCAGTGGACAGCAGAGCCAGCAGGACGAGACTATTTCCTCTGTTTCGGGCGCGGAAGAGTATCTCTTCCCTCTCTCTTCCGCGCCCGCTCTGGCTCTGCTGAATCTAGTCCCGGCCAGCTTGTCCATCCCTGGCTGGCGCCGCAAAGTGATTCTTCTCTGCCCACTGTTCTCCGCCCGACAGCTTCCTAGTCCCGCCCGGCGTGATGTCATTTACATGCCGGGAGGCGGGATGAGAGAGAGTCGAGGAGAGGCTGCTGCAAAGACAAGACATACGAGGAGCCAGTGAAGCCCCATTCAACAGTGCAAGTAAGTTTGCAGAGGGCGGCTAAAAACCTTACATAAGGCTGTGTTAAACTTGTCACAGTGGCTTTGCTATGTTGTTAACTGCCTTCTCTGAAGTGATTAACACTTTGGGGGGGTGTATTTTACAATGGTATTTTCAATATGCAGCATGGGGGGGGGGGTTAATGTACTGCCACTGATGCATTGGTGACCAGTGGCAGTTAATTTAACCCCTCTGTGCTGCATTAGTGACACCAGTGTCAGTGTTTATTTCCCCTATGTGGTGCAGCATGAAAGGGTTCATAAACACTGACACTGGTGTCACTAATGCAGCACAGAGGGGTTAAATTAACTGCCACTGGTCACCAATTCATCAGTGACCAATGGTGTATTTGATACTGCCCACCTCCATACACTCTGCACCCCTCTCGTACATACCACCCCCTCCATACACTCTGCACCCCTCTCGTACATACCACCCCCTCCATACACTCTGCACCCCTCTCGTACATACCACCCCCTCCATACACTCCGCACCCCTCTCATGTACATACCACCCCCTCCATACACTCTGCACCCCTCTCGTACATACCACCCCCTCCATACACTCCACACCCCTCTCATGTACATACCACCCCTCCATACACTCCGCACCCCTCTCATGTACATACCACCCCCTCCATACACTTCGCACCCCTCTCATGTACATACTACCCATCCCCATACACTCCGCACCCCTCTCATGTACATACCACCCCCTCCATACACTCTGCACCCCTCTCATGTACATACCACCCCCTCCATACACTCCTCACCCCTCTCATGTACATACCACCCCCTCCATACACTCCGCACCCCTCTCATGTACATACCACCCCCTCCATACACTCCGCACCCCTCTCATGTACATACCACCCCCTCCATACACTCCGCACTCCTCTCATGTACATACCAACCCCTCCATACACTCTGCACCCCTCTCATGTACATACCATCCACCCCCATACACTCCGCACCCCTCTCATGTACATACCAACCCCTCCATACACTCTGCACCCCTCTCATGTACATACCACCCCCTCCATACACTCCGCACCCCTCTCATGTACATACCACCCCCTCCATACACTCTGCACCCCTCTCATGTACATACCACCCCCTCCATACACTCTGCACCCCTCTCATGTACATACCACCCCCTCCATACACTCCGCACCCCTCTCATGTACATACCAACCCCTCCATACACTCTGCACCCCTCTCATGTACATACCACCCACCCCCATACACTCTGCACCCCTCTCATGTACATACCAACCCCTCCATACACTCTGCACCCCTCTCATGTACATACCACCCCCTCCATACACTCCGCACCCCTCTCATGTACATACCACCCACCCCCATACACTCTGCACCCCTCTCATGTACATACCACCCACCCCCATACACTCTGCACCACTCTCATGTACATACCACCCCCTCCATACACTCCATAACCCTCTCATGTACATACCACCCACCCCCATACACTCCGCACCCCTCTCATGTACATACCACCCCCTCCATACACTCTGCACCCCTCTCATGTACATACCACCCCCTCCATACACTCCGCACCCCTCTCATGTACATACCACCCACCCCCATACACTCTGCTCCCCTCTCATGTACATACCACCCCCTCCATACACTCTGCACCCCTCTCATGTACATACCACCCCCTCCATACACTCTGCACCCTTCTCATGTACATACCACCCTCTCCATACACTCCACACCCCTCTCATGTACATACCACCCACCCCTATACACTCCACACCCCTCTTATGTACATACCACCCCCTCCATACACTCCGCACCCTTCTCATGTACATACCACACCCTCCATACACTCCACACCCCTCTCATGTACATACCACCCCCTCCATACATCCGCACCCCTCTCATGTACATACCACCCCCTCCATACACTCCGCACCCCTCTCATGTACATACTACTTTCAAGAACAAGAGCCCTCCAAGTAAAATACAGGGTTAGCAGGAGAGAAAATGTTCCATTCTTGCAAAAGCCCTTTATAAGGGAGAAGTACTTTTTAGTAAAAGGGAAGGGTTCTTAGTGGGCAAGAATGCCCGCGGAAATCTCCAGACAGGACTTTGTTTGCTCTTTGTTTCAAGGCGGGGTCTGGGGAGGGGCCAAGTGTGGGGCCAGGGGTGTGGCTGAAGGAGGAATCAGGGGTGGAACTGAAGGGGGCCCCATCAGGTATGCTGTACGGGGCCCCATGATTTCTATCAGCGGCACTGACTCCAGCGCAAGTCTTTCTGAATCTGGCCCCAAGTGTTGAGAAATGAGGAGCTTCAGTGTGCAAAGGACACCTCTTGTGACTTCTGATAATTCTCAAGGGATACACATGCGATAATATAATCAGCCAGATGGTAGGAAACCCAAACCAGTATCTAATTTAACTCTTCCACCAGCTAGACTAAATGCCCAGCAGATATAGAGAGATTCTCTGAGTGGTGAATCCAGGAAACCAGCACACGTGTTGGGCGGTAAAAAACTCAAAAAGTGCACACACCTCCAGTGATGCCAAGCAGCTTACCTCAAAGCTGTTTTAATGACAGCTTATAGCACCTCATGTAACACAGCAGATACTGCGGTGAGCTCATATGCGGTCAGGGGAATCACTCTCGGATGCTACCATATGGAAAGAAAAGGGATGTATATAGTGTAACTCTGTTACCCCAATGTAGACTCAGAAGGTAAACACACTACTGCATTCACATGGAACAATGAATAGTGGGCTTGTCCCCACGAGTGCCGAGCTCGCAAAAATCCTTATGTTCCTCTTAGATCTCTCCTACTCCCAGTGTACAGCAAAGCGTACTCGAAGGGTGGCAGTATGGTCAAGGAAAAAAGGAAAAGAAGCACATTGCGTAATCCCATAGAAAATGGTGCACAATTTATTGGTAAAGAATGGTAAAAAACACTCACATATACTTCAACTATATGATCGGTGACACTTGCGAGCGCCATGACTCTAATGCCTGCTGTCAGAGTCCTGGGTCTAGTGCTCCAATCCCGACGCGTATTGTCACGTCACGTGACTTCATCAGGGGATCCAATGTAACAATGTAACAAGATTTCTGCTGATACTTACTCATGCCAAGTGCAGGGTGTACCAAGATGGGCATCGCAGCATAGCATTTCAAAATCCTTTCCCCATGTAATTTATTACGGCATTTCAGTGCTTGCCCACAAGTGCTGCCTATTAGTGCCAGCCACCCGTCAGTGCCATCTACTAGTGCCAGCCACCTGTCAGTGCCATCAATCCCCATAAGTGCCGACTATCAGTGCCATTCATCAGTGCCCATAAGTGCCAGCCAACTGTCAGTGCCATCAGTGCCAGCCACCTTTCAGTGCCATCTAACAGTGCCAGCCATAAGTGCCAGCCACCTGTCAGTGCCAGTGTCCATAAGTGCCATCCATCATTGCCACGTATCAGTGCCTATAAGTGCCATCAGTGTCGCCCATCAGTGCCAGCCACCTGTCAGTGCCCATAAGTGCCGCCTAACAGTGCCATCTTTCAATGCTCATCAGTCAAATGACATATGTCACATGACATTAAAAAAGTATCAGCAATCTGTATCGGGGAGTACATGAAAAAAAGTATTGGTACTTGTACTCAGTCCTAAAAAAGTGGTATCGGGATAACCCTAGTTGGATCAGTCAGCTTGTTGGGGGTTCATTGGATTCATTCCTTTTGGCATGGTAAGTAATTTCATTGTTTTTTTTCTCTGTTTGTCATATTTACAGTTTTTAGGTTCATCACCTCACGGGTGTTTCGTTTGTGTTGTCCCAGCTTTTTCGCAAAAGCTGCAGGTGCGTGCATGTCATTTTGGGTTCTCGGGGGGGGGGGGGGGGCTCGTAGTCAGATCACAGGCCAGGATCTATCATGTCTTTAGATCCTTACGGGCCAGAATTTTCTGTAAGAGTCAATGCAGGTTCTCGACCGACAATTCATACATCGCAATTTGATGGTATCGTAGCTCTGAGTGTTCGATGTTAATTGCCTGTCTTGGTGCCACAGGTTGCTCGGGCTCGCTCAGTTCACTCACATAGGGTTGTTGGACATCAGGTTTTATTCACGCGCTGTTTGGCACATTACTGCACCCACGTTTTCACGGTCAGATTTGTTGGAGATGCAACAAACCTACAGCTTAGCATTTGTATATCAGATGCAGTTTAGAAAAAGGACACAAGATGTCTCTAATGCTTAATGATATGATATGATATGTATTCTCTATGGTGTGTTGTATTTCCTATCCAAAGTGATCTATTTGTTGATTTATTTTTCCTGCCTGGTTGTCTGTGTGTTGTTCTTCTTACCATGATGTGGAGACATCTTTGTCTGTGTGTGATGATGTTCCAATAAAGAAGCCAGTTCCTGTTACTACACAAAGTCTGATCTCAACTGACTCCACTGCACCTATCAATCGTACTCTGCAACAAGATTTACGGGGAGGGGTTTGGATGGTCTGTATGAATGTTTCCTTAAGGTTTTCTTGTTGTTTTTTCGTCTTAGATACGATCATGTCACACGTGTTAGAAAGTGATGAGTGTGCGCTCATTCCTCCATCCCTTACAGGTGGCTTCGGAGCATGGCAGGATCCTGTCATTAAGGAGTTGGACTGTTTCCAGGCTCACTGCAGAGCTTCATCGCAGGGGCATTTTGTTTCCGGCTACAACCAGGAAATCTGAGCTATTTCGATTATTGTTCCCTAGTCCGGTGCAGCCGCTCCCTTCTACAAGTTTGAGTCAGGTGTCAGTGCACAATTCGCTCATGCAGATCTATGCCCTGTTAAATACACTTCCATGTCTCAGATACAGGACAGGATGGAGGTGGTTGAAGCCCATACGGCCAGAGCGCAGGAGTCACCTGTGTCCCCAGCTCAAGTTCTTCCCAGTGCTCCCGCAGGTAATGTTGCCATTTCCTTGCCTGTGGCAGCTCCATCTCCTTTAGCGACATTCCCGTCTATCTCTGGCTCATTTCATTCCTGCTAACATAAAGAAAGACACCCAAGGGGCGGACTCCGGACGCCCAAGCTGGACATCAATTCTGGGTGTTCCTGATGAAAAGCGCGGATTAGACGTGGAGCATGCAGGTTTCTTGCAGGTTCCCGGGAGTTATCTTCCGGGGGATAGCCCTTCCATTTAATCAAATACTGGAGTTGTCTACCTCTTTTTCTACAGCTGATGATGGACTCAACTTCAAATTCTTCTTCTCCCTCGACCTCTACTGGTGGAGGTGGATGCCCTTCTCTCCCTTGGAAAGGATCAGGGGTAACAGGCTTCAGGAAAGAGGCATGGAAAACTGGATGAATCCTGTAGGAATCCGGCAAAGAGAGTTCGAAAGCCACCGCATTGATCTTGCGCTTGATCCTGAAAGGGCCAATGAATCTTGGGCCCAACTTTTGAGAGGGGACCGGTAATTTTAGATTAGCAGCAGACAGCCAGACCTCCTCTCCAATTTCAAAAGTAGGGCAATCCTTCCTCCCCTTGTCGTAGAACCTTTTATAGTCCTCCTGGGCCCGTTGCATCACTCTTTGTAACTGCAGAAAGTTCGATTGGATGGCCGTTAAGTGCTCTTGGGCCGCTGGAACAGGCGTTTCTGGGAGGGCATCAGGAAGAAAGGGTGGGTGAAAGCCGAAGTTGGCCCAAAAGGGTGTTTGATTCGTGGTGGCATGGACGGAATTATTATACGCGAATTCAGCAGAAGGTAACAGGGATGACCAGTCATCTTGAGAGGCAGAACAGAAGCATCGGAGGTACTGCTCCAGCGTTTGGTTAGTCCTTTCCGTTTGGCCGTTACTCTGGGGGTGGTAGGCAGAGGAAAGGCAGGTCTTGACTTCCAAAAATCTACAGAGTTCCCTCCAAAATTTTGAGGTGAATTGAGAACCCCTATCTGAAACGATGCTTCTGGGTACCCCATGGAGCCTGACGATTTCTCTGAAGAAGACTTTGGCTGTCTCTATGGCAGAAGGAGTACCGATCATGGGCACAAAATGTGCCATTTTAGAGAGGCGATCTACTACGACCAGGATCGTGGTGAAGCCTTCAGGAGGTGGTAAGTCTACAATAAAGTCCATAGAAATATCAGACCATGGCCGTTCCGGGACTGGTAGAGGCTTGAGTAATCCCCAGGTCTTGGTTTTAGGACCCTTATTACATTGGCAAGTGGTACAGGATGCAACGTAGGCTTTACAATCTTGTCTGTAGCTTGGCCACCAGAAGTATCATAAAACCATTTCCGTGGTCTTTCGCGCTCCAAAATGACCTGCTAGTTTACGGCCGTGAAAGGTGCTCAAGACCGGTTGTCTAGATTCTGATGAAACGAAAACTTTACCTCGGGACCAAAAGATATCGTTGTGTCTTACCAATGAAGACACCTCTGGATCAGAACATTGTCTGGATGCAGCCTTAATGGAGTTCAGCAGGTCGATTTGAGAGACTAATAGAAAATTCCGAGATGACAAAATGGTGCTTGGTTCAGTTGTGGATGGAGTTTCAGGGAATATTCTGGAGAGAACGTCTGCTTTTCCATTTTTGGAACCAGGCCTGTAAGTGAGATGGAAGTTAAACCGAGAGAAGAAAAGGGCCCAACAGGCTTGCCTGGGTTTTAAGCGTTTTGCTGACCGTAAATATTCGAGGTTTTTATGGTCGGTAAAGATCATTATAGGATGAGCCGATCCTTCAAGTAGATACCTCCATTCCTCTAGAGCAAATTTGATAGCAAGTAGTTCCCTGTCCCCGACGTCATAATTTTTCTCGGGCGTAGTCAGTTTCCGAGAAGCATAGGCCACAGGGTGTAGTAGGGACTTTGGCCCTTGTCTCTGAGACAGCACGGCTCCTGTAGCGGTCTCTGAAGCGTCTACTTCCAAAGTAAAAGGCAGCATTGGATCGGGGTGTCGCAGAACAGGAGCAGAAGAAAAAACTGATTTAAGTTTCCTGAATGCTTCTTGGGCCTCTGGTGACCAGTAAAAACGATGACCCTGGCGGGTAAGCTGAGTGATAGGGCTCACGATGGAAGAGAACCCAATGATGAACCGTCGATAAAAGTTGGCAAAGCCGATGAACCGCTGTACCCCCTTCTTGTCCACCGGGGCTGGCCATTCCTGGATGGCTTTAACTTTTTGAGGGTCGATGGCGACCCCACTGGTAGATATGATGAATCCCATAAATTGCACAGAAGATTTCTCGAATTCGCATTTTTCAGCTTTTAAGTATAGCTTATGTTCTCTGAGTATAGTAAGCACCCTTTTTACATGGTATCTATGTAGCTCTAAGGACGGTGAAAAGATGAGGATGTCGTCCAGATACACGACCAGGAAATCGTCCAGATGTTCACGGAAGATGTCATTAACTAAATGCTGAAAAGTGGCTGGAGCATTGCATAGTCCAAAAGGCATAACAAGATATTCAAAATGCCAGAATCTTGATCTGAAGGCGGTTTTCCATTCATCCCCTGCCCTGATTCTGATGAGATTATAAGTACCCCTTAAGTCCAATTTGGAGAAAACCTTGGGCTGATCGGAATCGCAGGAATAACTCTGATATGAGGGGAAGTGGATACCTGTTCTTAATCGTAATTTTATTGAGCTCTCGATAGTCAATGCAAGGCCTTAAAGTACCATCTTTTTTCTCAACAAAGAAGATTCCCGCTCCAGCCGGGGAAGACGAGGGGCGAATAAATTTCTTTTGCAGATTTTCATCAATATAGGCCTTGAGGGCTTTCAATTCTGTCTCGGACAGCGGGAAGATGCGGCCAAAGGGAATCTCGGAGCCTGGTAGAAGGTCAATGGGGCAGTCATACGGTCGGTGGGAAGGAAGGCAGTCGGCTTGCTGTTTGTCAAACATATCCGTAAAATTCCAGGTAAACGGAGGGAACGTTCCGGAGAGTTTCGGGTGAAGTTGTCACGGCAGAGCAGGAAACAATTGGAGGTGGAAGGCAATTCTGGGAACAATAAGAAGATGTAAAGTTAACCTCTTTTTTTAGCCAGTCTATGGATGGTTGGTGTGCTTGTAACCAGGGAAGACCCAGGATGATGGGAAACAGTGGGGAAGGAATAAGATCCCAACGTAGAAATTCCTGGTGGAATCGGTGGTGGCACAGGTTCAGTTTCTTGTGTGATAAGTCCAGACCGGGGTAAGGAACCGTCAGCTAGATGAACTTGGAAGTGGTGGTCTTTGTTGCGAAGGGGAACATGAAGCTTTTGAGCCAATGTGGAGTCCAGAAAACAACTACAGGCCCCGGAATCAACTATGGCCGGCAGGCGGGTTGCCCCTTCCGGTAACTGCAAGGAAATAAAAAGGGCATCATGAGTCTGAGAAAGGTTTGCAATATTGTAACTGAGAGTAGGTTGCAGTTTGGACTTACTAGGCCTTGTTGGACAAGAGTGGAGGAAGTGACCGGCTTCTCCGCAATACAGGCACAGGTTGTTTTGACGTCTTCGAAGTCTCTCCTCGGAGGTAAGCGGGGTACGGACCAATCCAATTTGCATAGGTTCAGGATCCGGGAGAATTACGTTTTGAGGAGCCACCGGTGGCTGTGGAATCGGTGTAGGTCTTGGATGGGCCCAGGTAGGGCGTGGGATTTTATACCGCTCAGAACGTCGTTCTCTCAGGCGTCGATCCAGCTGTGGCGGTTTGGATCAAATCTTCCAGAGTGGCTGGAATCTCAGTCCGGGCCAGCTCGTCCTTAAGAGACTCGGACAAGCCTTGGCGAAACTGGTATTTTAGAGCGGCCTCATTCCAGCCTGTGTCGGCTGACCATTTTCGGAACTCGGCTGTATAGTCCTCAATGGGCCTTCTACCTTGGGTGAGGTTATGGAGAATAGTTTCGGCAGTAGCCGTGCGCTGTGGGTCATCATATAACTTCGCCATGTGTTCGAAGAAGGTGTCTATCGTATTCAGGATTGGGCTCTGTTGCTCCATTAAAGTGTGAGCCCAGGCTTGTGGTTCTTCCGAGAGGAGAGATATGACGAAGCCCATTTTCACAGTCTCTGAACAAAAGGTTCTGGGCTGAAGAGATAAGTACAGGGAGCAAGCATTCTTAAAAGCCCGATATTTCCGGTGCACACCTGAAAAACGTTCTGGGACAGGCACACGTGGTTCCGGGTGGGTCACCACTACGGCCGAGCTAGAGGCGGCTTGAGGTGCTGCAGCTCCAGAGGATGGTGGTGCAGGTGGAGATGAGGGTCCAGGAATCACGGCCAGTTGTTGGAGACGACCATCTATTTGGAGGTAGCCATCTTGAAGCTTTTGAACTGCGTCAGTGAGTGCGGACACTTACAGGCAGAGTGTCTCAAACTGTGAGCGTGCCCTGTCGGCCTCAGACATCGGGCTGGTTTATACTGTCAGAAGCATGAGTACTTACCAAGGCCGAGATGCTGAGGACAGCTCACCTTTATGACCAAGCGCACCTGCCCCCTGGATTTTGTGACAGGAGGCAGAGGCACAAGGAGGTTCCGGTACCAGCGGAGTAGTAGGTGGGGTGCAGGTTGCTGAAGATCAGCGGCTGAGAAGGGATGCAGGAGCTGGATGGTCACCAAGGCAGGTGAGAGTGGTATAGTCCCAGTACACAGCTCAGAAGCTAACAGACTGACGGTAGCAGATCTGGGGTACAGGTTAAAGTCCGGGTTCAGGGCAGGGCTTAAGACAAGTCCAGAGGTGCTAGCCAAAGTTCAAGGGCAGGAGACAGAGGCAAATCCAGGTCACGGTCCGAGGTCAGAGGATTAAGGAAGGCAGCAAAGTCCACAAAACAAGCCGAGGTCAGGTTTCCAGGCGAGAGCTGAGTCGGGAAGCAAATCCGGGTCAAAGGGCAGAAATCAAAGTGTCAAAACTTTACTCAGAGCTGACGATAAACCAGCAACCTGTGCAAAGACAGGGGCTGGCTTAAGTAGGGCTGTCAGGCCTGCGATTGGTCCCGGGAGGAGGCGCGCATGTCCGCGCACTCGAGCACGCGCCGCCGCGCCACACACGCGCGCGCCCCAGACGCGTGGGCACGCGCCGTGACGCGATTCTAACATGCCTGTGCACAGATTGAGCGCTGTGAGCGCTGGGACCCTGACAGCATGGTCATAACACAGTTCTAAAACAGGTACTCGTAGGCCTTTGGGTATATAGATCTTGTCCCTGTGACAGAGCAAGCCATCTCTAGCCTGTAAGAGGCATTCTTCCCACAGAAGCTTATTTGATTCTGGAAATCAGGTTTTCCTGGAGCAGGAGAAAATTTCCAGGAGCAAGACTGGTATCTGGAGAAGAGATTTCTTTGGATTTGTGGAACATCCGAGACAGAGCGTCAGGAGCCCGGGTGATATGTAACGTGGAAAGAAAACCTGGAGAAGAAAAGTGCCCATCTGGCCTGTCGTGGTTTCAACCTTTTTGCAGACCTCAAATATTCCAGGTTTTTGTAGTCGGTAAAGCCAATCTTCCAGTGCAGATTTAATTGCCAAAAGCTCCCGGTCTCTTACGTCGTAGTTCTTCTTTGCTGCCGACAATTTGCGGGAGAAGAAGGCTACTGAGTGAAGTAGGGCTCTGGTACCTTGTCTTTGGGAGAGTATCGCTCTTATAGCAATCTCGGATGTATCCACCTCAAGTTCAAATGGAAGAGCGGAATCCGGATGTTTCAGAACGGAGGCAGAGGTGAAGAGTTTTTTGAGGGTCTCGAAGGCCTTTTGGGCCTCAGGGGACCAGTGAAAGTGGGTTCCCTGTTTGGTTAGTTGGGTAATTGGTGTAATAATGGCTGAAAACACCCTAATGAATTTATGGTAGAAGTAAACGAAACGTTGGATTCCTTTCTTGTCCGCTGGGACTGGCCAGTCCAGGATTTCAGCAATCTTCTGGGAAACCATACTGATGCCCTCACTGGAAATTATTAACTCCAGCAATGGTATGCTTTCCTGTTCGAATGCACACTTTTCAGCCTTCGCATACAAGCCATGTTGTCGCAGCCGGGCCAACACACTCTTGACATGCCCACGGTAGGATTCTAGGGAAGAGGAGAAAATTAGAATATCGTCTAGGTAGAAGATGAAAAATAAATCCAGAAAGTCCCGAAGAACATCGTTAATGAAATATTGAAAAGTTGCATGGGCATTGCATAGTCCAAAGGGCATTGCCAAGTACTCAAAATGCCCAAATCGGGTTCGGAAGGCCGTCTTCCACTCATCCCCTTCCCTGATACGAACCAGATTGTAGGGTCCAAGGAGATCAAGTTTAGTGAAAACAATAGCAGCCCCCAGTCTTTGAAATAGCTCTGGTACCAAGGGGAGAGGATAACGTTTTTTCACTGTAATCTTATTTAATTTGCGGTAATCCATGCAGGGTCGGAGGGTATGGTCTTTCTTTTCTACGAAGAAGATGCCTGCACCCTAATGAATTTATGGTAGAAGTAAACGAAACGTTGAATTCCTTTCTTGTCCGCTGGGACTGGCCAGTCCAAGATTTCAGCAATCTTCTGGGAAACCATCCTGATGCCCTCACTGGAAATTATTAACTCCAGCAATGGTATGCTTTTCTGTTCGAATGCACACTTTTCAGCCTTCGCATACAAGCCATGTTGTCGCAGCCGGGCCAACACACTCTTGACAGGGGTATGGTCTTTCTTTTCTACGAAGAAGATGCCTGCGCCTGCTGGCGATGTGGACGGGTGAATGAACCTCCTTTTTAAGTTCTCTTCCACATATTCTTTTAACACCTGTTCCACCTCTGTCAATAGGAAGATCCTGCCAAATGGAATTTCAGCTCCAGGAAGTAGTTCAATGGGGCTATCGTAGGCTCGATGGGGTGGCAAAGTCTCTGCCCTTTGTTTACTTAATTTGTCAAGGTAGTACTAGTCATGGTAAGTCTCTGCAATAGACTGACGTATTTCGGCCTCTGCATCCAGGCACAGTAAGGTAGAAGGCTTATGGGAGATGCAGGCACCACAGAACTGCTGGCAATAGGGTGAAGTGAAGGGGACTTCCCCTGTAGCCCAGTTGATGGCAGGATTGCGTGCTAGTAGCCAAGGCATACCGAGGATTAACGGAAACAGGGGGGAAGAGATAATGTCCAAACATAAAAGTTCTTGGTGAGAACTGGAGATGGTAGCAGGTATAGGGGCAGTCTCTTGGACCACAGGTCCAGATTTAATAGCGGACCTATCGGCCAGATGAATAGAGAGTCCTTGGGTTTTAGGAAAGAGAGTTATCCGATGTTGTGTAGCAAAAGATGAATCCATGAAACAGCTGCAAGCCGGAGTCAATAATGGCGGGTATTTGCAGAGTCTTTCCTAGGAGCTGAAACGAAACAGAGAGGGCAAGATGAGATACAGTCTTGGTCAAGGGTCTTGCCTGGTCAAGAGACATGGGTATGAAGAGAAAAATAACTAGGGGATAGTTGTTGGACTTTACAGGCACAGTATACTGATAAGAATATAGTCGCACAGAGAAAATTTCTTTAAAATTGAATTTATTTTATCACAAAAGTACAATTCACATATATTAAAAACTAACGTTCCAACGGAACTGACTAGCAAACTAGCTAGACATTGCACAATGCCTCCAGAGCAAAACAGGGAATTACAGACTAGTGGTCAAACTTAATGGTACAGAAAATAAAGCAAAACAAAACTTTATAGATTAATAAGAATAATTAGAATGTCCTGTATTGACAATGGAGGGTCAGACATGAAATGTCTGAAGGATGGAACTTGCAATGGATAGACTCGACCCGTTTTTACGCGTCTTTCAGCGCTTCTTCATAGAGTCTTAGGTATAGTTTGCAAGACAAGGAAAAACAGTGGAAACACATAGGAAATAAAAATAAAACAATAAAGTAACAAATGATTTACTGGGTAAAATTGATGGACGTCTGAAAAAGGCCACTACCCTTCACAGACAAGAGGAGAGAGATCAAGAAGCAGGTAAAATCAAGGGGGTAGGAACAGGGAAGGGAGAGAGGAGAAGAAACCAGAATGAATGGATAGATAGTCCTAGTGCAAGGACCCAGATATAGAACTCTGTGTGAAAGCGACTCAAGTATATTCCAATCAAAGTGCATAATGGGGACGAGGATATATGATCATACATGTAAAGAAAGTGGTAAGGGGATGGGGGGTATAAGATAGAACAATATTTTATAAAAAGATGGAAGAATACTTGCATAGCAATGTATTCCAATAGTAGGTATAAAACGTAGAAAAAAGAGAGGAGCTTCAGGTAGAAGCTTAGTAAATAGGTCCGGACTGCTGGACAACTAGATCCATACAAAATAACCCTTGAGGGCAAAGAATCTATAGAAAAATATACCAGATTACTTTTACTATCATAAGTGGGTATGGTATGAATTGTGGGTTCAAAATATAACCACATTTTACCTTAGATGGAGCATAGAGCTGCTACAAAAAGGTTGCCAAAATTGGCATCCCTAGAAAGGTATTAAAGGGTAATATTTGTGCTTGGCGTGGAGCCTTGTAGGCTTATCATCCAAAGCAGAGTACTGGTCCTTAGGAAAAAGGAAAGCAAGCATTGTCAGCTTAGGCCACTATCAAGATTAGATCAGTAGTTCAAGGTAGAGTGTAGGAGCTGACCTAATAATCAGGGCAGCAACGAATAATGTCCATGAGCCTCTCGGGAGACTGCAGCAA
Organism: Rana kukunoris; assembly: GCA_029574335.1. Classification (NCBI taxonomy): domain Eukaryota; kingdom Metazoa; phylum Chordata; class Amphibia; order Anura; family Ranidae; genus Rana; species Rana kukunoris. The sequence goes on along the minus strand of CM056055.1, from coordinate 102,787,795 downwards.
ATTGCATCTGAAGGCCGGGGCTTAAATAGCGCCATGTCCCATTTCGGAATGGACGTACGACGCGGCGCTTCCGTGTGACGTCATCCGAAGTGGCCGCAAATAGTTCACAGCATAGATGCCAGATGGCAGGAAGGAGGCGTCCTGCATGGGGGGTGTAAACATTCGGAGTTTAACTCAAGTGGCAAAATGCGATTTTTTAGCGAGTCCACAGTAGGCAGTTGCTCAGTTTGAGGGCATGGCAGCCCATTTTTATTAAAAAAGGCAAAATAAACAGTTCACACACAGGATTCCCACGCAGGGGTTCTTCTCCAGTAATGTTCACGGAAACAAAAATACCAAGCCTCCTGGCTCCTAGGCTTACTTTAGCCTTGCAGTACCTTTTTGAACCATGGCCCACTCCTGGCCTCAACAGGATTCTCCAGTCTGCTGTCTCCCAGACTTAAGGACTTCCTCCAGCCCCTCTTTGACTCACTGGCCACCTCAAGTCTACTAGCCTCTCAGTCCATCGGCACGAAGTCCCCCCACACCAGGGATGTAGTCTCCAGGGCAGACAGACAGACAGATCCCCACACAGAGGTCTGTCTTGCAGCAACAGCCAGCTGCACACACTCCACCTTCCTTCCTCTGTTTTGACCAGTCCCTGATTATATTGGCAGTGTTCAGCTGGGAACCCAACCTGCTGGCTGTCTGTAAGATCTGGACACAGGGTTGGAGATCCCATCCCGCCCAAGTCTCTGCAGGATCTCCAACTACACAGCCCCATTCAAAACTATCAAAACCTGGAGAAAACGGACAGAGCAGTTTTCTCCATTTAAAAACTATGCTGTGTAGGTCTGCAGTCTGCTGACATGCAGACTCTGTGTCCATTGTTGCTGCGTCTCCATGGTGACAGGGACCCTCACTGTAACAGAATGGCCCATGACACCCAGAGACGTTGGAAGGATGAGAGATACTCTTGTGCCAGCAGCACCAAAAACTCTTGAGTCGAAATCCACCCTGTGCCCTTTTGGGTATAGGGTGGCTAATAGTGAATCATAATTCATATTACATGAGATGGGACATTAAAAATACTTCATATTGCAGGACTGAGATATCACAAGGAGTCATGATGACATGACCAGGTCAGCCAGTGAGTCATACCTTTTGTATAATAGGCTATTGAAATATCCTAAGGTGTTGGCTATTCAATGTAAAGACACCCACTCTCACTACCATTGTGTGACAAAGCTGTATAGAGAACTTATTCAACTAGATGTCTGTGTTACTATTCAAGGTTAATTGAACCCTATTGATAATACGGTGCCATCATGTCTAGCTACCAATTAAAGAATTATCCTCAGTGAGTGAATAGGGGGGTGGAGATTACATTGTCCTGTGATTAACTGCATTATGTTGTACTGGATATAAGCAAGCTAAGAACCAATAAAGTTATTCATACATTTTGGAAACTAGAGAACGGAGCGCTGTCTCGTTTATTCTGGGAAATGGAATGGATCATGTCTGCCTGGTTGTTGGTGTGTCGGATAAGCTTGTCGTGGATGGATGGAAGGTTGTAAGCGGTGGTAACCGTTACATTGGTGGCAGCAGTGGGATGATTCCATCTTCAGAAGGACGGCTACAAGGACACAAGACAATGGAGACGCTGTATGAACGGATGAAGCTCTCTTCCCTCATGGACTTACTGGAGAGCCGGGGCAGACCGGCCAGCAACCGTAAGAAAAGGGACATTATCGCAGAACTTGTCGAAATGAATAGAGCTAAGAGGCCCAGCGTAACAGACAGGACACCCGAGGAAGAATTTTTTGATCGGGCTGTTAAACATGGACTGGCACAATATGGTCCTAATCCTCCGCCGGAGATCATAGACCGGGTTATAGCGGCTGTGGATGCCACCTTGCGACAGCGAAGAAGTGCTGCAGCAGCTGAAGAGAGAGGAGAGGTGCAGATACCAGTCTCCATGGAAGAGGAATTCCAAAGGAGGTTACAAGAGATGCGGATACAGCATAGAGGACCAGTATCAGAGGAGGTCCTGTTGGGATGGTCGGATGTTATTCGGTGCCAACTCTGGAAGGAAGCGTTAGCTCAGGAGCAGCAACACCAAGGAAAGGTCATGCCCTCCATCTATGCAAGGTACTGGCCGCAGTATGACGTACGAATGCCGTTGTTGGGGAAACAACCGAAGCAGGAGTGGATAGCGGAGTTAAGCAGGCTGATCAAGGCAGAGATGCAGCTGGATGAGAGCTACAGAGCCCTCCGGTGGTATGTAGCCCAAGAGTGCCCGTGGCCAGCAGATGACAGCCCCACAGAAGGCTATGACTATGATGGCCTGGGATTATTATATTGGAGGATGTCCAGTGATCCCGACATTCGGGATGATCGGGAGTGGCGCTTGGAGGACATAATGGAGCACAGAGAGGAGAAATTAAATATCTCGGGAGGCCACTGGTCACAGGAAGATTTGGAATTTCTGGCCATTCGGGAATGGGAGCTGGAGGTCGCCTACAGACAGCTGCTAGACTCGGCTCAGCAGCAGGGTGGGGCTCCCATTGCCTGGGACTATGAGGAAAGTTCAGATGACAACTGTGAACTCCTGGCTGAAGAATCGGCAGTGGAAAATATGGAGATTTTCATCCCTAAAGCCGAAGAGGATGGTGTGGAGTTCCAGGGAGCCGGGGCGGTTGGCCCCCCTCTTCAGCAACAAGCTGAGGTGGTAAAGCTTTTACCCCCAGCTGAATCACTGGCAACAGAGCAGGGTACCCCAAACCTCTGCTCTCCACTAACGGAAGAGGGGGACACTGTGGTAGTGGATGGGACTGTGGTCTCCACTCACAGCAACCCAGCGGGAGAGCTGGCAACAGAGCAGAGTGTCATAGGCCTCTGCTCCTCACTAACAGAAGAGGGGGTTCCTGGAGTAGTGGATGGGACTTCAGTCTCCACTGGCACAACCCCAGAAAATGGTACAGGACTGGGACAGGAGGATGTCTGCTTTGCAAGCACCGGGGGGTTTTCACCTAGCACCAGTGGATGGGACTTCAGTCTCCACTGGTAGACCCCAGGAAGGGGGGGCAGTTGGTCCAGACCCCCAACAGCATGATGGACTGAGCCCAGCCACCCTGCTTTCTCCCAAGCGGCAGGCGTGTTCTCTGAGAGAGGCGGAGGTTGGCAGGGGGAGTAATGCTCAGTTTGGAGCCATTTATTTGGGGTACAGTATGGATACCAGCATTGGAGGACGGGAACTACTGACGGACTTCGGAGTCAACCCGTTTGGGGTTCCCTCCTGTGTCCGTCTCCCACCGAAAGGGGAGAGATGTAACAGAATGGCCCGTGACACCCAGAGACGTTGGAAGGATGAGAGATACTCTTGTGCCAGCAGCACCAAAAACTCTTGAGTCGAAATCCACCCTGTGCCCTTTTGGGTATAGGGTGGCTAATAGTGAATCATAATTCATATTACATGAGATGGGACATTAAAAATACTTCATATTGCAGGACTGAGATATCACAAGGAGTCATGATGACATGACTAGGTCAGCCAGTGAGTCATACCTTTTGTATAATAGGCTATTGAAATATCCTAAGGTGTTGGCTATTCAATGTAAAGACACCCACTCTCACTACCATTGTGTGACAAAGCTGTATAGAGAACTTATTCAACTAGATGTCTGTGTTACTATTCAAGGTTAATTGAACCCTATTGATAATACGGTGCCGTCATGTCTAGCTACCAATTAAAGAATTATCCTCAGTGAGTGTATAGGGGGGTGGAGATTACATTTTCCTGTGATTAACTGCATTATGTTGTACTGGATATAAGCAAGCTAAGAACCAATAAAGTTATTCATACATTTTGGAAACTAGAGAACGGAGCGCTGTCTCGTTTATTCTGGGAAATGGAATGGATCATGTCTGCCTGGTTGTTGGTGTGTCGGATAAGCTTGTCGTGGATGGATGGAAGGTTGTAAGCGGTGGTAACCGTTACACTCACTATTACAGAGGTTAGACAAACAGATGGGAGCTCCATCTAGTGGTGTCTAAACAAATCGCTGTGTGATAGACAGCGATAACCTGGGCGGCCAACATTATACAGAAAGAAAGGAAGGAAAAGAGTCAGACCGTGGCAGAGAATAGAAACAAAAGCGGAAAAGGTAGAAAAGATCAGTGAATAGATTAAGAGGGATGAAGGAGGTTGTCTATTCACACGCGCATCATAACAATTACATGACTAAAAAGCATTTAACTTTTTTTGTGTAGAGCACAAAGATTTCATAGTTTAAGCGTATATCAAAAAAATTTACAACACCAAGCTTATTTGGTCATTTATTTGTATCTTTTAAATAAATGCAAGTGGTGCACTTACAAATACGGAGTAGCACCAAGTCATAGTAGACCAAAGCTAATGCTAATAGAGCAGACGGAAGGGGGGGGAGGAGAGGGGAAGGACAAAAGGGAAAGGGTGAATAGGGGGTAAGGGGGGGGGAGAAAGAGATCGTCCAAATTAGTAATACTAAAACCATACAAAGAATTTGAGACCAACTAAAATAAATGGCAATGCTTTCTATATTCAAAAGACCCATTGGGTCGATGGGCCCAATGTATAGTATAGAATTGGTAATAATAATTGTATTCAACATGTTTTCCCTGAGAGGGGGGGAGGAGGGGGGAGAAGGGAGGGGGGCGGAAGGAATTGGGAGAGGGGGGGGAAGAGGGAATGAAGAGGAAGGGCAGATAACAATAAGAGACTAAATGGGCAACAGAAATAGAGCCTGGGGAGGTTCTGAAAAAGGGGGGGCCTGAGATGGGTAATGAAACATTACTAGGTACATGTAGGAGGTTCAGCTTAGAGAAATGGTTTGTAGGATTGTGCCTCATTGAGGCCAGGAGTACAGAAGGCGTTAAGACATTCGATCCATAAGGTTTCTTTTTGTAACACCAGTTTGTCCCAGTTTCCCCCTTGTTAGTTTTTGGGGACTACCGCAAGGGCAATAAAGGTGTCAGGGCATCAGAGCTGCCCGTTCGCGGCCGTTTACTGCGAGCGTGCGCGTGCACGTCTTAGGCGCGTGCACGTATAGGCGCGCAGCGCGAGCACGGGCGCGCACGGACACGCTCTCCATCCAGCCAATCAGTGGCTTAGGCGGGCTATTTAAGCCATCCTCTTCCTCCTGTCTGGTTGCTGGCTTGTCACAGCTTCTAAGTGTATCTGATACCTACGACCTTTTGATCCTGACCCTTTTGACCTTTGGCTATTGTTACTGGACTGCTGCTATCTCCTGCTCTTGACCTTTGGCTTGAACTATCGGACTTCCTGATCTCTCCAACCCTTCTGACCACGGCCTGTTTCCCGGATTAATCTTCTGCTTGTTCCCAGCTCCAGCTATCTGGACTTCCGGATTATCTCTGTGTGCTTCCTCGGCTGACCTCAGTGACCTGCTTCCGGATCAGTCTCTGCTCCACGGACCCAGTCTTCGTCCACCTGTCGGTACCGGTGCCTCCCGCTGCGTCCGTCCCTCTGTACCCACTCCAGGGGGCGGATCGCGCTAGGTCGCAAAGGGAGCCGCCCTCAGCATCTTGGCCTTGGTGAGTTTATCTTTAACTACCGTGATAGTACAAGCCAGCCAGATGTCCGAGGCCGGCAGGGCGCGCTCTCCCTTTGAGACTCTTTGCCTACAAGTCTCAGCACTAACCGACGCGGTACAGAAGTTGCAGGACGGATATGTACAAATGGATGGTCGCCTCCAACAAATGGCTGTCACGCCTGGACCCACGGCCCCTCCTGCGGCTCCAGCTATGGGAGCATCCACCTCCCAGTCTTCTCCAGGGCCAGCAATGGTTGTCACTCACCCAGAACCTCGCGTCCCAACACCTGAGCGATTCTCTGGCGACCGCAAGAAATTCCGGGCGTTCAAAAATGCCTGCTCATTGTACCTGGCCCTGCAACCTAGAACTTTCTGTTCGGAAGCCGTGAAAGTAGGCTTTGTGATTTCTTTGCTCGCGGACGAGCCACAGGCTTGGGCACACAGCCTACTGGAACAGAAGAGCCCAATACTGGACACTATAGACACTTTCTTTAAAAACATGTCTGAACTGTATGATGACATCCTCATCTTCTCAGTATCCCTTGAAGTGCACCGGGTCCATGTTAAACAAGTCCTGGCCATCCTCAGGCAACATAAATTATATCTTAAAGCTGAGAAATGCGAATTTGAAAAGACCACCATTCAGTTCTTGGGCTTTATCATCTCGACCAATGGGATATCCATGGATCCGCAGAAAGTCAAGGCAGTCCAGGACTGGCCAGCTCCGACCAACAAGAAGGGGGTACATCGGTTTATTGGCTTTGCCAACTTTTACCGAAGATTCTCATCCACTGTGTCTCCTATTACCAAACTAACCCAGCAGGGATGTCGTTTCCACTGGTCCCAGGAAGCACAGGAGGCATTCACAAAGCTCAAGACCTTGTTTTCTTCCGCACCTGTTCTAAAACACCCAGACCCAACCTTGCCCTTTATCTTGGAGGTGGACGCCTCGGAAATCGCCATCGGAGCAATCTTATCGCAGAGACAGGGACCTAAATCCCTGCTACACCCTGTAGCTTATGCTTCACGGAAACTAAGCTCTCCAGAAAGAAAATTATGACGTCGGTGACCAGGAATTACTGGCCATTAAGTTTTCCTTGGAGGAATGGAGGTATCTCCTGGAAGGTGCCCTTCACCCCATTCTGATTTTTACGGACCATAAAAACCTGGAGTACTTGCGATCCGCCAAACGCCTAAGACCAAGACAAGCTCGCTGGGCCTTGTTCTTCACCCGTTTTCAGTTCCACATCACTTTCAGACCGGGGTCTAAGAATGGGAAAGCAGACGCCCTTTCCAGAATGTTCACCGAAACGCCCGGCCCGCTGGAGCCTAGTACCATCTTAACCCCCAAGAACTTTTTATTAATTTCTCCAATTGACCTACTGACCTCTCTTAAAAGGGCCTCCGACCAATGCACCGACCAACTGACACTCTCTCTGGAGAAACAAGACGGTTTACTGTGGTCACGGGGCAAAGTCTTTGTACCTACAGAAACAAGGCAGTTGGTGTTAAGCACATTCCACGATCACAAGCTGGCAGGCCACTTTGGAGCACGGAAGACTGCGGAGTTGATCGGACGCTCTTTCTGGTGGCCGAAGTGGAAATTAGACTGTAAGACCTACGTGTCTTCTTGTACCCGCTGCCAGCGTTGTAAGGGTCCGAACACCAAGTCCTGGGGCGTACTCAAACCTATTTCCTGTCCCGGAACGCCCCTGGACAGATATTTCAATGGATTTCATTGTGGACCTGCCTCCCTCCGAAGGCTTTACTACGATTCTAGTGGTAATTGACCAACTGTCTAAATTAGCACACTTCCTGCCTATGATTGGTACACCCTCCGCGACTGAGACAGCCAAAAATTTTTTTAAGGAAATCATAAGACTCCATGGGGCACCCAAGAGCATCGTGTCAGACAGGGGTGTGCAGTTTACTTCTAAGTTCTGGAGGGAGCTCTGCAAGTCGCTTGAAATTAAGATCTGCCTCTCGTCTGCCTACCACCCGCAGTCCAATGGCCAGACAGAGAGGACCAACCAAACGTTGGAGCAATACCTCTGTTGTTTTTGTTCATCATCTCAAGACGACTGGGCATTTTTGCTGCCAGCGGCAGAGTTTGCCTACAACAATTCGGTTCACTCGTCTACTAACCAAACCCCATTTTGGGCCAACCTCGGATACCATCCTTCCTTCCTTCCGGACTCCATTCCTGAAATATCGGTCCCAGCTGTCCAGGAACGTATAGTTGCCATGCAACAAAACTTCCAGAAACTCCAGGAGACCATGCACCAAGCCCAAAAGAGTTACAAGAAGTTTTTCGACAGGGGGAGGAAGGACTGCCCGAACTTCGAAGTTGGCGAAAAGGTCTGGTTATCGGCCACAAACCTCAAACTACCAATCCCTTCTCGGAAACTTGGCCCTAGGTTCATCGGCCCATTTAAAATCAAGCGGAAGATCAACCCTGTGGCTTTTGAACTAGAATTACCGGACTCCTACAGGATCCATCCTGTCTTTCATGCATCCCTGCTCAAGCCTTTCATACCAGACACTTTCCCTGAGAGAGAAGAACTCCCACCTCCTCCGGTGGTGATCGAAGGAGAAAAAGAATTTGAGGTGGAATCCATCCTGAGTTGTCGAAAAAGAGGGAGGCAACTTCAGTACTTAATCAAGTGGAAAGGTTATCCTCCTGAGGACAATTCCTGGGAGCCTTCCAGAAATTTACATGCCCCTCAGCTGATCCGAACTTTCCATCGAGACCACCCGGAGTTGATGGACAGTTTGGGCGTCCGGAGCCCGCCCCTTGGGGGGGGCACTGTCAGGGCATCAGAGCTGTCCGTTTGCGGCCGTTTACTGCGAGCGCGCGCATGCGCGGCTCGGCGGGCGCGCGTGCACGTCTTAGGCGCGCGTGCGCGGTATGGGCGCGCGGCGCGAGCGCGCGCACGGGCGCGCACGGACACGCTCTCCATCCGGCCAATCAGTGGCTTAGGCGGGCTATTTAAACCATCCTCTTCCTCCTGTCTGGTTGCTGGCTTGTCACAGCTTCTAAGTGTATCTGATACCTACGACCTTTTGATCCTGACCCTTTTGACCTTTGGCTATTGTTACCGGACTGCTGCTATCTCCTGCTCTTGACCTTTGGCTTGAACTATCGGACTTCCTGATCTCTCCAACCCTCCTGACCACGGCCTGTTTCCCGGATTAATCTTCTGCTTGTTCCCAGCTCCAGCTATCTGGACTTCTGGATTATCTCCGTGTGCTTCCTCGGCTGACCTCAGTGACCTGCTTCCGGATCAGTCTCTGCTCCACGGACCCAGTCTTCCTCCACCTGTCGGTACCGGTGCCTCCCGGTGCGTCCGTCCCTCTGTACCCACTCCAGGGGGCGGATCGCGCTAGGTCGCAAAGGGAGCCGCCCTCAGCATCTTGGCCTTGGTGAGTTTATCTTTAACTACCGTGATAAAAGGAGACCACCTTATTGTTGAATCTATGATAGAGGTCTAGATGATGACTTACTGATGTCAATATTTTCCCCTCCGCTGAATAGTAGACATGGTCCCTAATTCTGCATTTGAAGTTCCTAATCGTTTTACCAACGTAGAAAGCTTGGCATTGGCAGGTCATTAAGTAAATTACCACTTGTGTGTTGCAGTCGGCTTGAAAATTAGGGGTAAAAATTTCACCATTGGGTAAGGTGAAAGTAGTGCCTTCGTTGACCCAGGGGCAGAATGAGCAATGGCCACAGCGGGTGATGCCATTGGAGGGTGTTTGTAGTTTTGAACTTGGTACATAATGGCTAGAAGTTAATTGGTCCCGTATAGATCTAGATCTTTTGAAGGTTATGTCTGGTTGTATACCAATATATTTCTTGAGGATAGGATCATAAGTGAGTAGGGTCCAGTGTTTAGTCAATATATTTCTTATTTGATTGTGATGGCCAGAATAGCGTGTGATGAATCTGACCCGGTGGGAGGTAGGATTAACCTTTTGTTTATATAATAAACGTATGCGTGGTTTTCGGAGGGCTTTGTTAAAGACTTTGCGTAGCAACGATTTGCTATAGCCTCTATTGAGGAGACGTTGTTTAAGGAGATTGGCTTGCTGGATAAAGTCAGTGGTAAGGGTGCAATTCCTGCGAAGGCGCAGGTATTGGGCATATGGTATGGTATTAGGTTAGCTGGGTGGGCACTTCCTGCGTGTAACAGTGTGTTTCCAGCAGTCTTCTTCCTAAATAATGATGAGGTAAGCCGTCCGTTTACATCTTTCAAAATAGTTAGATACAAAAAGGTTATTTCGTTTTGTGCATAAGTATAGGTGAATTTCAGATTATAGCTATTGATATTGAGGGCCTCTATAAATTCATGTAATAAATCCAAGGGACCTGTCCAAATTATAAAAATGTCATCAATATAGCGTAACCAGTTGGTGACATGATTGGTGTAGATGGCCAATTGTTCATTTGAAAAAATAAATCGTTCCCACCCCCCAGGTACAGGTTGGTGTAGGCAGGGGCACAACATGTGCCCATTGCCACGCCCTGTACCTGGAGGTAGTGGGACTCTTTAAAAACAAAATAGTTACGAGTAAGTATAAAACGCAAAAGTTGTATGACAAATTCACTATGTTTCCACAAATGATGGTCTTGTTCACGAAGAAATGCTCGGGCTGTCGAGATGCCCTGCTCGTGAGGGATACTGGAGTAGAGAGCTTCCACATCCAGAGTCACGAGCAGGGCATCTCGAGGCACAACCACATCCTCGATCTGTTTGAGAAGATCAAGTGTATCTCTTGTGTAAGATGGTAGCGCTAATATGTGTGGCATTAGGATCGAGTCCACGTAGCGACTCGTATTCTCAGTGAGAGATTCGATCCCGGAAACTATCGGTCTCCCTGGTGGAGATTTTGGATGTTTGTGGATCTTTGGCAACGCATTGAACGTAGGCATTCTAGGATGCCGTGTATTTAAATAGTTGTAAATCTCTTGGTCGACTAGTCCCCCCTGGTGGTCAGGATGACATTGGAGACTATTGATGGCTTGGCGTTGTTCTTCTGAAATATTGTGATTTATGTGATTAATGTCTAACTTTTTTAAGTCATTAATAGTACTTAAAAGGAAAGCCCAGATATTTGGGTTACTCATAAGGTCTGGAAAACGTTGGGACTTAAGTTTGAACTTCTTAGTGGTGGAAGGGGCATCAATGGAGGTAGTGACCTCGGGATTGTCTAGTGGATTTAAAGTAGAATGTTCATTCTCATCCAAAAGCAGCATGAGGTCTCGTAAGGCACAAAAGTCTTGCATGGTAAAATGTTTAACCTGTTCCGAGATCTGCTTTTCTTTAATATCACGGAGGCGGTCTACGTCATATAGAAACTTGAAAGTTAGATTTTGTGTAAAGAGGTATAGATCTTTAATAGTTTCATATTTATTTAATCACATAGAAGGGCAGAAGCTGAGACCTAAACGTAGAACCTCAGGCTGCTCATTGGAGAATGCAAAGGGGGTAAGGTTGATGACATCTAGCTCAAGGTTAGTGGTTACGTTGGTGGTGGTGGGGCCTGAGGGGTATGAAAATTAGGAACCTGAGGAATGATGTATGAATCCAAGGTGCCCAAGATCTCGGAACAGGTTAAAAATGTTACCATGCAAGACTTTCGTGCCTTACGAAACCTCATGCTGCTTTTGGATGAGAATGAACATTCTACTTTAAATCCATTAGACAATCCCGAGGTCACTACCTCCATTGATGCCACTTCCACCACTAAGAAGTTCAAACTGAAGTCCCAACGTTTTCCAGACCTTATGAGTAACCCAAATATCTGGGCTTTCCTTTTAAAGGGGTTCTAAAGGTACAAGTTTTTTTACCTTCATGCATACTATGCATGAAGGTAAAAAAACATCTAGCAGCACCGGCCCCCCCCGAGCCCCCGTTGTACTTACCTGACCGTTCGAATCTCCCGGGCGCGTCCACGTCGTCCTCTTCGGTTCCCAGCCTGGCCGTTGATTGGCTAGGCTGGGCGGATTCATAGCAGCGCAGCCATTGGCTAGCGCTGCTGTCAATCTGGGCGGATGACGCGGCGCGCTGGGGGGCGGAGCCGAGTGATACAGTCGGCGGCTATGGCCGCCGCTGTATCACGGGAGCGCGCTCGCAAAAGCTTTCCTCCATGCGAGCGCCCTCGCATGAAGAAGGAAAGCTTTTGCGAGGAGGAGCCCAGACAGCCGCCGAGGGACCCCAGAAGACAGCTTTCCGGGCCACTCTGTGCAAAACGAACTGCACAGTGGAGGTAAGTATCACATGTTTGTTATTTTTTTTTAAAAAAATCCCTGACTTTAGTGACCCTTTAAGTACTATTAATGACTTAAAAAAGTTAGACATTAATCCCATAAATCACAATATTTCAAAAGAACAACGCCAAGCCATCAATAGTCTCCAATGTCATCCTGACCTTGAAATCAAGGCATCGGATAAAGGGGGCAACGTAGTACTTATGACAAAACAAAATTACGAAAAAATGGTCATGAATATACTCCAAAATAAAGAGTGGTACAAATCGATTAACCAAACTAAAATCACTAAATTCAGAGATGAATTTTTGATTATCTTAGCCTCAGCCCACCAGGGGGGACTAGTCGACCAAGAGCTTTACAACTATTTAAATACACGGCATCCTAGAACGCCTACGTTCTATGCATTGCCAAAGATCCACAAACATCCAAAATCTCCACCAGGGAGACCGATAGTTTCCAGGATAGGATCGATCTCTCACTGAGAATGCGAGTCGCTATGTGGACTCGATCCTAATGCCACACGTATTAGCGCTACCATCTTACACAAGAGATACACTTGATCTTCTCAAACAGATCGAGGATGTGGTCGTGCCTCGAGATGCCCTGCTCATGACTCTGGATGTGGAAGCTCTCTACTCCAGTATCCCTCACGAGCAGGGCATCTCGACAGCGCGAGCATTTCTTCATGAACAAGACCATCATTTGTGGAAACATAGTGAATTTGTCATACTTTTGCGTTTTATACTTACTCGTAACTATTTTGTTTTTAAAGAGTCCCACTACCTCCAGGTACAGGGCGTGGCAATGGGCACATGTTGTGCCCCTGCCTACGCCAACCTGTACATGGGGGGGTGGGAACGATTTATTTTTTTAAATGAACGATTGCCCATCTACACAAATCATGTCACCAACTGGTTACGCTATATTGATGACATTTTTATAATTTGGACAGGTCCCTTGGATTTATAACATGAATTTTTAGAGGCCCTCAATATCAATAGCTATAATCTGTAATTTCCCTTTACTTATGCACAAAACCAAATAACCTTTTTGGATCTAACTATTTTGAAAGATGTAAACGGACGGCTTACCTCATCATTATTTAGGAAGGAGACTGCTGGAAACACACTGTTACACACAGGAAGTGCCCACCCAGCTAACCTAATACGAAGCATACCATATGCCCAATACCTGCGCCTTTGCAGGAATTGCACCCTTACCACTGACTTTATCCAGCAAGCCAATCTCCAACATCTCCTCAATAGAGGCTATAGCAAATCGTTGCTATGCAAAGCCTTTAACAAAGCCCTCCGAAAACCACGCATACGTTTATTATATAAACAAAAGGTTAATCCTACCTCCCACCGGGTAAGATTCATCACACGCTATTCTGGCCATCACAATCAAATAAGAAATATATTGACTAAACACTGGACACTACTCACTTATGATCCTATCCTCAAGAAATATATTGGTATACAACCAGACATAACCTTTAAAAGATCTAGATCTCTACGGGACCAATTAACTTCTAGCCATTATGTACCAAGTTCAAAACTACAAACACCCTCCAATGGCATCACCCGCTGTGGCCATTGTTTATTCTGCCCCTGGGTCAACGAAGGCACTACTTTCACCTTGCCCAATGGTGAAATTTTTACCCTTAATTTTCACGCCGACTGCAACACACAAGGGGTCATTTACTTAATGACCTGCCAATGCCAAGCTTTCTACGTTGGTAAAACGATTAGGAACTTCAAATGCAGAATTAGGGACCATGTCTACTATTCAGCGGAGGGGAAAATGTTGACATCAGTGAGTCGTCATCTAGACCGCTATCATAGATTCAACAATAAGGTGGTCTCCTTTATTGCCCTTGCGGTAGTCCCCAAAAACGAGGGGGAAACTGGGACAAACTGGTGTTACAAAAAGAAACCTTATGGATCGGTTGTCTTAACGCCCTCTGTACTCCTGGCCTCAATTAGGTACAATCCTACAAACCATTTCTCTAAGCTGAATCTCCTACCTGTACCTAGAATTGTTTCATTACCCATCTCAGGCCCCCCCTTTTTCAGAACCTCCCCAGGCTCTATTTCTGTTGCCCATTTAGTCTCTTATTGTTATCTTCCCTCCCTCTTCTTTCCCTCCTCCCACCCTCTCCCAATTCCCCCCCTCCCTCCCCCCCCTCTCAGGGAAAACATATTGAATACAATTATTATTATCAATTCTATACTATACATTGGGCCCATCGACCCAATGGGTCTTTTAAATATAGAAAGCATTGCCATTTATTTTAGTTGGTCTCAAATTCTTTGTATGGTTTTAGTATTATTAATTTGGACGATCTCTTTCTCCCCCCCTTTCTCTCCCCCCCCTTCCCTTCCCCCCTATTCACCCTTTCCCTTTTGTCCTTCCCCCCTCCTCCACCCCCTTCCGTCTGCTCTATTAGCATGGGCTTTGGTCTACTATGACTTGGTGCTACTTCATATTTGTAAGTGCACCACTTGCATTTATTTAAAAGATACAAATAAATGACCAAATAAGCTTGGTGTTGTAAATCTTTTTGATATACGCTTAAACTATGAAATCTTTGTGCTCTGCACAAAAAAAGTTAAATGCTTTTTAGTCATGTAATTGTTATGATGGGCATGTGAATAGGCAACCTCCTTCATCCCTCTTAATCTCTTCACTGATCTTTTCTACCTTTTCCGCTTTTGTTTCTATTCTCTGCCACGGTCTGACTCTTTTCCTTCCTTTCTTTCTGTATAATGTTGGCCGCCCAGGTTATCGCCGTCTATCACACGGCAATTTGTTTAGACACCACTAGATGGAGTTCCCATCTGTTTGTCTAACCTCCCATGCAGGACGCCTCCTTCCTCCCATCTGGCGTCTATGCTGGGAACTATTTGCGGCTACTTCGGATGACGTCACACGGAAGCGTCGCGTAGTACGTCCATTCCGAATGGGACGTGGCGCTATTTAAGCCCCGGCCTTAAGATGTAATTTGCTGCAGTCCCCCGGGAGGCTGATGGACATTATTCGTTGCTGCCCTGATTATTAGGTAAGCTCCTACACTCTACCTTGAACTACTGATCTAACCTTGATAGTGGCCTAAGCTAACAATGCTTGCTTTCCTTTTTCCTAAGGACCAGTACTGTGCTTTGGATAATAAGCCTACAAGGCTCCACGCCAAGCACAAATATTACTCTTTAATACCTTTCTAGGGATGCCAGTTTTGGCAACATTTCTGTAGCAGCGCTATGCTCCATCTAAGGTAAAATGTGGTTATATTTTGAACCCACAATTCATATCATACCCACTTATGATAGTAAAATTAA
Source organism: Rana kukunoris (assembly GCA_029574335.1). Taxonomy (NCBI): domain Eukaryota; kingdom Metazoa; phylum Chordata; class Amphibia; order Anura; family Ranidae; genus Rana; species Rana kukunoris. The sequence continues at coordinate 102,772,610 of CM056055.1, read as the reverse complement.
TCTGGTATATTTTTCTATAGATTCTTTGCCCTCAAGGGTTATTTTGTATGGATCTAGTTGTCCAGCAGTCCGGACCTATTTACTAAGCTTCAACCTGAAGCTCCTCTCTTTTTTTTTAAGTTTTATACCTACTATTGGAATACATTGCTATGTAAGTATTCTTTCATCTTCTACCTTTTTTATAAAATATTGTTCTATCTTATACCCCCCATCCCCTTACCACTTTCTTTACATGTATGATCATATATCCTCGTCCCCATTATGCACTTTGATTGGAATATACTTGAGTCGCTTTCACACAGAGTTCTATATCTGGGTCCTTGCACTAGGACTATCTATCCATTCATTCTGGTTTCTTCTCCTCTCTCCCTTCCCTGTTCCTTCCCCCTTGATTGTACCTGCTTCTTGATCTGTCTCCTCTTGTCCGTGAAGGGGAGTGGCCTTTTTCAGACGTCCATCAATTTTACCCAGTAAATCATTTGTTACTTTATTGTTTTATTTTTATTTCTTTTGTGTTTCCACTGTTTTTCCTCGTCTTGCAGCAAACTATACCTAAGACTCTGAAAGACGCACAAAACCGGTCGAGTCGATCCATTGCAAGTTCCATCCTTCAGACATTTCATGTCTGACCCTCCATTGTCAATACAGGACATTCTAATTATTCTTATTAATCTATAAAGTTTTGTTTTGCTTTATTTTCTGTACCATTAAGTTTGACCACTAGTCTGTAATTCCCTGTTTTGCTCTGGAGGCATTGGGCAATGTCTAGCTAGTTTGCTAATCGGTTCCGTTGGAACGTTAGTTTTTAATATATGTAAATTGTACTTTTGTGATAAAATACATTTTATTTTAGAGAAATTTTCTTTGTGCGACTATATTCTTATCAGTATACTGTGCCTGTAAAGTCCAACAACTAGCCCCTAGTTATTTTTCTCTTCATACTTATCAGGACGCGGCACCTTTTATTATTTAGTATCCACATGCTCACTACATGTGAGGATACTGTCCCCCTCCTTATTTCCTAAGAGACATGGGTAGACACTTACTGAGATTAAGTGGGCAGTTTCTGACGTAATGTCCGGGTTCCCTGCAGTACAGGCACAGTTTGTTAACCCGGCGATGCTGACGCTCCTCCGGGGTCAGGGGGGGGGGGCTGCATGGGTTCGGGTGCATTGGATGTGGGCACTACTGGTGCAGCGGTTGCAGGGTGCAAGTAACTGGGAGCTCTTGGGAGCATCCAGGTTGGGAGAAGCCTGTTGCTCTCTCAACCCTTCGTTCTCTTAGGCGTCGATTGATCTGTATGGCTGTAAGGTCTGTTGGATTCCTACTCTTGCCAGCTCATCCTTTAAAGAGTCAGAGAGTCCCATGCAGAACTGGTGACGGAGCACGGCATCGTTCCAGTTCGCGTCTGCGCTCCACCGCCTGAACTCAGCCAAGTAATCCTCTGCCACCCTGTGTCCCTGTTGCAGGGTGCGCAATGCGGCTTCTGCGGATGCTGAAAATTGGGGGTCTTCATATAATTGGGCCATTGCATCAAAGAAGGTGGTGAGCTTGGTCAAATCAGCATCCTTCTGTTCTAGAAGATGGTGGGCCCAGGTTTGGGGGTCTCCGGTAAGCAAGGAGACCACAAAATCCACCTTGGCAACTTCCAGGGAGAAGGTACGTGGTTGAAGGGCAAAGTAAAGTTTGCAAGAAATGCGGAAAGCCCTAAATTGGCTCCGATTTCCTGGGAATTTTTCAGGCGTGGGGACTCTGGTTTCCGGTGGGAGCATCACAACTGTTGTTGGTGTTGATCCTGCCCCAGCTGAATAGGTGGAAGCATGGGGGGCACCCTGGGCTCAAGTAGGGTTGGACAGGATCAGTATCCATTCTTCCAGCCGGGTGTAGCCTTGCTGGAGGTTCTTAACAGCTTCAGACAGTCCTGCCAGGTGGCGACACAGTTCCTCCATAGGAGAGGCTCCCTGCTCAGGCTCACATGGCTGTCTGCTACTGTCACATACCTGATGTTGGTGAGCCCGATATAGCAGAGGGAGGCCTCCCTTACGGATCCTACTCTCGGCCCCTGGGAAACTAACAGGAGGCACAGGAGTAAGGAGTGGTACGAGTGCCTGGCAGGATCGGAGCGATCACATGTAAACAAACCGAGCGGTACAGTGTGAGAGGAGAGCGCGGGTGTCAGCAGCGCTGTGGGATAGTCACAGATCCATCCATCCCTGCTCAGCCATCCCTGCATTAACCCCTGCAATACTCCTCGTTCCCTGCGCAATACTCTGCAATACCCCCTGCGCAATACTCTGCAATACCCCCTGCGCAATACTCTGCAATACCCCCTGCGCAATACTCTGCATTACCCCCTGCGCAATACTCTGCATTACCCCCTGCGCAATACTCTGCAATACCCCTGCGCAATACTCTGCAATACCCCCTGCGCAATACTCTGTAATACCCCCTGCGCAATACTCTGTAATACCCCCTGCGCAATACTCTGTAATACCCCCTGTGCAATACTCTGCAATACCCACTGCGCAATACTCTGCAATACCCCCTGCGCAATACTCTGCAATAACCCCGCGCAATACCCCCGCGCAATACTCTGCAGTACCCCCGTGCAATACTCTGCAGTACCCCCGCAGAATACTCTGCAGTACCCCTGCATAATACTCTGCAGTACCCCCGCACAATACTCTGCAGTACCCCCGCACAATACTCTGCACTACCCCCTGCGCAATACCCCCACACAATACTCTGCAATACCCCTGGCACAATACTCTGCAATACCCCCGACACAGTACTCTGCAATACCCCCGACACAGTACTCTGCAATACCCCCGACACAGTACTCTGCAATACCCCCGACACAGTACTCTGCAATACCCCCGGCACAATACTCTGCAATACCCCCGGCACAATACTCTGCAACACCCCCGGCACAATACTCTGCAACACCCCCGGCACAATACTCTGCAATACTCCCGGCACAATACTCTGCAATACCCCCGGCACAATACTCTGCAATACCCCCGGCACAATACTCTGCAATACCCCGGCACAATACTCTGCAATACTCCCTGCGCAATACTCCCTGCACAATACTCTGCAATCAATTTTTTTTTCAGGCTTCCCAGCCTAGAGGTGAGATGTGGGGTCTTATTGACCCCATATCTCACTGTGAAGAGGACCTGTCATGCTATATTTCTATTACAAGGGATGTTTACATTCCTTGTAATAGGAATAAAAGTAATCAAAACATTAATTTTTGGGGAAAAACATGTCAAACTAAAATAAATAAAGTAAAATGAACAATAAAAAAAATTAAAGAAAAATGACAGCGCCCCTGTGCTCATATACAGACGCGACCGCACATGTAAGCCCCGCCCATATATGAAAACGGTGTTTAAACCACACAAGTGAGGTATCACTGCGAACGTTAGAGCGAGAGAAATAATTTTGGCCCTAGACCTCCTCTCCAACTAAAAAGATGTAACCAGTAAAAACATTTAAAGCGTCGCCTATGGGGATTTTTTTTACAAATAATTATTTTTTTATTAAATTTCTCACATAGAGTAACAATACACAGACACCAAAGGGGTCAGAGAGGGCCCATACACAGTCATAATAGTGCGCAGGGGGTGCGTAATCAGAGTAAAGCAGCGTAAAATGCAAACAATCTCCCTTGGCCTCGGTGTCAGCGATACTAAACATGTTTAGCAGTATTCTATAGCTGGTAACGTATATAGCTTAACAGAAAAGGTCTGCCTTTCAAAAAAAAAAGGAGAGAGGGAAAAAAAAAAAGGAAAAGATGAGAGAAGAGGGAATAAGTAAAGAAGAGCGTTAAGGTACCGTGTTGACTCCTGCGTCAGTGTGGGGTGGGTCCACCTGCCGACGCCACCTCTCCCAGACCTTATCATGGTCGTCCAGCCTATCTTGCATTCTGGCCGTCATCTTCTCCATTAATTCCACATCCTTTACCCTGGAGTACAGTGCCTCCTGGGATGGGGGTACGTTTTTCTTCCAGTTTAGGGCAATTAGGCATCTAGCTGCAGTTAAAATATGTCGGAGCAATTTCTTATAAGGCTTGGCTATGTTCGGCTGATCGAGGCCCAGCAGGAAAAATTTGGGTGACATGGGTATCCGTTCCTCAAAGAGGCGGGATAGTAATTGTTGAGTAGATCGCCAAAACTATAAGCGGGCATGACCAATATATGTGGAAGAGAGAGCCACTGTCCCTCTGGCAACGCCAGCAACGGTCCGAGGTGCAGGGGTACATTTTATGGAGTACGTCTGGGGTTTGGTACCAGAAGAAAATAATTTTGTATGCATTTTCTTTATATAGGGTGCACAGGGAGCTTTTAGCAGCCTGTCTCCAGATGGCCTGCCAGGCTTCCATTGGGAGTTCCTCTCCCAGCTCTCTCTCCCACCGTAGCATGTATGCATGTTTTGCCCTAACTGGAATGGTGTATGCGTTCAAAATCTGGTATATATCCGAGATCGGCCCTCTCCGGAAGAGCCCTCCCAGAATAATACGTTCAAACAGAGAGGGCGGGGAAAATTGGAGGTGTGGGGCTATGGTTTGGGCATAATATCTGATCTGCAGATAACTATAAAACACCTGTTTTGGCAGTTCATATTTCGTTTGGAGCTCCGAGAAAAGCAGCAGTCTACGAGACCTAGGGTCTACTAAGTGGCCAAAATGGAACAGATTCCTTGATGCCCACGGCCAGGACATCTGGTGGGTCAGACTGTCTGGTATTTTAGGATTGCAAAGAAAGGAAGTCAGCAATGAGCATTCCGACGAGAGTTCACATTCCCGAGACAGCTTACGCCAGAGCTGGCGAAGCTGGGACATTGATCCCAACAGTCTGTTTGAGTCAACCTCCGCGTTCGCGCCCCAGAGGAGGCTGTTTGGATGTATAGGAGCTAACCAAATCTTTTCAATTTCCGTCCACTTATTATAGGATCTTTGGGGGAACCACGAGACCACCGCGTGGAGCTGGGCAGCTTGATAGTATTTAATCAGATTGGGGAACGCTAGTCCTCCGTCTGCACGGGACGCCAGCATAACTGAAGAGGGTACCCTATGTTTCTTGTAGTTCCAGACAAAGCGTAGCGTAAATCTGGAGTTTACGTAGATGAGCATATGGAATCGGAATGGGCAATGTCTGGAATAAATAAAGGAGCTTGGGGAGGATTACCATTTTTACGGACGCGATCCTCCCCAGAAGGGAGATCTGGTGGTTCCTCCATTTTTGAAGGAGCTCCCTAATTAACCGATATAGGGGAGGGAAGTTGGTCTGATACAGGGTGTTAATGGAAGGGGTGATATGCACCCCCAGATATTTAAGGGAAGTACGCTCCCACTTATAGGGAAAGTTAGACTGCAAATGGTGGACTTCGGCCTCTGATATATTAATTGGGAGGGCTGTGGATTTTGACGTATTTGTTTTATATCCCGAGAGCGCCCCGTAGCGATCCAGTTCAGCATGCAGATTGGGAAGGGTGATCCTGGGCTGGGTCAGCGTGAGGATGATGTCGTCTGCGAAAAGCGATATTTTAAATTCCTTGCCACGTACCGACATACCCCGAATGGCTGGATTGTTTCTGATGGTAACCGCCAGAGGCTCCACACAGAGGGCGAATAGCAAGGGAGAGAGCGGGCAGCCCTGTCGGGTGCCATTTGTGATCGGGAAGGTGGACGATGTGGCAAAAGGGGTTTTAACTTGCGATGTAGGGCAGGAGTAGAGATGTTGTACCGCCCGCAGGAAGGGTCCCTTAAATCCCATATGTCTCAGTGTGGCGATCATAAACGGCCAGCTCAGTCGGTCGAAGGCCTTTTCCGCGTCTAGGCTAAGGATCAGGGATTCCGAGTTATCTCTGTTAGCTACATCCATGAAGTCTATGACTTTCCTGGTATTGTCCCCCGCCTGACGCAGTAGGACAAAGCCCACCTGGTCCTTGTGTATTAAGGCGGGGAGGAGTACGTTCAGTCGAGTCGATAGGATTTTGGTAAAAATCTTTAAGTCAGAGTTTAGGAGAGCTATGGATCTATAACTAGCACAGGAGGCTGGGTCCTTGTCCGGTTTCGGGATTAGGGTCAGGAAGGAGCCCTGCATGTCACTCGGGATAGGGGTTTGTTGCAGAAAAGCGTTGAACAGCTTGGTCATGTGCGGGCACAAGAGGGGAAGGAAGGCTTTATAGTACTCGTACGGCAAACCGTCAGGGCCAGGGGACTTGTGGGCTGGGAGAGCCTTCACAGTCGCCGCCAATTCCCCCTCCGTGATAGGAGCATTTAGGTCCTGCAGATCGGAATCTCGGAGCCTGGGCTGCTCGGAGCCACGGTCGGCCAACACGGACGGGGGAGGTCATGTGGAATCTCCGCTTTGTTATAGAGATCCGTATAAAAGTCCGCAAAGGTGTTCGCTATGTCCTGGGGGTGGGTCAGTAGGTCCCCTCTCCTGTTTGTAATGTTGTGCGGGGTAGAGGTGAGAGTCCGGTCTGCCAGCTTCCTGGCTAAGAGTGACTGGGCTTTGTTACCTTTGTCATAGTAAAGCTGTTTAAGTCAAGTTAGCGCTTTCTCCACTTGGCCCAGCGCCAGGTCCCTAAGCGTCGTTTGTAAACCAACGATACGTCTAAGGAGTAGTCTATAAGGGGCGGTTTGGAGTTGAGCTTCAAGGGCCCCCAACTGTTTCTCAGCCAACTCTCTGGCTGCTCTAGCATCCTTCTTCAAAGCAGAAGAGAGAGCAAGACAGCGGCCTCTGAGGACCGCCTTATGGGCAGCCCACAGCGTGGAGGAGGAAATGTCTGGAGTGTCGTTTTCAACTAAATAGTGTTGCAAGGTGGATTTTAACTCTACTTTAGAAGGGTCATGTTGTAGGAGGAAGTTATTCATCCTCCAGTTATAGGGCCTGCGGAGGGGGGTGCCTAAACGTAGGGATAGGGTAAGGGGGCATGGTCTGACCATGAGATGGAGAGTATATGTGCAGACTCGACGTCGCGCAGTGTGTTGTTGTTTACAAAGATGTAGTCTATGCGTGAGTGGGTGCGGTGGGGGGCAGAGTAGAAAGTGTAGTGGCGTTCACCTGCGTGGAGGGCCCTCCAGGCATCGAACAGAGCGTGCCTTCTGGTGAGCTGCCGGAATAGTTTAGAATCCCTAAGGGTTTGGGTTTGTGACGCCTGGGGGTTCGCCACCAGGCGGTCGTAGGTTGTGGAGTGGGCAAGATTAAAGTCCCCCCCTATCACCAGGTAGTCATGGGGGTCCCGGGACAGGCGGTTAAGGATCTTGGCCAAGAATCTGTGCTGACGTGTGTTCGGGGCGTACAGGACACAGAGAGTGACGGCCTGTGTCTGCCAGTGACCCCGGAGGATGATGAAGTGGCCCTGGGGATCTAGGTAGGAGGAAGTACAGGTGAAGGGAGATCCCTTTTTAATGAGTATGGCGACACCCGCTCTCTTACGCGGGTGAAAGGCCTGCAAGATGTGGGGGAAATGTCTGGAGGCAAAGGAGTCTCCATTGCCAAAATGCGTTTCCTGCACCATAACAATGTCAGCGTTTGACTGCCTGAATTCTCGGAGCGCCAAGTGACGCTTTTTGTTAGAGTTGAGTCCGTAGACGTTTAGGGACAATATTTTAGCCATTGTGGTTGGAAGGGTGGATTGCAAGGATACTTAACTGTTTCAGGAGATGATGTGTCCAGGTCTGGGAGCAGGGCAGCGCCAGGAGGGGAGCCGGGGGGATAATAGGCCCTTGCCAGGAGTCAAACTGCGGAGAGAGGAAGAGAAGTCTAGAGAAAATGAGAGAAAAAATTGAGGTTAAAACATAAACAATTATCACAACAAGCGACATCAATTCGATCCCCCCCTAAGAGAAAAAAAAATGGGGGGGGGGGGAGAGGGAAAAAAAAGGGGAGAAATATAAAGTCAAATAAAGGGAAAGTTCCAATTGGACTCCCCAGCCAACAAGTAGGGGAAGTTCGGGCCGGGGAGATCGGGGCAGTCCGAAGTCCGGAGGGGAACTATCAGGTGGCAAGCCACAGGGGGGTCAGTGGCCGTCAGGCTAAAGGGGAACCCCCACCTGTAGATAATGTTCTTTTCTTGTAGGGAACAGAGGAGGGGTTGCAGCAGTCTACGCTTCTGGAGTGTTATCCAGGAGAGATCTGGATAGATCTGCACTGGGGAGTTATCAAAGGTCAGATTGCATACGGCCCGTGCTTTGCGCATGATGTCCTATTTCAGCGGGAAGGAGTGTATGCAGCATATGACGTCACGAGGTTTAGAAGTGGGGCCTTTAGGACGTAGGGCACGATGGGCTCTGTCCATCTCGATATGTTTGTCATCGGGTTCCCCCAGGAGCCCATTAAACAGTGTCTGTAATGTGATCTGGAGGTCCTCACCATCTTCCGCTTCAGGCAGGCCCCGCACGCGGATGTTGTTTCGGCGCCCCCTATTATTCAAATCCTCCAAGTGGCGCTGCATGTTGCGGAGCATGAGGCGGTGCTCCGAGCCTTGTGTTTGGGTCCGGTGCACTGCAAGTCTGGTCTCCTGGATCTCCTCCTCTGCCATTTCAACTCTATCGGCCAGGTGCTTTAGGCCAACCTGGAGGGTCTGGATCTCAGCTTGGCAGGTGGCTTTTACATCAGCTATCAGCTGCTTAAAAATCCTCCTTAGTCGGGATTGCCTGGAGATAGGCCTGCCAGGGGGGACAGGCTCCCTCGTCCAAGCCTGAGTGCGGATGAGGGGCCATATGTGGGGGATATTCCCCTGAGGGGGCTCCTTGGGCACGGTGGGAGGACCCTGGTGAAGGTGGGTTCCAGGGCGCAGACCATAATGTGGGCTGCAGCCTGGCAAGAGCCGCCTGGGCGTAAGATGGGGGGGTTTCTGCATGCCCTCCTGTGATGGTGTGTCCCCCAGAACGAGAAGGCCTCTGGGCCTGTGGGGAGAGGTCCAGCCCAGTGGCAGATTGAGGCCTGGTGTCTCCTGAAAAGCCTGGGGCCCCACGTGAGTGCTTAGGGCCTGGGAGGGCCGGAAAGTCCTCCATTGCGTCTGTGGGGGAGAGAGAACCAGAGGCATGCAAGCCGGGATCCGATGCCGTTCTCAGCAGCTGGGGGAATGCTCCAGTACACTGCGATGGAGGCTGGAGCGCGGCCTGCTCCCCGCATGGCGGGGGTGGAGGAAGGAGGGCGTGCTGGTGGGGACTCACCGCTCGCTGGGATCCGGAGCTCGGAGTCTGTGGCAGGGAGGGCAGAGGCTCCTGGATTGTGCTGTGGCTCCGTGGGGATGGTGGTGTGGAGGCACGGTGATGGGAGGCTTCGGCATCCGGCGCCATCTTGCTATGCCCGGCCGGCGACATTGCGGGCTGTGTAAAGTATGCCCGGAATGACTGAGATGGCCCCGGCGGCGGTTGGGAAGATCCCCGGGCTGACGAGGAGCGGGTGGTGCGAGATCCGCCCATGGAGTGGTAAGTTTAACCCCCGATTTTTCGCCTGTTAGCTGCGGGCTGGAAGGGAGCTCTCAGCCTAAGCGTCCGTCCAGTGTGGCTTCCGGTCACGCCCCCCGCCTATGGGGATTTTTAAGTAGCGAAGTTTGGCGCCATTCCACAAGCATGTGCATTATTGAAGGGTGACATGTTGGGTATCTATTTACTTGGCGTAACTTCATCTTTCATATTATGCAAAAACATTGGGCTAACTTTACTGTGTTTTTTTTTAAAGCACAAAACTTGTATTCTTTAGGGTCTTTGCTAAAAAAGCATATATAATGTTTTGGGGTTCTATGTAATTTTCTAGAAAATAAATGATGATTTTTCCATGTAGGAGAGAAATGTCAGGCCGCGTACACACGGCAGAGAACCTCGACGGGCAGAACACATCGTTCCGCCCATCGAGGTTCTCTGCCGGCCGTCAGAATCTGCGACCCGCCCGTCGGGAATGGCAACCAGCCATTCATCCCGACGGGCCGTCGAGCAAATAGAGAACCTGTTTTCTATTTGCTCGACGGGTTTCCCAACGGGCGGGGCTCGCAGAGAGCGTATACACGGCCGAGGTTCTCGCTGGAATGCAGCTCCCAGCGAGGTTCTCGCTGGTTTCTGGCGAGAACCTCGGCCGTGTGTACGGGGCCTCAGAATTGGTCTGGGTGTTGCAGAAAGCCTGATGGTGCTCCCTGCATGTTGGGCCTCTGTATGTGGCCACGCTGTGTAAAAGTCTCACACATGTGCTATAGCCACACTCGGGAGGAATAGCAGAATGTGTTTTGGGGTGTAATTTGTGGTATGCACATGCTGTGTGTGAGAAATAACCCGCTAATATGAAAATTTTGTGAAAAAAAAAAAAAAAAAAAAAAAAATCTTGATTTTGCAAAGAATTGTGGGAAAAAATTACAACTTTAAAAAACTCACAGTGCCTCTTTCTAAATACCTTGGAATGTCTTCTTTACAAAAAGGGGTCATTTGGGGGGTATTTGTACTTTTCTGGCATGTTAGGGTCTCATGAAATGAGAGAGGCTGTCAGTACATCAGATGTGATCAAATTAAAACATTTTCAGTAATTGGTACCATAGCTTGTAGACCCTATAACTTTCACCAAGACTAAATAATATCCAAAATGTTTTTGTTTTGTTACCAAAGATATGTAGCAGTATACATTTTAGGCCAAATTTATGAAGAAAAATTACTTTTTTGCAAAATTTTATAACAGAAATGAAGAAAAATTCATTTTTTTTACAAAATTTTCGTTCTTTTTTCATTTATAGCGAAAAAAATAAAAATCGCAGAGGTGATCATATACCATCAAAAGAAAGCTCTATTTGTGGGAAAAAAGGACAAAAATGTAATTTGGTTACAGTGTTGTATTACTGAGTTATTGTCATTCAAATTGTGAGAGCACCGAAAGCTGAAAATTGGTCTGGTTATTAAGGGGGTTTAAGTGCCCAGTGGTCAAGTGGTTAAAGGAGAATTAACCAAAAAAAGAAGGTTAATTAAATCTGCAAGTGTTTTTTTTTACCACTACTACCACTTTATATTGGCTTTTGCCAATGACAAATGCAGCAATTTAGAAATCAGATGAAAAGGTTTAGCACTGGGAAACACTTTTTGAAAGATAAAAAATGCATTTTATATACAACTATATAGGTCAGACCAAAATGAGGGACAGATGAGGAGGACAGAGGGACATTGGACATACAGTCCCTCGAAATCAGGGACAGTTAGCAGCTATGGATTAGATAGGTCCTCAGATTACACCCCAGGAGAAAGAGGCCTTCATGGATCACAGCAGAGGGAGTATTGCTCTCCTCTCCTGAAAACATCAGATCTTACACTAGATCTCCGCCATAAGGCCCAGAAGACAAGCCGCCCTGCTGTCACTATATACAATCACACTGTAACCTATAGATCCATGTAGAGTAGACTGCCATCTGATCCCCTCCACGTCCATCCCATTCCCAGGACGGACCACACACTGCCCAGGAATAAACACACTTCGGATCCAATAGGAATCCTGACTTTATTGTGTCCCCTCCCACCGGATCTCCGGCTCCACGTCACATCTCTGACACCAGGCAGGACGGACTTCGCTGATTGGACCACGCTCGTCCCGTCCCCCCACGTCATGAGAGCTGCTGAAAGGCGGAAGCAGCGGGCAGCTGGTGGCACAGAGTGACACCTGAGGCTGGGCGATACTCGGGTGGCAAGGGCCGGGATATTACAGGCCACGGAGACACTCGGGCATCTCCTCTCTGAACAATGTGTTCACCCCGGGCCTAGCAGACACGGACAGCCTGGACTCCAGTATGAGCTCCTCAGCGGAAGAGCCCCGGACATGGGGCACCGTGTGGAGACATCTGCTCCTTTACCTCATGTGCCAGGTGTTGGTACGGACGGGGCATGCTGCTATGACCAAGGAGGAGAAGTCCCAGCTCAGGTGAGAGAATGGGGGGTAATAATGCCGGTGTGTGTGTGTGTGTGTGTTATTGTTATTGGAGGAAGAGATTAGATCTCTACTGAATTTCATCATTACCAGGAGCAGCTTCCGGGTACCTCACATTACACTTCCTTCTAGCTGCTGTACGGACAATCACCCCCCATGTATGATCGCTGACTGTAAACTTCCTTCTGTTTTTATAGAGATAACACATTAACCAGTCGGGGGTTGTGAGGAGCATTGGTGGGAGGGAAAATACCTCAGTGATCAGTATGAGGGGAAAATGTCCTGGGATCAGAAGGAACTATCCCAACATCAATAGGAAGAACACATGTCCCCGTGGTCAGTATTAGGGGAAGAAATGTTCTGGGGTCACTAGAAGAGGAAATGTCCCAACATCTGTATGGAGAAAGGGCAGGATAGACTGGTGTCGGTGGTCACTAGGAGATGAAATGTCCCAACATCTGTATGGCGAAGGGGCGGGATACACTGGTGTCGGTGGTCACTAGGAGATGAAATGTCCCAACATCTGTATGGCGAAGGGGCGGGATACACTGGTGTCGGTGGTCACTAGGAGAGGAAATGTCGCAGCCTCTGTATGGCGAAGGGGCGGGATACACTGGTGTCGGTCACTAGGAGAGGAAATGTCGCAGCCTCTGTATGGCGAAGGGGCGGGATACACTGGTGTCGGTGGTCACTAGGAGAGGAAATGTCGCAGCCTCTGTATGGAGAAGGGGCGGGATACACTGGTGTCGGTGGTCACTAGGAGATGAAATGTCCCAACATCTGTATGGCGAAGGGGCGGGATACACTGGTGTCGGTGGTCACTAGGAGAGGAAATGTCCCAGCCTCTGTATGGAGAAGGGGCGGGATACACTGGTGTCGGTGGTCACTAGGAGAGGAAATGTCCCAACATCTGTATGGCGAAGGGGCGGGATACACTGGTGTCGGTGGTCACTAGGAGATGAAATGTCCCAACATCTGTATGGCGAAGGGGCGGGATACACTGGTGTCGGTGGTCACTAGGAGAGGAAATGTCGCAGCCTCTGTATGGCAAAGGGGCGGGATACACTGATGTCGGTCACTAGGAGAGGAAATGTCCCAGCCTCTGTATGGTGAAGGGGCGGGATACACTGGTGTCGGTGGTCACTAGGAGAGGAAATGTCGCAGCCTCTGTATGGCGAAGGGGCGGGATACACTGGTGTCGGTGATAACTAGGAGAGGAAATGTCCCAGCCTCTGTATGGCGAAGGGGCGGGATACACTGGTGTCCGTGGTAACTAGGAGAGGAAATGTCCCAGCCTCTGTATGGAGAAGGGGCGGGATACACTGGTGTCGGTGGTAACTAGGAGAGGAAATGTCCCAGCCTCTGTATGGCGAAGGGGCGGGATACACTGGTGCCGGTGGTCACTAGGAGAGGAAATGTCCCAGCCTCTGTATGGAGAAGGGGCGGGATACACTGTTGTCGGTGGTCACTAGGAGAGGAAATGTCCCAGCCTCTGTATGGAGAAGGGGCGGGATACACTGGTGTCGGTGGTCACTAGGAGAGGAAATGTCCCAACATCTGTATGGCGAAGGGGCGGGATACACTGGTGTCGGTGGTCACTAGGAGAGGAAATGTCTCAGCCTCTGTATGGAGAAGGGGCGGGATACACTGGTGTCGGTGGTCACTAGGAGAGGAAATGTCCCAGCCTCTGTATGGCGAAGGGGCGGGATACACTGGTGTCGGTGGTCACTAGGAGATGAAATGTCCCAACATCTGTATGGCGAAGGGGCGGGATACACTGGTGTCGGTGGTCACTAGGAGAGGAAATGTCCCAGCCTCTGTATGGAGAAGGGGCGGGATACACTGGTGTCAGTGGTAACTAGGAGAGGAAATGTCCCAGCCTCTGTATGGCGAAGGGGCGGGATACACTGGTGTCGGTGGTCACTAGGAGAGGAAATGTCCCAGCCTCTGTATGGAGAAGGGGCGGGATACACTGGTGTCGGTGGTCACTAGGAGAGGAAATGTCCCAGCCTCTGTATGGCGAAGGGGCGGGATACACTGGTGTCGGTGGTAACTAGGAGAGGAAATGTCCCAGCCTCTGTATGGCGAAGGGGCGGGATACACTGGTGTCGGTGGTCACTAGGAGAGGAAATGTCCCAGCCTCTGTATGGCGAAGGGGCGGGATACACTGGTGTCGGTGGTCACTAGGAGAGGAAATGTCCCAGCCTCTGTATGGCGAAGGGGCGGGATACACTGGTGTCGGTGGTCACTAGGAGATGAAATGTCCCAGCCTCTGTATGGAGAAGGGGCGGGATACACTGGTGTCGGTGGTCACTAGGAGAGGAAATGTCCCAGCCTCTGTATGGAGAAGGGGCGGGATACACTGGTGTCAGTGGTAACTAGGAGAGGAAATGTCCCAGCCTCTGTATGGCGAAGGGGCGGGATACACTGGTGTCGGTGGTCACTAGGAGAGGAAATGTCCCAGCCTCTGTATGGAGAAGGGGCGGGATACACTGGTGTCGGTGGTCACTAGGAGAGGAAATGTCCCAGCCTCTGTATGGCGAAGGGGCGGGATACACTGGTGTCGGTGGTCACTAGGAGAGGAAATGTCCCAGCCTCTGTATGGAGAAGGGGCGGGATACACTGGTGTCGGTGGTCACTAGGAGAGGAAATGTCCCAGCCTCTGTATGGCGAAGGGGCGGGATACACTGGTGTCGGTGGTAACTAGGAGAGGAAATGTCCCAGCCTCTGTATGGCGAAGGGGCGGGATACACTGGTGTCGGTGGTCACTAGGAGATGAAATGTCCCAGCCTCTGTATGGAGAAGGGGCGGGATACACTGGTGTCGGTGGTAACTAGGAGAGGAAATGTTCCAGCCTCTGTATGGCGAAGGGGCGGGATACACTGGTGTCGGTGGTCACTAGGAGAGGAAATGTCCCAGCCTCTGTATGGCGAAGGGGCGGGATACACTGGTGTCGGTGGTAACTAGGAGAGGAAATGTCCCAGCCTCTGTATGGCGAAGGGGCGGGATACACTGGTGTCGGTGGTAACTAGGAGAGGAAATGTCCCAGCCTCTGGGACAGTGTCTCTAGGCAGAATAGGGAATAGGCAGAATAGGGGAAAGCCTTCACTAACGGCACGCTGAGTGCGCCTGCGCCATTGTTTACAGTGAGAATGCGCCATAGACATCGGTGCAATTATCTCCTAAACCATGTAGGTTTAGGAGATATTTCTTGCACCTACAGGTAAGTCTTAATCTAGATTTGTAAGGGTTTACAACCACTTTAAAAACAAATTCAGAGAGTAGTGATTAATCTCTGCATGATCTAAGGCAGTGTTTTTCAACTCCAGTCCTCAAGGCTCACCAACAGGTCAAGTTTTCAGGATTTCCCTCAGATGAAATGGCTGTGGTGATTACTAAGGCAGTGAAACTGATCAAATCACCTGTGCAAAATAATGGAAAGCCTGAAAACATGACCTGTTGGTGTGCCTTGAGGACTGGAGTTGAAAAACACTGGTCTAAGGTTGTCACTGGTGTACCCTAAGGTTCAGTGTTGGGACCAGTGGCGGCTGGTGTTCAATATTTTGGGGGGCAGAAAACAAACCTGCCCCCCCCCCATGGGGGATGGATGGGAAGGCGGCGATTGGACAGTGGGCCATGTTCGGAAGTGGTGCAGGCTCCTGGAAGCTACCCCTGCCCACCTCACGCCCCCCCCCTCCTTTAAGACAGGTCAGACAGGGAGGCAGCCAGCCATGTTCTTTCCTTAGGAGGTGGTGCTGTATCTGGGGTAGGGCTCCTGAAAGCTTCCCATGGCCCCTTCACTCGCCCACAGCCCCACCAAGACAGGAAGATAGCCACCCATATCCTTACCTTAGAAGGTGGTGCTCTATCCGAGGTAGGGCTCCTGGAAGCTGCTCCACGACCTGCTTCTGCAGTTTGCATAGGTAAGGGGCAGCCCGTTGCTTCTCCTTCCAGCCAAACAGGAAGTGGGTCCTGAGACTCCTTGGCCTATCGGGTCTCGGGACCTGCTTCCTGATTGGCCGGGAGGAGAAGCAGGAAGACATTAGTGCATATTAATTTCACACAATTGGGTGGGCTCAGGGTACAGTACGCCCGAGCCCACAGTGTACGCCCAAGCCCACTTTTTTTTTTTTTAGGCCAATTGAACTTGCATGACTACATTAGATTAGGGGCTGGGTGGATGAATTGGGGGAGGGGAATAGAGTGACTGCCACTGGTTGGGACCCTTACTTTTTAATATCTTTATAAATGATACAGGGTCTGGGATTAAAAGTACAATTTCAGTGTTTGCAGATGACACAAAACTAAGCAGTAGAATAACTTCCTTGCAGGATGTCTCCAATTTACAACCGACCTCCATGCACTGTTTAATTATGCAATTATTTGGCAAATGAGGTTTAATGTTGATCAATGTAAAGTTATGCTCCTGGGGGGGCTAAAAACATGCATCATACATACTAGGGGGAGTACAATTGGAGGGATCCGTAGTGGAGAAGGATCTGGGTGTCCTGGTAGATCATAAGCTCAATAATTGCATGCAATGCCAAGCTGCGGTTTCCAAAGCGAGCAAAGTCCTTTCTTGTATTAAGAGAGGTATGGACTCCAGAGAGAAAGAGAGACCCAGACAGATATCATTTTGCACGTGCACAAATTCTTATCCAGACCTCATCTGGAATATGCAGTTCAGCTTTGGGCTCCAGCTCACTAAAAGGATATCGGGGAACTGGAGAAAGTGCAGAGAATGCAAACCAAACAGAAGAGGCATGGAGGAGCTCAGCTATGAGGAAACATTAGAGGAACTGAATTTAGAACAGGAGATTGGGGGGGGGGGGGGGGGGGGGGATTTGATCAACATGTAGAAATACTGGGTTATTGCTGAGTTTTTCACTTTAAGGTCATCACAGAGGACAAGGGGGAACTCTGTCTGGAGGAGAAGAGATTTTATCTCCAAATACGGAAAGGTTTCTTCACAGTTGGGGCCCTTTCACACGAGCAGACGAACGGTCTGCTTTTCATAAGTCCGTTTACGGACTCACAATGCATCCCTATGGGATCGCGGATGATGCATCCGCTAACGTCTGTAAACATCCGCCTCCGTCAAGATCCGGTTTTTCGGACGGAAAAAAAAATCCTATATTATTATTTTTATTATATATTTTTTTTATTGGATGAACTAGAGCATAGGTGGCAAACACAAGGCCCGCGGGCCGAATCCGGCCCTCCAGGCCATTTCATGTGGCCCTCGCACCTCTCCTGGAACTGCAGGAGAGCTCCAGCCTTCCTCTGGTCCTATTCCAGACCCCTACTTTCTGCTTTCAAGCAATGCATCCAGCTTCTTCCCAGTAGCAGCATAAGGAAAGGGGGGTGCACTGTGATGTAAGGGAGAGTGGGGGACCCAACTTCTTATGGTGGGGTGGATCTTGACATCTAATGTAAGGGGAGGGGATGCGCTGGACATCTAATCTTACAGCTACAACCAGCCCTTTTGAGGACAGTCATAATGCTGATGTGGCCCACAATGAAATTGAGTTTGACACCCCTGAACTAGAGGGACATTTGCCTTTTTTAATTTTTTTAACCCGACTATGTAAAATTCTCTGGCATCGGTGGTCACTAGGAGGGGAAAATGCTCCCGTTTTACTACAAGAGGTAAATGCCTCAGACTCAGTGATAAGTATGAGGGGAAAATGCCCCAGCATCAGTTATCGCTAAGAGAGGAAAATGCCCTGGTGTTACTATGAGGGGAAAATGCCTCACTGCCAGTGGTCAGTATGTGGGAAAAATGCACCCGATTTGGTGCAGCACCAGGGCTGGGGGGATCTGTAGCAGGCTGGTTGGCCCATGGAGGACTGGGGGCACTGTGGATGTTTTCTTGAGTGGATATTCCTTCCCCTCCTACTAACAGTGAAGTGAAACGTCTTCTTGTCCCCATTCATGTGATCCATCACTCCCTGGCGGGCACCTGTACTGATGGCAGTCTTGCAGCTGCTGCACATCAGAGGAGGCATTCATCAGTGATGTTTCCCTGCGAGGTGCCCAGTGTGAGGAGAGGCGGGGCGGATAAATGACATACAGCTTCTGTGTATGAGGGTGACATTTCTGGAAGTGTATTGTGAGCTATACTATTTGGCTTCAATGGGCCAGATTCAGGTAGAGTTAGGCTGGAGTATCAGTGATACTCCAGCCTAACTGTCACTTTAAGCCGGCGTTTCTGTTTTCTGTAACCAGAAAACAAGAAATGCCGGGTTGGAGTTCCGATGCGATCGGCGCAATTGAATTTCGCCATTGCATCGCAACTTTAATTTAAAAATGGCGCCGGGGGCGTTCCCGCTGATTAACGCTGAAAAAATATGTTAATCAGCGGGAATCGGCAATTCACGATCGTATTCGGGCGCGACGCAGTGACTTTCCGACGTTTCCGTAAGCGAAACGCGGCGTAAAGATAAAGCAGCCCCCCTAGTGGAGTATCCTATGTTAAGTATAGCCGTCGTCATCGCGTCGAGAAAATTTTTTTTTGCGTCGCTTGCGTAAAACGTCCATGAATGGGGATTTGACGTCATTGACGTTCACTGACAGAATTTGGAGCATGCGCACTGGGATTCATTGACAGTCGACGCATGCGCAGTACGTTCGCCGCGGGATCACGCTTAGTTTAAATAATACTAACCCCGTACCCGCCCAATTTGAATTCTGCCGGCTCATTTGCGATGCGCTGCCGCAACTTTAGGAGCAAGTGCTTCATGAATAACAGCACTTGCTCCTAAAATTTCGCCAGAGTAACGTAAATGAGAAGCGTTACTCCAGATTAAAGATTCGCCCATCTACCTGAATCTGGCCCAATGTGTAAATTGTAAAGAAATGGTAGCGGTGACATATATCTCATCAATAAACTTGTTGCACCTTCTGATTAGAAATCAATAGCTTGGTGTTCTGTGTCATGTCAGCCACTGTCCCACCACGCCCTTCAGTCCCTTCTTTTGCCTGCCTTTATGCAAAAATGTCATAATTCACTTTATTTTGCCATTGTTGAGGTTCTTTGTTCTCTTGTCACGTTTTTCATGCACAAGCTACAGTAGCTGCCAACCTTATCAGGCATTTGGCTGATGAGCAGATAATGCATTATTACTATTTCTTTAAGATGTTCAAGTCATGTGGTGTGTTTTTTTTTTTTTTTTACTCCACTAGAGAGAAATATTAAGATTTTTTTTTTTTTTTTATGAAGTTGGATTTTCCTTCTGATGAATCCCAGATCATTGTATAAAGGCCTCAGATAGCAGGCCACTTTGTTGCACAGATGAGCTAAAAAATGTCCAGCTAGAGCCCCCCACCCCCCATCTGGATCTCCAGGTTTGAGCATTGTCAGTGGGGATTGAATCTATCCCTATGCAAAAACAGTCTGCATTGCAAAGTATTTTTGGGAAATTGTAAACTCTCCCCAAGCACAATGGGGCCAGATTCAGGTAGATCAGAGCATCTTTGCTCTGGAGTAACGCATGTCATTTACGTTACGCTGCAGAAATTTTAGGAGCAAGTGCTGTTATTCATGAAGCACTTGCTCCTAAAGTTGCGGCAGCGCATCGCAAATGAGACAGCGGAATTCAAATTGGGAGGGTACGGGGCGTGTAGTATTCAAACTACGCGCGATCCCGCGGCGAACGTACTGCGCATGCGTCGAGTGTCAATGCATCCCAGTGCGCATGCTTCAAGTTCTGTCAGTGAACGTCAATAACGTCACGTCCCCATTCATGAATGTTTTACGCAAACGACGCGATTTGTTTTTTTTCCGACGCGATGACGACGCCTATACCTAACATAGGATATTCCACTAGGGGGCTGCTTTATCTTTACGCCGCGTATCGCTTCCGGAAACGTCGGAAAGTCACTGCGTCGCGCCCGAAAAAGATCGTGAATTGCCGATTCCCGCTCATTAACATATTTGAGCGTAAATCGGCGGGAACGCCCCCGGCGCCATTTTTAAGTTGAAGTAACGATGCGATGGCAAAATTCAATTACGCCGATCGCATCGGAACTCCAACCCGGCGTTTCTTGTTTTCTGGTTACAGAAAACAGAAACGCCGGCTTAAAGTGACAGTTAGGCTGGCGGATCCATTGATCCGCCAGCCTAACTCTACCTGAATCTGGCCCAATATTTCCAAAGCCCCCCCCCCCCCCCATTAGCATGCTTGCCTGAACAAACGTTCTTGTTTTGAGTAGTATCCATTTGTGTTGGAACATCAGACACTTCTCTCTCCCACCAAAAGGGCCCTTTCACACGGGCGGACGAACGGTCCGTTTTTTACAAGTCAGTTTACGGACTCTCTATGGGATTGCGGACGTTGGCGGATGAGCTCTTTCAGACGGAAGAAAACCCTATTTTTCTTCCGTCTGGCGCAACGGATCGGATGAATACGGACATACGGTCCGTATTCATTCGATTCCCCATAGGGGAGAGCGGAGGAAAGACAGGGCGGTCCCTGCACAGTTTGCGGGGACCGCCCTGTCAGCCGGCGGCTCAGCAGGGATTTACGGATGAATCCCCGCTGAGCAAACGGGCTAACGGAGCGGATCAATACGGATCCGCTCTGTGTGAAAGAGCCCTTAGTGTTGTCTCCACTCCGGACTCCATCATCTGCCTATCAGCCATGTGCTATGAAATTGTAAAGAAATAAAAAAACATGCATTCTCAAAGCTTTCTTTAATATTCCTAAAGTAGTTTTAAACCCTCTGTTTTTAGGCACTTTTAACAGCTGATTTAATCACTTGCTGAGTATGGAGCTTCTTTTGGTCCTTGCCTATGTTATTGTAAAAGCTAAAAAACTGCTCTAGTTTTCCTGTTTGAGGGTGGCTCCTTTCCCTCACAGCATCCTATGTAACCAGCTTTGCCTGCAGGAACTAGAACTGTCTCCCTACATTGTGTGCATCAATGGAAACACACAGCCCTATAGCCTAAGATAGTAAAGCACTCCCTTGCATGCCCCATCTTTACCATGCTAGCTGGCTGACTATAGACTGCACTGTCCCCTGTACCTCAACTGTGATGACCACAAGTTCATGGAAGCAGCACAGAGAGGAGGAACCAGCAGCTTTGAAAGTTGTACACTGCCAGTGCTGGGCTACTGGGGCCAGTGGTGATTGTTAACACCCTCTATGGTAACGCACTGTATGTGTGGTTGTAGTGTAAAGTTAATTGCACCCAAATGCATATTGCCCAACTGGGTTGAGTCTTCCATTAGCATTATTTGTTTTTGCTAAATGAAAGCATTCTATAAGGCCCCTTTCACACTGAGGCGTATTTCAGGCGTTTTAGCGCTAAAAATAGGGCATAAATAAGCCTGAAATAATCCTTCCCCAGCATTCTCAATGGGAAAGCCTGAGGGCTTTCACATTGAGGCGATGCGCTGGCAGGAAGAAAAAAAAATCTCCTACAAGCAGCATTTTTGGAGCGGTAAAGGAGCGGTGTGTATATCGCTCCTTCCCATTGAAATCAATGGGAAACCGCGGTAATACGCCTTTGCAGAGGCGCATTGCCGGCGGGATTAACCCTTTTTTGGCCGCTAGCGGGGGTTAAAACCACACCAATAGCGGCCGGTGCAACAGCGTTAAAAATCGCGTCGCTATACCACCACCACACCTCCCGTGCCCAGTGTGAAAGGGGCCTTAGTGTATGGCTAGCTTGTATTTACAGTCAGGTCCATAAATATTGGGACATTGACACAATTCTAGTCCTTTTGGCTCTATACACCACCACAATGGATTTGAAATGAAACAAACAAGATGTGCTTTAACTACAGACTTTCGGCTTTGATTTGAAGGTATTTACATCCAAATCGGGTGAATGGTGTAGGAATTACAACAGTTTGTATATGTGCCTCCCACTTTTTAAGGGACCAAAAGTAATAGGACAATTGGCTGCTCAGCTGTTCCATGGCCAGGTGTGTGTTGTCATTATCCCATATACAAGGAGCAGATAAAAGGGTCCAGAGTTAATTTCAAGTGTGCCATTTGCATTTGGCATCTGTTGCTGTCAACTCTCAATATGAGATCCAAAGAGCTGTCACTTATCAGTGAAGCAAACCATTTGAAAAAACAAAACAAACTCATCCAGAGAGATAGCAAAAACAGGTTTGGAACATCCTTAAAAAAGAACGCATCGGTGAGCTCAGAAACACCAAAAGACCCGGAAGAACGCAAAAAACAACTGGTGGATGACCATTAAATTATTTTCCTGGTGAAGAAAACACCCTTCACAACAGTTGGGGCAGATCAAGAACACTCTCCAAGAGGTAGGTGTATGTGTGTCAAAGTCAACAATCAAGAGAAGACTTCAGAGTGAATACAGAGGGTTCACCACAAGATGTAAACCATTGGTGAGCCTCAAAAACAGGAAGGCCAGATTACAGTTTGGCAAACATCTAAAAAAGCCTTCAGTTCTGGAACATCCTATTGAAAGATAAGACCAAGATCAACTTTTACCAGAGTGATGGGAAGAGAATGGAGAAGGAAAGGAACTGCTCATGATCCAAAGCAGGGGTCTCCAAACATTCTAAACAAAGGGCCGGTTTATTGTTCTTCAGACTCTTGGAGGGCCGGACTTTGGCCAGCGGGGGTGGAAATTTTTCTTGCATCAGTGGGACTAAACATCTGGTATTAGGCTGAGGAATAGTGCCCCATTATTGGTATCATAGGGAGGAATAATGCCCCATTAGTGGTGTCAGTGGGAGAAATGGTGCTCCACTGTCGGTGTCAGATGGCAGAATAGTGTCTCGTATCAGTGGAAGGGATGGTGCCCCAAGGGCTGGAAAAAGGCAAGCAAAGGGCCGTATCTGGCCCTCGGGCCGCAGTTTGGAGCCCACTGATCCAAAGCATACCACCTCATCAGTGAATCATGGTGGTGGTAGTGTCATGGTGCGGGCATGTATGGCTGCCAATGGAACTGGTTCTCTTGTATTTATTAATGATGTGACTGCTGACAAAAGCAGCAGGATGAATTCTGAAGTGTTTCGTGCAATATTATTATCGGCTCATATTCAGCCAAATGCTTCGGAACTCATTGGACAGCGCTTCACAGTGCAGATGGACAATGACCCGAAGCATACTGCGAAAGCAACCAAAGAGTTTTTTTAAGGGAAAGAAGTAGAATGTTATGCAATGGCAAAGTCAATTACCTGACCTGAATCCGATTGAGCATGCATTTCACTTGCTAAAGACAAAACTGAAGGGAAAATGCCCCAAGAACCAGCAGGAACTGAAGACAGTTGCAGTAGAGGCCTGGCAGAGCATCACCAGGGGTGAAACCCAGCGTTTGGTGATTTCTATGCGTTCCAGACCTCAGGCTGAAATTGACTGCAAAGGATTTGCAACCAAGTATTAAAAAGTGAAAGTTTGATTTATGATTGTTAATCTGTCCCATTCCTTTTGGTCCTTTAACCACTTGACCACTAACCAGATCAATTTTCATTTTTTGGTGCTCTCACAATTTCGAATGACAATTACTCAGTCATACAACACTGTACCCATATGAAATGTTTGTCCCCCTTTTTTTTTTTTTTTTCACACATATAGATTTCTTTTGGTGGTATTTAACCACTGTTTTTTATTTGTTTTTTTTTTAGCAAAGGGAAAGTGATACTGGCTGTGGGTTATGGGTGCTGCACACCCCTGATAGTAATTTGATAGAAGGTAAAGTACCCCAAGGGGCTTTGAGTTGCAACAAAAATTTAGAATGGATTCCAAAGTTCAAGAAATGTATTTAAGAGATACATGGTGGAAAAAAAGCGTTCTAGTGGGATCAAGACATGAGTTCCAAAATGCGATTTAAAAGTAGATGCATAAATACAACCATGTGAGTTCATGTAACAAAAAAGTAAACTTGTACGAGAAACCCCGACACGTTTTGACCTTTGATAATGGAGGTCTCTTCAGGGGGAAATGATTGAAAACATGAACTCTGAAAAAAGATACATATAAATAATATTTGTTAAAACAGAAAACAAACAAATATTTATACAATAAATTATATACAATCATTGTTCGCCATATTGGCGTGGATAAGTGTATTTACCAAAAAATCAATGTCAAAGACTGAAACCATGGGTCCACCACAGTACCCTATCACTGAGAAACAGCACCCCCAGCGAACCACACAGAATGGAAGGGTCGATGGGAAAAGACCAGGCTGCAAGTAGGTGGGCGTCCTCCATGCCTACAAGAGGTCGCACTTATGGGCCTCACACTAGCCAGGGAGGAGCAAGAGGTGATGGTGGGTGGGGGAGACCGAGGGGAGCCAAACAGAACCAGCTGACAAAAAAGGAGAAGCACGAACACAGCAAAACCTAAAAAAGTATATAAATAAATGAAAGAGGGATTACAACCTTCAAAATACTAAATAGATGGTCAACAGATAAAGGGAGGAGAGAGGGGGGAAAGAAAAACGAAAGAGGGCATGTGCAAAGAAGCAACTTGTGTAAAGTGAAGGGTCTGGGAGAGAAGGGGTAAATGGGAATGGGAGTTCAGCAAGTTGTGCTGGTGAGTGTGTGAGAGAGTAAGGCGGCGTACACACGACCGAGGTTTTCGCTAGAAACCAGCGAGAACCTCGCTGGAAGCTGCATTCCAGCGAGAACCTCGGCCGTGTGTACGCTCTCGGCGAGCATCCCGTCGGGAATGCCGTCGAGCAGAAATAGAGAGCATGTTCTCTATTTGCTCGACGACCTGCCTGGATGAATGGCTGGTTGACATTCCCAACGGGCGGGTCGCCGAATCTGACGGCCGGCAGAGAACCTCGACGGGCGGAACGATGTGTTCTGCCCGTCGAGGTTCTCTGCCGTGTGTACGCGGCTTAAGTGTGGCAAAGGATGTAACAAGGTCTGAGTGGAGAAAACATGTTCTGAGTGTTGGTATTGAATGTGCAGTGATCGAGTGAACAGCTAGGGGACAGAGGTCCTGTTGTAAAGAGTGCGTGAAAAAAAAAAGGGCTGAAAAACGGCAAACACATGAAATAAATAAATAAAATAAGTAAAATAAAATTGTATATAAAACGAAATGAATAAATATTTATTAAAACGGGTAAGGTGATGTTAGATGTTGTGGGATGAATGTGAGAAGTGTAATGAGGAAACATTTTTTATTTTTTTTGCTCTATAAAAGAAAAAAGACAAATTCAGATTTTTTTTTCTAATTTCTGTTATAAAATTTAGGTAATTTAGTATATATTTTTTTTTTCTTCATAAATTTTGGTCAAAATTTATACTGCTACATATCTTTGGTAAAATTAGGTACAAATTGGTGCATATAATTTAGTCTTTGTGAAAGTTTATAGAGTCCCCAAGCTATGGTGCCAATATCTGAAAATTGAACACACCTGAAGTACTGACGGCCTATCATTTCTTGAGAGCCTAACATGCCACAAAAGTACAAATACCCCCCAAATGATCCTTTTTTGGAAAGAAGACATTCCAAGGTATTTAGAAAAAGGCATGGTGAGTTTTTTTTGAAGTTGTCATTTTCTCCCCCTACAATTCTTTGCAAAATCAAGATTTTTTTTTTTTTTTTTCACAATTTTCATATTGGCAGGTTATTTCTCGCACACAGCACAAATTTCACCCCAAAACACATTCTGCTATTCCTCCCGAGTATGGCGATACCACGTGTGAGACTTTTATGCAGCGTGGCCACATACAGAGGCCCAACATGCAGGGAGCACCATCAGGCGTTCTGGAGAACCCAGGCTAATTCTGACATTTCTCACCTACATGTAAAGATCATCATTTTTTGCTAGAAAATTACAAAGAACCCCAAAAGATTATATATGCTTTTTTAGCCAAGACCATAAAGAATACAATAGCGGTCATTACAACTTTTTATCGCACACAGTATTTGCGCAGCAATTTTTCGAACAGGTTTTAAAAAACAAAACGGTAAAGTTAGCCCAATGTTTATGCATAATGTGAAAGATGAAGTTACGCCAAGTAAATAGATACCCTTCAAAATTGCACACGCTCGTGGAATGGCGCCAAACTTCGCTACTTAAAAATCCCCATAGGTGACGCTTTAATTTTTTTTATTGGTTACATGTTTTGAGTTACAGAGGAGGTCTAGGGCCAAAATTACTGCTCTCGCTCTAACGCTCGCAGCGATACCTTACTTGTGTAGCTTTAACACCGTTTTCATATGTCGCTGGGTATAACGTATGCGTTCGCTTTTGCATGCGAGCACACGGGGACAGGGGTGCTTTAAAAAAATAAAAATGTATTGTTTATTTTACTTTATTTTAGTTTGACACTTTTTTTTCCCCAAAAATACATTTTTTTGATCACTTTTATTCCTATTATAAGGAATGTAAACATCCCTTGTAATAGGAATATAGAATGACAGGTCCTTTTTACAGGCTGGGAAGCCTGAAAATAAATAAGGTAAAATGATCCTGGCTTTGATCGTAGCAGTGAGTCGGTAAAAGCACCGGGGGGGGGCGTCCCCTCTCGCCTCCCGTAAGAATGATCAAGCGGTGGAACAGCCACTATGATCATTCTTATGGTGTAGGGCAGGGGTGCCCAACCTTTTGAAGCGCAAGGGCCACTTAAGCGACTTGGTAATTGGTCGCGGGCCACGATGAGCGGAGCGGGCGGATGCCACTCCTTAGAGGTGAATGGAGGGTCCAATTGGGTCGGACTAACCATGTAAAAGGGGCCTATTGCTGCTTTCACTCTGATGCCCTGCGGTTTACTCGCACCACGGGTACAACACAGTGTACATTTGGATTTTTTTCACTTTGCAATAGACTTCTATTATATTCTGAAGGTTTGGTGCACTTTCAGAAAGCTCACCAAACTCGCAAGTAATAATATAAGTCTATGGCTCAGTGCAGGAAACCTTTACCAGCACTGCTTTGCAGATTTGTTTTAAAGCGGCACAGTAACCACCAGAGAACAGATATGCCCAAATATACACTGTGATTTTAGCAATAAACTGACCTTTAATAACCGTATTCTATTCTATCCCAGAGCAGGAGGTCGCGGGCCACATCGGAGGGCTCCGCGGGCCACATGTGGCCCCCGGGCCACTGGTTGGGCACCCCTGGTGTAGGGAATCGCTGGCTGAAACAGCTGATATACGAATAATGCCTGTAGCTGCACCCATCATTCAGATATCCCCACACAAAGTCAAGGACGTCATATGACGGCCGGCAGGCGGGAAGTGGTTAAAACAAATTATTATTATTTTAACACAAGGTTGTCCGGAGTATTGGCAGGGTATTTCTGGTTATAGCAGGGATGGCTGAGCATAGAGGGATGGATGGCTGGATCTGTGACTGCAACTGTCACAGATCCAGCCCACAGCACTGCTGCTACCATCCGCTCTCTCCCCTCCTCTCACACAGATCGGTACAGAGAGGGAAGGGAGGAACCGGCGTCATCACATGGTGCTGGCTTGTTTACAAGTGATCGCTCCGTCATGTCACGCGATCACGTGGCAAATGGCCGCTATCATCGGCAATTTACTGTGATCCGTGATGTACCGGGTCTTCTAGACCCGGCAGTCGTGGATATTTCTGGGAGGCGCGTGGGAGCAAGATTCTGGGAGGACGTCCTCCCAGAATAACTCGACCGCGCTGTAGACGTATTTTGTCTATAGTGCGGTCGGCATGTGGTTAAAAAGTGGGAGGCACATATACAAACTGTTGTAATTCCTACGCCGTTCAACTGATTTGGATGTAAATACCCTCAAATTAAAGCTGAAAGTCTGAAGTTAATGCACATCTTGTTCGTTTCATTTCAAATCCATTGTGGTGGTGTATAGAGCCAAAAAGATTGGAATTGTGTTGATGTTACAATATTTATGGACCTGACTGTATAGGTCTCATTCCATCACCTGTACACACAGGGTAGCACCGCTCTCTACTGTGAAAACCTCCATTTTATTTGGGTACAGTGCAGAATGACCACGTAATTGTCATTGAAAGTGCGAGAGCGCTGCAAATTGGCCTGGGAAGAAAGGGGGAGAAAGTGGACATTATTGATGTGGTTAATGATGGGGACAAGATGGGGATGAGAGAAATATTTCCAGCAATGTGTATTGATCAATTGGGAGTGTGGTTATTGTTTTTTAACCATTTTCTGCTGTATCCAAACATTGTTTTGGCTATATATATACGTAATGTTGCACATTTAGCTGCTTGCTGGTGTTCAGCTTTTACATAGCAAATAGCTGTGGACCGAAGTATCTCATCTAGTGGTACTGTGTATTTGACCAGGTAAAATGCACTCAGTGATTGGAGGATGGGTTGACGATTGTTGCAATCTCTCCTCCAATCACAGAGCATGTTGCATCCATTGAAAAGAATGCTAAATGTTTACGGAATGGAGGCGCTGGCGTGTGAACCACCCATGGTGCCCTGAGTACTCCAGCTGGAACTTTGTGCCGAATGATTGTCTCTGACTGCACTGTACGGGTCGAGTGAAAGTCAGAGTTGTACATAATGCTGCAGCCTAGACACGTGGGATGTTCTTCATTAACGTGAATTTATTTTTACTTTGCACGTGTCAAAGTGCTGTTGTTTTTTTTTTTTTTTTTTTTAGGTGTTCTTGTTCAAAAATAAAAATGTTGATACTTTTAGCAATTTTGTAATTTGCACTGTTTACAAAGTTTAATATTCCTTGAATCCTTATTTATTTACAGTAACTTTAGGCATGCAGTTGCATAATTAGGTTTTATACAAGGTAATAAATAAGAAATTTGCAAGTTTGTTTGTGCATCTGATTTATTTTTGCTTTTTCTTTCAGGGCTCAAGTGCTGGAAATGTTTGATCATGCGTATGGCAATTATATGGTATGTATACAAGATGATAACTTTGATTCTTGCCAAACCCTTGGTCTGTTTTCACCATGCACAGTAAATGAGTGACTTTACAGTGTGAAATATACCACCTGTTAATAATGAAGGTCATCTCTGAGTTCCTTGACTTGTTTAAACTTTAGATCTAAGTCACATGGAACCTGTGCAGCTGGAACTTCCCTGCATGTCAGAATTGGGAGAAATGGGAGACAAACAGGCTTATGGTTGCCCGTACATAGACTTGCAGACTGGTATACTGCAGATTGACCTCTGTCCAAAACATCCTGTGTATCCTGCTCCTGGGGAGCTTTTTATTCGTCTTGCCCTTTTCTCAGCTCTCTTTACTATTATTTGATGCTGCCCATGTTACTGTAAAGGACAGTGGTGCATAATGCAAAGTTTAAAGAGTAACCCCACTTTTGCTGATAATAAAAAATCTCATCTGAGTGATCTGTGAATGTTGCTGGGATTTTAACAAACTTTGTAGATCCCTCTTTGGTATTATGAAGGAATAGCGATTTGTTTGTCTGTATCCATGTAAGTGATTATAATTGGCTGCTGCACCTGCAGGGCTCTGAGGAAAGTGGCAGGGTCTGAATCCTTTCTAGATGTGATTTTTTTTTTTTTTCCTTTGGAGTATCTCACCAAAAATGAAATTTTTGTAGCAGAGGATGCTTAAAATATGACATCTAGTGCAGACTTCTGGGAAAATCAGTGAGTAGGGATGAGCTCCGGTGTGTTCGCACAGTCCACGTACAGAGCCCGCCAGGAAGTCTGCACGGCGCTGCGCTAATCACAGGCAGGGAGACATTTCCCGATCTCTGCAGCTGAGCATCGGGACAATGTCTTCCTGGCGGGCTCTGCACATGGACTGTGCGAACACGCCGGAGCTCATCCCTATCAGTGAGCCAATCGCACAAGCAGGAAATTGTGTATCTGGGGTGTGTTCTGTACACCATCTGTGTACAGAATGCCTTCAGGTAGTCATAATGCATTTTTCAGGAAATGACAGAGCTGCAGATTGAAAAGAAATAGTAATTTTTAAAAACATTTCATCACAATACGACTTGTGTTGCAAGGCCATCATATGTTTTAAGCCTATTAAAAAAATAAAAAGTAGAGGCTGAGCATGTGTAAAACGTTTATTTTTAATGGAAAGGAGATATTTAATGTAATCCCACATCTCCTCCACCTATTAACCTCTTCCTGTTATCTCAGGCAATCGTGTAGATTGCCCCTTGGGGTGCATCGCTAACATTGGTGTTACTGCATGCAATGCTTTTGGCTCAAACCATGCTTTATAGAAAAGTTTGAATCGTCACCATTATCGTACCTACATCAAGCACTGACTTTGTGTATTTATTTTTGAGGTGTAGCTTGCAGTAGCAGAGCAATGCAAATATTGGCTGCTCTTGTGTATTTAATGTCATTTTCCAACTTAGAAACCCATGTTTGGCTTTATCAAGGACTAACCTATTCATGTGATTTTTCTGTTCTATTGCTCATTACTCATCAGAAAACTTGCCTGCTCTCTTTCAGTACTGTGTGTCTGCTTATTAAACTCAGCAGTAGCTCATCAGGTAGTATGGAACTATTACTGAACCACATATAGTTATTGCCATTGTCTTTTAAGTTTGAGGCTGGGTTCACACTGATGCTAGATGACAGTCATACGACTTTCATCCTACTTCTGCGATATCGGTCCTGCATCCATCTGACTTGAATGAACAGGATACCACTTTGATCCAACTTTGTGGTAGCCTGACTTGTCCTTTGACCAATCAAAATATTCCCAGTGTGAGATAAATTCCTTTTACTGCTGCTGTAATCGCATGTCGGACAAGGATCCTACTTTCATCCAAAGTCGGATCATGCAAAACGGAGATCTGACTTCAGTTATATTCAATGGGCTGAAGTAGGATCAAAGTCGGACTTTGGCCGGGTTTCACACTGGTGCGACAAACCCTCTGACATTGGGAGCTCATGTTGCATGACCTGTTAACTACTTTACGGCGGCAGGTTGGCTCCCCTGCTCGAGAGCCCGCAGCTCTACGTCGGCTCTCTCGCAGGCCACTAGGAGGCGCGCGTGCGCACCCCCGAGTCCCGTGAGCGTGCCCGGCGGGCAAGATCGCCACCGGGCACCCGCGATTGCTCGTTACAGAGCGGGAACCGGGAGCTGTGTGTAAACACACAGCTCCCGGTCCTGTCAGGGGGGGGGGGGGGGAATGCTGATCTTCTGTTCATACAATGTATTTTTTTTATAGTAATCCAATGCATTTTTATAGCATTGATCACTATAAAAAATGCCAATGGTCCCAAAAATGTGTCAAAAGTGTCCGAAGTGTCTGCCATAATGTCGCAGTACCGAAAAAAAATCGCTGATTGCCGCCATTACTAGTACAACATAATAAAAATGCCATTAAAATACCCCCTATTTTGTAAACGCTCTAACTTTTGCGCAAACCAATCAAATGCTTTTTGCGATTTTTTTTTTTTTTTTTTTTTTTTTTTTTTTTTATCTTTACGAAATATATGTAGAATACGTATCAGCCTAAACTGAGGAAAAAAAATGTTTTTTTATATATTTTTTGGGGGATATTTATTATAGCAAAAAGTAAAAAATATTGATATTTTTTTTCAAAATTGTCGCTCTATTTTTGTTTTATAGCGCAAAAAATAAAAACCGCAGAGGTGATCAAATACCACCAAAAGAAAGCTCTATTTGTGGGAAAAAAAGGACGCCAATTTTGTTTGGGAGCCACATCGCACAACCGCACAATTGTCAGTTAAAGCGATGCAGTGCCGAATCGCAAAAAGTGCTCTGGTCTTTGGGCAGCAATATGGTCTGGGGGTTAAGTGGTTAAAATCAATGTTTCCCTATAGGAGTTGTCTTAACTGGTCCAACTTTGAAAATGCTCCCTGTACTACTTTGGTCTGAATTTGATCCTACTTCAGCCCATTGAATATCACTGAAGTCGGATCTCCGTTTTGCATGATCCGACTTTGGCATGCCACTTGTGCTCTGATGATCTTGAGGGGGAACTCCACGCCAAATTTTAAATAAAAAACTGGCATGGGTTATTCTTTCAAGAGCATACCAGGCCCTTCGGTCTGGTATGGATTTTAAGGGGAACCCCCTACCCCGGAAAAAAGGGGGGGTGCTCGCTCTTCCCCACCCCGTTCTGAACTGTACCAGGCAGCATGCCCTCAACATGGGGGGGGGGGGGGAGGGTGCTTTGGGGCAGGGGGGCACGACTTTCATGTGAGTTGAGGTCCACAGACCTCAAGTTTACGCATTCCCTGAAATTGCGTTAAAATTGCAGCAGTGTGAAAGGGGCCTAAATGAACAAAACGCTCCTTGTAGCATGTGACTGTTTAAGCATAGCATTGTCTAGGCTTTTCTGGAGCAGTATATTTAAAGTATTAATTTTAGGGGCTCATTTAGATGGCCAATCAGGACCCAAATGGTAAAGGAACTGGCATTGACATTTATTTTGAAAGTCTAGTAAGTAGTATGACTTGTACTGACAGCCCCTAGACATCTACAGCCAATACTTAAATACTCTTTTTTTTTTTTTTTTTTGGTTTAATAGTGTGAAGTGGTAAAAGCCTTGTCAGCCTTTTCTTGCTGTTTGTGTCTGTGTTTGGTAGATTCACCCTGTCTTTTTGATCATTGTTCCCAGTATAGCAAGAAATAGGAAACACTATGTTTATGTTTACAGTTACAGAATACGTTGGGGGGGGTGAAGCTTCCAAAAGGGGTCACCCTTCTCCTTGATGGCTTTCTAAGAAGGGATTTCTCACTGACGTAGCAGCAAGGGGAATCTCCCCAATAGGAAAATGGTGGGGACGGGACACAACCTGTTCCTATACATTTACAATTTTATCAAAAGTGCCTACTTCATGAATGTTTCCCTCAATCAAGCCTGATTTTTAGGAAAAGCATAAGGGGTAGTATTCTCATTCAAAAGCAAGCAGTTATTCAGATTAGATCACTCTAGTTTAATCACTTCCTTACACAGCCTATTCTGGAACTTCTCTCCTTCATGTAAAAATCATATTTTTTTTGCTAGAAAATTACGCAGAAGCCCCAAACATTATACAGTGCCTTGCGAATGTATTCGGCACCCTTGAACTTTGCGACCTTTTGCCACATTTCAGGCTTCGAACATAAAGATATAAAACTGTAATTTTTTGTGACGAATCAACAAGTGGGACATAATCATGAAGTGGAACGAAATTTATTGGATATTTCAAATTTTTTTAACAAATAAAAAACTGAAAAATTGCGTGTGCAAAATTATTCAGCCCCTTTACTTTCAGTGCAGCAAACTCTCTCCAGAAGTTCAGTGAGGATCTCTGAATGATCCAATGTTGACCTAAATGACTAATGATGATAAATAGAATCCACCTGTGTGTAATCAAGTCTCCGTATAAATGCACCTGCACTGTGATAGTCTCAGAGGTCCGTTTAAAGCACAGAGAGCATCATGAAGAACAAGGAACACACCAGGCAGGTCCGAGATACTGTTGTGGAGAAGTTTAAAGCTGGATTTGGATACAAAAAGATTTCCCAAGCTTTAAACATCCCAAGGAGCACTGTGCAAGCGATAATATTGAAATGGAAGATGTATCAGACCACTGCAAATCTACGAAGACCTGGCCGTCCCGCTAAACTTTCAGCTCATACAAGGAGAAGACTGATCAGAGGCCCATGATCAGTCTGGATGAACTGCAGAGATCTACAGCTGAGGTGGGAGACTCTGTCCATAGGACAACAATCAGTCGTATACTGGCCTTTTATGGAAGAGTGGCAAAAAGAAAGCCATTTCTTAAAGATATCCATAAAAAGTTTTGTTTAAAGTTTGTCACAAGCCACCTGGGAGACACACCAAACATGTGGAAGAAGGTGCTCTGGTCAGATGAAACCAAAATCAAACTTTTTGGCAACAATGCAAAGCGTTATGTTTGGCGTAAAAGCAACACAGCTCATCACCCTGAACACACCATCCCCACTGTGAAACATGGTGGTGGCAGCATCATGGCTTGGGCCTGCTTATCTTCAGCAGGGACAGGGAAGATGGTTAAAATTGATGGGAAGATGGATGGAGCCAAATACAGGACCGTTCTGGAAGAAAACCTGATGGATTCTGCAAAAGACCTGAGACTGGGACGGAGATTTGTCTTCCAACAAGACAATGATCCAAAACATAAAGCAAAATATACAATGGAATGGTTCACAAACAAACATATCCAGGTGTTAGAATGGCAAAGTCAAAGTCCAGACCTGAATCCAATCGAGAATCTGTGGAAAGAACTGAAAACTGCTGTTTACAAACGCTTCCCATCCAACCTCACTGAGCTCGAGCTGTTTTGCAAGGAGGAATGGGCAAAAATGTCAGTCTCTCGATGTGCAAAACTGATAGAGACATACCCCAAGCAACTTACAGCTGTAATCGCAGCAAAAGGTGGCGCTACAAAGTATTAACTTAAGGGGGCTGAATAATTTTGCACTCCCAATTTTTCAGTTTTTTATTTGTTAAAAAAGTTTGAAATATCCAATAAATTTTGTTCCACTTCATGATTGTGTCCCACTTGTTGTTGATTCTTCTTCACAAAAAATTACAGTTTTATATCCTTATGTTTGTAGCCTGAAATGTGGCAAAAGGTCGCAAAGTTCAAGGGGGCCGAATACTTTCGCAAGGCACTGTATATGTTTATTTCGTGGCTTTGTTTAAATTTGGGATCATAACGTCATGCCCGGGCCTCCGACGGTCATAGAGATGACTGGTGACCATCTGGTCATCGGAAATCCCTATCATCGTCGTCATCCGGCATCGGCCAAATCTTTCTCCATGCCCCCGATGGCACGGGAGACAGCAAACAGGCATATAACGTTAAGGGCCTGGTAGCCCACGTTTATTGAAGAAGAAAAACAAAAGTCCATTCAGGAATCCCACGCAGGGGTTTACAGATGTTCAGATAATACTAGCCCACCTGGCTACTCTTTGACAGCACTGCTGCCATAGGTACTTGTCACTGAAATCGGCAGCTCCTCCAGACCCCCAGTCTTGGGTGCACACGGCTTTGAAGCCCTTTCACGCGCACACAGTGTCTTGTCCGCACACAGCGACCACTGCTGCACACACTTCACCTTCCTCTCCTCATCTGCTTTCCCCAGCCCTTCATTATATGAGCTGTCTACACCTGGGCAGACAGCTTGCAGTCTGTCTTTATATCTCTGAAGTATCTCCAAGCCATAGAGCCCCATGTACAGATAGAAATATATGAGAAAACTGCCAGCGCAGTTTTCTCAGTTTTTTAAATTTTAAGCTCTGCATTCAGCCGATTGCAGTCCTTTTCAACAGGGATAGAGCCACGCTCTGCTACTATATATATATATATATATATATATATATATATATATATATATATATATATATATATATATATATATATATATATATATATAATGTGTGATTCTGTACTTGCAAAATATGCTGCAGAAACCTCCCTCCTCCAAGTCTGGTTGCAATGATTTTAACTGTGGACAGCTGAAGCTGCTGCCTGTTCACTTCCTGGATTTACACAGAGGCACACCTCCAGCCCTGCAGCTCTGATTGGCCCTCTAATGACTTATCTCTCCCCCCCCCTCCTCCCAGCAAACTCTCATAAGCCTAGGCTTTTTACCAGACGAACAGGAAGTGGACTGTAATGAGGTATTTACTGGCTGAAAAAAATGTTTTACTATCCAAAGTTCAAACAGCAAGGGCAGAAGATTTAACTTTTTGACAACCGAGGACGTTTATGGGACGTCCTCCAGTTTGTGTGGTGATATCTGTATGATGCCTGCAGCTACAGGCATCATTCAGATATCGTCGTCTTCAGCCGCCGATTCTGTGCACGATAAGAATGGTCAAAGCGGCGTTCCGCCGCTTGATCGTTCTTATAGGCAGCGGGAGGGGACGCCCCCCCCCCTCCAGCCGCCATCCCAGTGCTTCTCCGGGCTCTCCCGTGCCATCGGGAGCCGGAGAGTGAATCGGTCGGGGCTGCCTGAAAGTATAGAGTTTTTATGACTGTCGGAGGTCCGGGCGCGACGTTATGACGTCACGCCCGGTACCCGGAAATAAACAAAGCCACAATCGCGGCTGTCGGCATGTGATCAGTGATTTATTTATTTTTCACAGATTTCATGCTTGTAAGCCTGGAGGAGAGATGTGGGGGGAGGGGGAAGGTCTTATTGACCCCACATCTCTCCATAAAGAGGACCTGACACAATGATTCCTATTACAGGGATGTTTACATTCCTTGTAATAGGAATAAAAGCGATCAATAAAAAAATGTAAAGTGTAAAAATAAAAAAATTAAGTAAAAAAATGTTTTTTTTTTTTTTTAAATGCCCCTGTCCCCGTTATCTCGTCCGCAGAAGCGAAACCGCATACAAGTCCCTCCCACATATGTAAACGCCATTCAAACCCCACATGTGAGGTATCGTCGCATGCGTTAGACCGTGTGCAACAATTCTTGCACTAGACCTCCTCTGTAACTCGAAAATAGTAACCTGTAAAAAATGTTAAATCATCACCTATGTACTGAAGTTTGGCGCCATTCCATGAGTGTGCACAATTTTAAAGCGTGACATGTTGGGTATCTATTTACTCGGCATAGCATCATCTTTCATATTATACAAAAAATTGGGCTAACTTTACTGTTTTTATTTTTTTTAATTCATGAACCGTTTTTTTTCCCCCCAAAAAAAACGTTTGAAAAATGTATTGTGCAAACACTGTGCGAGAATTTTTTTTTTGCAATGACAGCCATTTTATTCCCTAGGCTGTCTGCTAAAAAAAATATGTTGTTTGAGGGTTCTAGCGGAAAAAATTGTGATTTTATTTTATTTTTTTTACATGAAGGAGAGAAGTGCCAAAATAGGCCCGGTTGTCAAGTGGTTAATAGGCTGAAAGTTGAAAAAATTACTGAAGGTCTGTTTTTAAGAATGAATTAAATTGGGGTTTTTGGTTTGTGGTGCTCATATAAAGGAGAAGTATAGCCAAAGCTATTTTGGCAATACTTCTGTAGATCACAGAAGTGCATTTTGTTCCGCATTCCTGTTATTTTTTAAAATTGTTTTTTTTTTTTTCAGCCAACAAAGGGCTAATGTCCACTATTGTCTGTCACTCAGGCTCAGAGAAAGATCCCGACTATGGGCCAGATTCAGGAAAGGTTACGCTGGCGGATCGAGTGATCCGCCAGCCTAACTGTGGCTTTGAGCCGGCGTTTCTGTTTTCTGTAACCAGAAAACAAGAAACGCCGGGTTGAAGTTCTGATGCGAGCAGCGTAACTGAGTTTCGCCATCGCATCGTTACTTCAACTTAAAAATGGCGCCGGGGGCGTTCCCGCCGATTTACGCTCAAAAAATATGTTAATGAGCGAAAATCGGCAATTCACGATCGAAATCCGGCGCGACGCAATGACGATACGACGTTTCCGGACGGGATACGCGGCGCATAGATATACCTACATGGGGTTGGAGTATCCTATGTTAGGTATAGGCGTCGTCATCGCGTCGGGAAAAAAAAAAAAAAACGTCGCTTGCGTAAAACGGTCATGAATGGGAATGTGACGTCATTGACGTTCATTCACAGATTTTGGAGCATGCGCACGGGGAAGTTTTGACACTCGACGCATGCGCAGTACGTTGGCGGCGGGATCGCGCTTAGTTTAAATACTACACGCCCCGTACCCGCCCAATTTGAATTCCGCCGGCTCATTTTCGTTACGCTGCCGCAACTTTAGGAGCAAGTGCTTCGTGAATGACAGCACTTGCTGCTAAAATTTCGGCAGAGTAACGTAAATGAGAAGCGTTACTCTGGAGCAAAGATGCTCCCATCTACCTGAATCTGGCCCTATATGTTTGGGATCCACTCGGAAGCCTGGACTGGCAGCTGGTTCAGCCTCTCAGTAAATTGTTAAAAGCTTGAGCCACCCCCTTCCACAGCCCAGCACTCCAGTGAGCGCTGGAGGGGCAGAACAGAGAGCTGCTGACAGCTCTGAAAAATTCTGTTCTTGGCTGGTCCTCAAAGTTGTTCCGCACTCAGTTCTGTTGCTGTAGCATGTATGGTATGTATTATTTTAGAACATTTAAAAAAAAGTAATTGTTACAAGGTTAAAAATGCATTGTGGGAAATACTAACTTTATAACGGATTCTTCTGGTAACCTGTTATAGGAGTTGCAGTAATTAGTCACATGACAATTCATTGTTATAATGTAGAACATTTCCTGCAATATTAAAGGAGAAAGAGCAATTGTTAGATGTGAAAAATAGGGCCACCTTTTAAAATTTGATTCTGACCAACCCCTTGATATATACAGTATCTCACAAAAGTGAGTACACCCTTGACATTTTTTGTAAATATTTTTATTATATCTTTTTATGTGATAACTGAAGAAATTACACTTTTCTACAATGTAAAGTAGTAAGTGTACAGCTTGTATAACAGTGTAAATTTGCTGTCCCCTTAAAATAACTCGACACACAGCCATTAATGTCTAAACCGATGGCAACAAAGGTGATTACACCCCCAAGTGAAAATGTCCAAATTGGGCCCGATTAGCCATTTTTCCTCCCCGATGTCATGTGACTCGTTAGTGTTACAAGGTCTTCGGTGAGAATGGGGAGCAGGTGTGTTTAAATTTGGTGTTATCGCTCTCACTCTCTCATACTGGTCACTGGAAGTTCAACATGGCACCTCCATGGCAAAGAACTGTGAGAATCTGAAAAAAAGAATTGTTGCTCTACATAAAGATGGCCTAGGCTACAAGAAGATTGCCAAGACCCTGAAAGTGAGCTGCAGCACGGTGGCCAAGACCATACAGCGGTTTAACAGGACAGGTTCCACTCAGAACAGGTCTTGCCGTGGTTGACCAAAGAAGTTTAACGCACATGCTCAGCATCATATGCAGAGGTTGTCTTTATAAAATGAACGTATAAGTGCTGCCAGCATTGCTGCAGAGTTTGAAGGGATGGGGGGGGGGGGTCAGCCTGTCAGTGATCAGACCATACGCCGCACACTGCATCAAATTGATCTGCATTGCTGTCATCCCAGAAGGAAGCCTCTTCTAAAGATGGTGCACAAGAAAGCACACAAGCAGTTTGCTGAAGACCAGCAGACTAAGTCTAGGTGTGTCTTGCCTACAGTCAAGCATGGTGGTGGTAGTGTCATGCTATGGGGCTGCATAAGTGCCTCAATTACTCAGGAGCCACAGTTCATTGAGGGAACCATGAATGCCAACATGTACTGTGACATACTGAAGCAGAGCATGATCCCCCTTCCCTTCAGAGACGGAATCTCAGGGCAGTATTCCAACATGGTGAAGACTCCAAACACATCTCCAAGATGACCACTGCCTTTCTTAAGCTCAGGGTAAAGGTGATGGACTGGCCTAGCATGTCTCCAGACCTAAACCCTATTGAGCATCTATGAGGCATCCTCGAACAGGAGGTGGAGGAGCGCAAGGTCTGTAAAATCCACCAGCTCCATGATGTCGTCATGGAGGAGTGGAAGAGGACTCCAGTGGCAACCTGTGATGCCCTGGTGCACTATATGCCCAAGAGGGTTAAGGCAGTGCTGGGAAATAATGGTGGCCACACAAAATATTAACACTTTGGGCCCAATTTGGACATTTTCACTTAGGGGTGTAATGGCTGTATGTTGAGTATGTTGAGTTATTTTAAGGGGGCAGCAAATTTACACTGTTATACAAGCTGTACACTCACTACTTTACATTGTAGCAAAGTGTAATTTCTTCAGTGTTGTCACATAAAGATATATATATATATATATATATACACACACATACATTTTATATTATACATTTTTTTTTCTCAAGTGGTTAAAGCAGAGTTCCTCCCAAAAGTGGAACTTCTGCTCATTTGTCCCCACTTGTGGCTTCCTCCTCCTTCCCCGGCCAGTTGGAGAGTGCAGCGGTGCCTTGCACATGCACCGTAGGGACCGGACGTGAAGCCGTAATGCTTCACTACCGTGTTCTCTTGCCAGCATTTGCAACAACATCTGATGGAAACATCATCTGCGGTGCCGACATCGCTGGACTCCAGGACAGGTAAGTGTCCTATTGTCAAAAGCTGAAGTATGTGTGGCTGTTGGTCTGTAATTTTCGCAGGGTGGGCGGACCTCCGCTTTAATATACAGACATTTTACCCAGAGTGGTTTATTTTAAATCCTTGTGGCTAGGCAGTCAGAACTGGTTTCTTGCCTCTCTTTTTAAAATAAAAAGGGGTTTGTTTAACAATATGTTCTGCTTACTATCTAGCAACACGCATATCCTGCTGATGAACTGATGCCTTTGACGTGCCGTGGCCGAATACGTGGGCAAGAACCAAGCAGAGGAGATGTAGATGATGCGTTGGGAAAGTAAGACTCCTTTAATATTTTAACCCATTTTCACTGCATGCATAACTACCGGTATATTAAACTTTTTTTTTTCCTTTCAGCATCTGTCTTTAAAAGGGCAAGAAATCTTGTTTCAGTTTAATGGTTTAAATTTTAAAGCAATCCAGTTTTCTTACCCATGGCCTTACTCTTTGGGAAACAAGAATAAGTCCGACAACCTAATACACAGTTAACCTTCCTGGCGGTGTTCCCGAGTCTGACTCGGGGTTAGCTTTCTGTGCTACGATCGGCAACCCCGAGTCAGACTCGGGCTCGCCTCGCAGCATCCACAGAGACTGTTTACTTACCTTCTCCGTGGATCCAGCGATGCATCCGCGCTGTGTGAGCGAGCGGGTGCTCGCTCGTTTCACACAGCGTCCCCGCGCGCCGCCGATCTCCGTTCCCTGCGACATTACGACGCATGGGGACAGAGAACGGCGCCAAATTCAAAAATGTAAACAAACACTATACATACAGTACACTGTAATCTTATAGATTACAGTACTGTATGTTAAAAATACACACCCCCCATGTCCCTAGTGGTCTGCCCTGTGCACTACATGTCCTTTTATATAATAAAAACTGTTCTTTCTCCCTGCAAACTGTAGATTGCCCATAGCAACCAAAAGTGTCCCTTTATGGCAAAAATTGTTTTAGAGTAGCTAAAAAACAGCGATAATAAATCAGAATCACTTGCAGAATTTAGCGATAGCGATTTGTGGGGAAATTCGTCATAAAAAAATAATAATGACCGCAAATATTCTGCAACTGAGCAAATTTCAGTGATTTTGATTTGATTACATTATTGAATAATTTTTACTATAATTATATTATTATTTGTTATAATTTTTTATATTTATTATATTATAATTTTTAATAAAAAAAAAAAAATCATACCCGGGATGCCTATTATACTCTTGTTTGGATAGATTTAAGTGAGTTATTCCTAAGAATTACAAGCCTACAGTATAACACGCCAAATTCCCTTGCAAATAATGGTACCGCTTTCAGCACCTAAAATCTGAAAGAATCATACCGCCAGGGAGGTTAAAATACTAATGCACTATATTGTCAAAAGTATTGGGAAGTCTGCCTTAACGCCAGTGTTAATTTTCGCAGTAAATTTTGATTTAGTTTTAGTCCTGTTTTTAGTCTTCTGCAATTGTTTCAGTGATCTTTCTGTTGCCCTTAAAATCCCACCTACTTAGAGGTATTCATTTTTTCACTTGATAAAGGGATGTTGGCAGCTTCATGCCCTTACACATGAGCCAACCATTTCCACATTAAATGATTATATTCTAGCCACTGCTATCCAGATGTTGTAATAGTAATAGGTTCCTCAATGTTTTAAATCAACAGGTTCAACAGAGCATCATTTATAGTTGGGACTTCTATAAACTGTACCATAAAATTGTCTTGTAATAGGTTTATAGTTTTTCACCCTATTACTTTTCAGTAGTGCCATTACTCCAGTTAAAGTAATTGGTCGTTGTGTTTTTTTTTTTTTTTTGTACCTGATCATTTGCATACATTTGTCTGTGATCACACAAACCAATTCTTATACACTTAATGGGATTCTTTTTTACCAAAAAACTTGTAGCAGAATACATTTCGGCTTAAATTTATGACAAAATTTGATTTATTTTTCGATTGAATTTCTTTTAAAATAGAATTTCCGCTCTTTTTTTCCACTTATATTGCAAAAATAAGTATGTGGGAAGTACTGCGCTGCTAGAGATCAATAGAAGGAATGAGCTGCTAGACACTGCTAATCGAAAAAAAAGCAAGGAATGGATCTGTGTAGTAAAGTGTAGCGCTAATAAGTTACCTCATGTGTGTGATCATCAAGGTAAAAAGTAATGAATATAAAGTGACAATGGTAAGATATGCAAATACCGTACAAAAAGTGCTAAGAAAACAAAAAACAATAGATGTCCATAAACATCAAAGTGATAATGTCCAAATAGAATTGGAAATGTCGGTCAAATTTTGGCTTGGTGTATGGACGTGGTACCGAAGCAAGGTAGTGTCCAAAGGTGAAAACTCCTTAATATAAGTGAAGAAATCCCACCACCGTGAAGATTGAAAGCTTACCAGAAGCTATGGACTCATAGAAACGTATATTCCTAGAGTCACAACAGCTTGATGATCAGTGTGGACTGGAACAAGGTCTCATCAGGGTACAGGATAATCACCGATGGCTCTGGTGGAACTATCTTGTCGCCGATGTGTTAGTCACTCGAGATGATGAGTCTTAAGACTGTGTGGTTAATGCTCCATAGAGGTTTACGAAGGGTTGAGAGAAAGAGAAGGA
Source organism: Rana kukunoris (assembly GCA_029574335.1). NCBI lineage: Eukaryota > Metazoa > Chordata > Amphibia > Anura > Ranidae > Rana > Rana kukunoris. Next base: position 102,730,103 of record CM056055.1, on the reverse strand, counting down.
GGAAGCAACATAGTGTGATATCGCAAGGATATAAAAATTAATAAGTAATGCACTTACATATTGGTGAAGATATGGCGCATAAAAGAATGTACAGTGGCAGCAGTAAGTGTCGTCCCTGACGCGTTTCATGTAAATACACGTTATCAAAGGGTATCAATATACAGTGGCCACTCCGAATATATACAGAAATACACCCCATAATGAGAGTCCAACTCACGTGTTGTGATGAGCGCCGTGCGTTGTTACTTTCAGATGAGAGCAGGGATGGCATGGCAGCATGCGTTCCAAGTCTCAATGTGGTGATGGTGTGCGAGGTGTGCGACGCATATAGGAGAAAGAGATGCGTTTCAATGAAGGGGACGGAGACCAGACTGGAACGGACGTGCCATCGAATCAAACAGCTAACGAGGACGTGCGTTTCAACATCCAAAGCCGGATACTGTGCTGTGAGCAGCGCGTATATGGCCACGCCCACATGCGACGCGCCAGCGTCGAAACGACCGGAACTGAAGTTGTGCGTTCCAGCCCTCGGCGCTAGGCGGTTGTGTGCGTTCCAAGCAGCCAGTGATGCTGCACAAGCGACGCTATCTCGTGACACCAATATTACAACGCCGACAGCAATGATGAAGCCTTTGGAAGTTTGGCCTGCTCAAAATTGAGCACCAGGTCTAAACGATATAGGTCAAAAGACTCCATCACAGCAAAAGCAAACAGATTAAAAAAATAATTGATTGCTAAATAATAAAATGCATTAAAGACATGTATGAAAACTTTAAAATATGAGATAAAAACATAGCATTCTATGGCGGTACAGATAATATACCACCTAATAGCGAGATATAGAGTCAGATACACTGTATAAACTGAAATTCACTGTAAATGGGTGGAAAATATATTACAGGTAGGTATACAATACCCGGAAACATAGGTTGGACTCTCAAACTGGGAAGGTTAAAGTGAGCCCAACAATATATTGTAATATATATAATCTCATATGCAATGTAAATGGTTAAAATAAACATAACATGAAATGGTATGTATGAAAGAATTGTTAAAATATGAAAATTAGCGTACTAGCCATTGATACATCAATGGAAAATGACGACGATGAGCAAAAATTAAGAAAAGGCATAAAATTGGGTTTACCACAGGAAAAATTTAATAGGATAGCCTCAGGACTTGTCTATGAATGAATTAATGTCCCAATCAACATTTAAACCAAAAGGCTGGTAAGACTGGAGTTCAAAAATCCAAAAAGTTTCTAGGCGTGACACGCCCCTAGTCCTAGCTCCACCTCTCCATGGAGCTATGTACTTATCAATGATTACAAATTCGGTACCTGTAGGGTCTCTGTTGTGACACTGCCTATAATGCCTAGGGACTGTGTGGTCGGTGTCGCCTCCCCCTTGATAAAAGCAATATGTTCGCCAACACGAACTGAAAAGGTCCTGATCGTGCGGCCGACATATTGTTTGCCGCAAGGACAAGTAATGAGGTAGACAATATAATTAGTTTCACACGTGCAAAATTGCTTGATCTCGTACCGTTTATGAGTTGTAGTGGAAGCAAATTGCGTAGTCTTACGTCTACCTAATGCGTTGTGTTGGCATACTTTGCATTTTTTGCATGGAAAAAAACCCACTAGATCGTGAAAAAAAAGTTCTAACTGGCGGATTGATAATGTTGGGTGCAATCCGGGTTTGTAATGAAGATGCTCCTCTATAGACTACTTTGGCGCGTTCTGGCAGTAAGGGACTGAGTACGTTGTCATTCTTCAAAATGCCCCAATATTTGTTGATAATATTCTTAACTTGCTTGTGTTGAATAGAATACGATGTTGTCAAAGCAAATTTAAAACTCATCGGCTAGGGGCTTAGGTTTGGCTACGGTTAGCGATGATCTATCGGTTGACAATGCTCTCTGAATTTCAAAGTCAACGTCGCCAACTGAGTATCCCTTGTCAATGAACCGTTTTTTGAGCATATCCGCTTGTAGCAAAAAGGATTTGCTGTCAGTGCAGTTTCACCGTAATCTAAGGAACTGACTCCGGGGGACAGAACGAAGCCAGGAACTGTGGTGGCAACTGTCCGTAGGGATAAACCCATTCCGGTCGGTTGTTTAAAATAAGTCTGGAAGTGAAACTTCCGGTTGACCAGTTCTATTTCTAAATCTAGAAAATGTATCTTGCTAGAACTGAACTGCCCCTATCATTCATATTGAGATCTCCAAAGAACGACTTCAGTGTATCAGAGTTGCCGCTCCATAGGAGAAGGATGTCGTTCATTAAACCAAAAGTAATTATGTTTCGTGGCAAATTCCAAGAGTTCAATAATGTACTCGCATTGGAAAGGGGCGAGAGATGGATCATGGTTCAAGTAATGTTGGACGGCTGCAATCCCTAATTGGTGGGGTATACATGTATAGAGGGAGGCCACATTTACCGTGGCCAGTATGTAGTAACCCTGAACATTTATACTCTCCAACAAACGTATAGTGTCGCCTATGTCTTTAAGAAACGACTGTTTTTTTTTTTTAACTAAATGTTGTAAATAGTAATCTATATATTGGCCTATACGTGATGTGACGGAGTCGATACCGCTCACAATAGGACGTCCAGGTGGTTGGGTGGGATGTTTATGAATTTTAGGTATAAGGGGAGCTTTTGGTATTAGAAAAAGGGATTTTTAAATACAGCTTACCTGTAAAATCCTTTTCTTGGAGTACATCATGGGACACAGAGCGGCATATTCATTACTATATGGGTTATATGGAGTACCTTCAGGTGTGGACACTGGCAATCTCAAACAGGAAGTCCCCTCCCTATATAACCCCCTCCCCTAGAGGGAGTCCCTCAGTTTTGTAGCAAGCAGTATGCCTCCCAAAAATGTTCCCCAAAAGAGGGGTGGGAGCTCTGTGTCCCGTGATGTACTCCAAGAAAAGGATTTTACAGGTAAGCTGTATTTAAAAATCCCTTTTTCTTTCTCGTACATCACGGGACACAGAGCGGCATATTCATTACTATATGGGATGTCCGAAAGCAATGCTTTAATGAGGGGAGGGAGACATCTTCTCAAACGAGATTTAATTTAGAGGTATACTCAAATAATAATAATAATTCCAACTTAGTCAAGAAAAAAACTTTTTTTTTTTTTTTTTTTCTTTTTTACAACCAAGGGTGCCCCTGATCCTGAGGATCTTAAACTGCAGCCTGTAGTACTGCCTGTCCAAAGGCAGAATCTGCATTCCTTCTCACGTCTAGTTGATAAAACTTTGTAAACGTGTGGACTGATGACCACGTCGCCGCCTTGCATATCTGAGCCATAGAGATCTGATGGTGTGCTGCCCAGGAGGCGCCCATGGCCCTGGTAGAATGGGCCTTTACCGACAAAGGAGGAGGCAACCTCTTCAAATCGTAGGCCTGAATGATTAATTGTCTAATCCATCTCGAGATGGTGGATTTTGTAGCTGCCTGCCCCTTCTTGGGGCCCTCTGGTAGAACGAACAACACATCTGTTTTCCGGATCTTTTCTGTAGCTTTAAGATAGGCCTTCATGGCCCGGACAATATCCAAGGTATGCAGCAACCCCTCCTTTCTAGATGTGGGTTTCGGAAAGAAGGATGGAAGTACCAAATCCTGGTTCAAGTGAAAATTGGATATAACCTTTGGTAGAAAGGAAGGATGGGGCCGGAGAACTGCCCTGTCCTTATGTAGAACGAGATATGGTTCCTTACACGATAAGGCTGCTAACTCTGACACTCTCCTGGCCGAAACTATGGCGACCAAGAATACCAACTTTCTTGTCAGTAAAACTAAAGGAATCTCAGCCAACGGCTCAAAGGGTTGTTTCTGTAGAGTGGACAGGACAAGATTTAAGTCCCATGGACAAATTGGTGACTTGACAGGAGGATTAATACGCAAGACCCCCTGTATGAAGGTCTTTACCAGCGAGTGGGTGGCCAGCGGCCTCTGAAACCACACTGACAGAGCTGAAATCTGTCCCTTGATTGTGCTTAATGCCAGGCCTTTATCCACTCCTAGCTGGAGAAAACTTAACACCCTATCAATGGTATATTTGCGGGAATTCCATCTTTTGGATTCACACCAGCCTACGTAGTTCCTCCACACCCTGTAATAAATCACCCTGGAGGCCGGCTTTCTAGCCCTAATCAGGGTAGGAATTACCTGCCTAGACAGACCTCTACCCCTGAGAATCAGGGATTCAGCCTCCAGGCCGTCAAATTTAGACGTTGTAATGTAGGGTGGAGGATCGGGCCTTGTGAGAGTAGGTCTGGTCGTAGAGGAAGAGTCCAAGGGTCTCCCACTGCCATCTTCAGGACTAGTGAGTACCATGTCCTCCGGGGCCAAGCTGGAGCTACTAGAATGACTGGCTTGTGCTCCACTCTGATCCTGCGCAACAGGCGAGGAAGTAACTGTAGCGGAGGGAATGCATATAGAAGTTTGAATTGATGCCAAGGGCAAACCAACGCATCGGTTCCGCAGGCCATAGGGTCCCTCGCTCGAGACACGAGCCTGTCTGGTTTCTTGTTGAACCTGGATGCCATTATATCTACGTCTGGCATTCCCCACTTCTGGCAGATTGTCTGAAAGACCTGGGGATGCAGAGACCACTCCCCTGGCGACAGAATCTGGCGACTTAAGAAGTCTGCCTGCAGGTTGTCCACTCCGGGAATGAATATCGCCGAAATGCAGGGTACATGAACCTCTGCCCACTGAAAAATCAAGCTCACCTCCCTCTGAGCGGCCTGACAAACATACAGCGACCCCAAACTTAGTTTGCCAGCTTCCAACCTGTTGCAAAAAGGGGGATTTCTTGGCTTAACAGAAAGGCATTGGAACAAAGTCCAGCATGTACTACCCCTCTTCCGCCACCGGGAGTCACTGTTCTGCCGCTCTGCGTCCTCTCCCTTTGAGATCAGCCTCAGACTGAGCACTGACAATGCCTGCTGATCTATAACAGCACAAGGCGCGCCCCTGTATGACGCTGCAGGCACGCCCCCCCCCCCGCCCTCCCCTCCGAACGGCGCGAAAAACGTCTATAAGACGTGCGCGCGCACGCGCGCATGCCGGAGCAGGAAGAACATGGAGGAGCCGCGCTGCTGGAGACCCAGGACTGCAGTACCAGGCGGCAGATTCAAACCCCCGGCCAGGTAGGACTCTCCAAAAGGCCCCATAGGGATCCTTACCAGTCCTAGGAAGAAAGCAGCAGGTAGCTAGCAACACAATTCTTTAGACAGGGGAACCTAGTGATGGGGGAAATGGGATCATCCTGTCTTTCTCAGACATAGTGAGCAAGGTTGCCAATGCAGAGCATACTTAGGCTACCCCCCTTTTAGGTTACCCCGGAGAGCCTGCTGTCGAACCAAGTCCCGCAGGCTCCCCTCTTACCTGCTCCATGCTGCAGGATGTTTGTAGCCAAACGATCCAATCTTCTCCCATCTCCGTGGGTAGCGTAATAGACCTTCAGGCCCTGGGGTCCTATGAAGGTACCCACTGTCCTGGACCTATATAGCACCCTGGCAAACAGGAACTTATGGTCTTTATGAACACCAAGTCCTGGGCCCAGGGTCCAGCCCTCCAAAGAGGAGCATTATAGGCAAAACCCCACGGTTTGGGGCCCGGGTACTGTCCACTTTGGCCTGAGGCTCTTTGGACAGATCCGGTTAGCCCGCCCTTAATCCCAAGGATGTGGAGCAAAGCTATTCCGTGACCAACACCTAAGACACTGGCGAAAAAACTGAGGGACTCCCTCTAGGGGAGGGGGTTATATAGGGAGGGGACTTCCTGTTTGAGATTGCCAGTGTCCACACCTGAAGGTACTCCATATAACCCATATAGTAATGAATATGCCGCTCTGTGTCCCGTGATGTACGAGAAAGAAATGCCTTTTCTTTTTTGTTCAAAATTTTAGAATCAGCCTTTATTGACAAGGGCTTGTAGCTGTTTTTTATATGTATTGGTGGGATTGTTAGGAATCTCTTTATATGTGTCTGAGTCATTCAGAATATGGTACATTTCCGTTTCGTAATGAGATTTGTCTAAAATGACAATGCCACCGCCTTTGTCGGCGGGGCGTATCACCAGGTCTTTTTGTTCACACAGGGACTTGAGACCGGCGTTTGACAAAGAAGGTGCATGAGGTGACTTCACAGACAGTTTAGAAAGATCTCTCAAGACACAATCCTTGAAGATCTTAACGGACGGTGCTACCGCGACTGATGGATTAAAAAGCGATGGGTTGGAAAGCCCAGAATGCACCGTACCTGACATTGCCGCCCGATCTTCATAATTTTGTGTGTTCGAAATCAAATATCTCTGGATTTTGATTTTGCGTATATATTTTTGAATGTCGACAAAGGTCTCAAACGTATTCAAATTTTTAGGAGGAGCAAATTTGAGGCCCTTGTCGAGTACTGATAGTTCAACTGATGTGAGTACCCTGTTACTAAGGTTAAAAACACCCTGACCCTTCACACTCTTCTTCGTTTTCCTCTTCCTTAGATTACGGTGAAACTGCACTGACAGCAAATCCTTTTTGCTACAAGCGGATATGCTCAAAAAACGGTTCATTGACAAGGGATACTCAGTTGGCGACGTTGACTTTGAAATTCAGAGAGCATTGTCAACCGATAGATCATCGCTAACCGTAGCCAAACCTAAGCCCCTAGCCGATGAGTTTTAAATTTGCTTTGACAACATCGTATTCTATTCAACACAAGCAAGTTAAGAATATTATCAACAAATATTGGGACATTTTGAAGAATGACAACATACTCAGTCCCTTACTGCCAGAACGCGCCAAAGTAGTCTATAGAGGAGCATCTTCATTACAAACCCGGATTGCACCCAACATTATCAATCCGCCAGTTAGAACTTTTTTTCACGATCTAGTGTTTTTTTTTCCATGCAAAAAATGCAAAGTATGCCAACACAACGCATTAGGTAGACGTAAGACTACGTATTTTGCTTCCACTACAACTCATAAACGGTATGAGATCAAGCAATTTTGCACGTGTGAAACTAATTATATTGTCTACCTCATTACTTGTCCTTGCGGCAAACAATATGTCGGCCGCACGATCAGGACCTTTTCATTTCGTGTTGGCGAACATATTGCTTTTATCAAGGGGGGGTGACACCGACCACACAGTCCCTAGGCATTATAGGCAGTGTCACAACAGAGACCCTACAGGTACCGAATTTGTAATCATTGATAAGTACATAGCTCCATGGAGAGGTGGAGCTAGGACTAGGGGCGTATCACGCCTAGAAACTTTTTGGATTTTTGAACTCCAGTCTTACCAGCCTTTTGGTTTAAATGTTGATTGGGACATTAATTCATTCATAGACAAGTCCTGAGGCTATCCTATGGTCCCTCTTCAATTTTTCCTGTGGTAAACCCAATTTTATGCCTTTTCTTAAATTTTGCTCATCATCGTCATTTTCCATTGATGTATCAATGGCTAGTATGCTAATTTTCATATTTTAACAATTCTTTCATACATACCATTTCATGTTATGTTTATTTTAACCATTTACATTGCATATGAGATTATAGATATTACAATATATTGTTGGGCTCACTTTTACCTTCCCAGTTTGAGAGTCCAACCTATGTTTCCGGGTATTGTATACCTACCTGTAATATATTTTCCACCCATTTACAGTGAATTTCAGTTTATACAGTGTATCTGACTCTATATCTCGCTATTAGGTGGTATTTTATCTGTACCGCCATAGAATGCTATGGTTTTTATCTCATATTTTAAAGTTTTCATACATGTCTTTTTGAATGCATTTTATTTTTTAGCAATCGATTATTTTTTTAATCTGTTTGCTTTTGCTGTGATGGAGTCTTTTGACATATATCGTTTAGACCTGGTGCTCAATTTTGAGCAGGCCAAACTTCCAATGGCTTCATCATTGCTGTCGGCGTTGTAATTTTGGTGTCACGAGATAGCGTCGCTGGCTGCATCACTGGCTGCTTAGAACGCACACAACCACCTAGCGCCGAGGGCTGGAACGCACAACTTCAGTTCCGGTCGTTTCGACGCTGGCGCGTCGCATGTGGGCGTGGCCGTATACACGCTGCTCACAGCACAGTATCCGGCTTTGGATGTCGGAACGCACGTCCTCGTTAGCTGTTTGATTCGATGGCACGTCCGTTCCAGCCTTGTCTCCGTCCCCTTCATTGAAACGCATCTCTTTCTCCTATATGCCTCGCACACCATCACCACATTGAGACTTGGAACGCATGCTGCCATGCCATCCCTGCTCTCATCCGGAAGTAACAACGCACAGCGCTCATAACAAAACGTGAGTTGGACTCTCATTATGGGGTGTATTTCTGTATATATTCGGAGTGGCCACTGTATATTGATACCCTTTGATAATGTGTATTTACATGAAACACGTCAGGGACGACTTTACTGCTGCCACAGTACATTCTTTTATGCGCCATATCTACACCAATATGTAAGTGCATTACTTATTAAATTTTTATATCCTTGCGATATCACACTATGTTGCTTCCTCCTTCTTCTCTTTCTCTCAACCCTTCGTAAACCTCTATGGAGCATTAACCACACAGTCTTAAGACTCATCATCTCGAGTGACTAACACATCGGCGACAAGATAGTTCCACCAGAGCCATCGGTGATTATCCTGTACCCTGATGAGACCTTGTTCCAGTCCACACTGATCATCAAGCTGTTGTGACTCTAGGAATATACGTTTCTATGAGTCCATAGCTTCTGGTAAGCTTTCAATCTTCACGGTGGTGGGATTTCTTCACTTATATTAAGGAGTTTTCACCTTTGGACACTACCTTGCTTCGGTACCACGTCCATACACCAAGCCAAAATTTGACCGACATTTCCAATTCTATTTGGACATTATCACTTTGATGTTTATGGACATCTATTGGTTTTTGTTTTCTTGGCACTTTTTGTACGGTCTTTGCATATCTTACCATTGTCACTTTATATTCATTACTTTTTACCTTGATGATCACACACATGAGGTAACTTATAAGCGCTACACTTTACTACACATATTGCAAAAATAAGAAAAGGAGTTCTGAATAAATGCCACCAAAAAAAGCTCTATTTTTGTGAATAGTACAGCATGGCATTTGTCATTGAAAGTGCCAAAGCACTAAAAGCTTAAAATTGGTCTGGGAAGGAAGGGGGCCAAAGTGCTCAGTATTGAGGTGGTTAATAAGTGTGTGTGATGTTGTGTGTGTTTTTTTTTTTTTTTTTATATATAGCATTTTCAGGATTCAGCTTTTTTTCTGTTTTAGCCAATGGAAAACCAATTACTAGGAAGTGTAGAAGCAAGAAATTCCATGAAAAATGCACGTTGTGCACTTTCTGGCATTCCTATTGAAGTTTATAGGGGCCCAAAAATGCTGACTCGGCCTCATGGAGAGACTCGTGTACATTTTTTGAGTGACAAGCTGCAAGACCATGCTCCGGTGAACAGGCACAATTGACAATCACAATATAATGTGACTTGTGATGTTGAGTCTTCTTTGGGAAATATGCTTCACATTGCTAAGATGTGAATGGGGCCTTTTAAACCTTCAATATGTTATTGTGCTGGCTTTACAAATATCTATAAATGATTTTGAGTGTTACATTTATGTCTCCAAAAGGTCTGCAGACAAAGTTGTTTTAGTAGGTGAACAAATATGTTGCGCTTAAAGCGGATCTCCACCCTAAAGTGAACATCCGCTGATCGGAACCCCCCCCCCCCCTCCGGCATCACATTTGACACCTTTCAGGGGGGAGGGGGGTGCAGATACCTGTCTAAAGACAGGTATCTGCACCCACTTCCGGCCCGCAGTCTCTGGCAAAAGACGGGCTTTTCCCATTGTGTGCTGGGAACTCTCGGCTCCCAGCACACAGCGGGAGCCAATCGCCGGGCGCAGCGCGACTCGTGCATGCGCCGTAGGGAACCGGGCAGTGAAGCCAGAGCGCTTCACTTCCTGGTTCCCTCACCGTGGATGGAGGGGGGAGCAGCAGGGAGACGAGCGATCGCTCGTCCTCTGCTGCGGACGCCGCTGGACTCCAGGACAGGTAAGTGTCCTAATATTAAAAGTCAGCAGCTGCAGTATTTGTTGCTGCTGGCTTTTAATATTTTTTTTGGGTGAACCATCCGCTTTAAATAAAATAAACAGAAAATAAATGATATAAACAAGTGAGTCCAAGCAGTGGTTTTCAGAGGTAGATTCTCCAAAGGCGATGACAGGAAATTACACCATCGCTCAGTTGTTTGTCTCTGCTGGGATTTAGTTAAAGGGGTTGTAAAGGATAATTTTTTTTTTTTTTTTTTTATTTAAATAACAAATATGTTATACTTTGCCTCCACTGTGCAGCTCGTTTTGCACAGAGTGGCCCTGAACCTGGTCTTCTTGGGGTCCCTCGGCTGTCTCGGCTCTAACCCCCTTAATGGGCGCTCTCTTCCATGGAGGTTAGTTCTTGCGAGAGCGCTCCCCTGATACAGCCACTGCCTATAGCCGCTCACTGTATCACTTGACCCCACCCCCCGGCGTGCCAAGTCAATGGTTGCGCTGCTATCAATCTATTTATCTAGCCAATCAACGGCCAGACTGAGCACAGAAGAGGACGTCGGGGGCCAGCGCAGCAGGTGAACGGGCTCAGGTAAGTAAAACGGGGGGGGGGGGGGGGCTGGGGGGCCGTAACTGTCAGTTGTTTTTGATGATGGTGAAAAAACGTGAACCTTTTACAACCCCTTTTTAATCTTGCTTTATTTCATGTCATTGCCTAGAAATATGAGCTAAACTGCTCCCTATTGTTTTCAAAATTGAACAGACAAATTTGCATTTGTGTGGTTTTTATATTACCCTTATAAATGGCTTCTTTATTTTTTCATTTTGCAGATTTTCTCTTACTTTAATTGATACTTTGGATACTCTAGTGGTAAGTTGTACTATGTGTCTGTAACTTGGTCTGTTTCCAGATAGAATACGTCCCGATGATTGTGTGTGTGTGTGTGTGTTTTTTTTTTTTCTTTCTTTCTTTCTGTATATGCTGTTGAATGGGTCGTGTCTTTGTCAAATTTCAGAGCTACTGACCATATGTGCATATCAGAATTTCTCAGCAGCATCCTTTTTTTTTTTTCTTAGGTGCTAAACAAAACCCAAGACTTTGAAGATGCTGTCCGAAAAGTAATTCATGATGTTAACTTGGATAATGATATTGTGGTTTCTGTATTTGAAACAAACATTCGAGTTTTGGGGTAAGTGTATATTTCCAAGATTTCCTACAGCAATATTTGATGTCATTTATATTATCATAAATGCAGCGTGAGCTGGAACAACCTCCCAAGCTGCTCTGAAACTGTGGCAGAAAAATTATGGCGCTGCCATTTTGTAAAGATATAGAAGAGGATTAGTGATCTATAATCGAAATATAATTTTGGCTTATTTGAGCTTTTAGTTTTGAAATAATTACTGTATATTAAACAGCATATTAAACACAGCGGGATAACAGCGATCCACGTTATTTTCTAACACTTTGGCTCCATTCATGCTTGGCGTTTCCAGAATGAGCGACGGCGCACAGTTTTGCTGCCTGTTTCCGAAATATATTACATATGTTTGTCACAGTTGCGGTGCCATAGTTGGCAAATGTGCATTTTATCACATAGCATGCAGTGAAAAAATGCTCCACACCCAAAAAGGTTCCTTGTCCTGTGTAGGGAAACCCACTATAGTGAATAGGCTGCCCTAAGACCCCATTCACACCTGAGCGTTTTGTAGCTTGAAGCCTGAAACTACAGAACGCTGGAGGTGAAAAAAACAATTATTCTCTATGGAGATGGTTCACATCTCCACTACAAAACGCCTGAAGCCAGAAGTTCAAAAAGGCCTGAAGCTCAAACAAGTTTTGGGACTTTTTTTAGGCAGATTCGGGCGTTTTTCTGCTTTTAACATTGGTGACCCTAGACCTGTCCAAAATCGCGGTAAAAACGCAGCAGAAATCGCGGCAAGTCGCAGTAAAAAAAAAACGCTGCAAATATTGCGGCAATGTGTTAAACACACCGCAAAATCGCGGCAAAACGATACGCTCAGGTGTGAATGCAGCCTTAGCGCGACAAGTGGAAACGCGCAAAACGTGAGCAGGAACACAGTTACAAATAGAAGAAAAAAAATGGAAGTTGGTTGCTTTGCACAATTTCACTTCACTTTGTTCTGCTTTATCATAAATCATCCCCAGTAATCAACAATGTTTTGACTAAATTGAAATAAAGTAGAGTTCAGTTTTTAGCTTTGCTGAAAAAAAAAAATATTTTAGGAATAATTTTTTATTTATTTTTTTAAAGCCACACATTAGTGTAATTTGCAGTGCCGATTTCATTGCGACTTCATTTAAAAGAAGTCTATGCAAGTCGAAATGGAATGGGTAAAATGTAGTGCAGGAGCCTTTTTTTATCTCTGAGACGTGAGTCACAGCGATGTGCATGGTTCCATTGCTGCCAATGGGATGCGACTTGTCATACGAACTGTCACATTGCATGACAAGTTGCACCGGTCTTAACGAGGGCTTAGTAAGTCTCCATTCATACCTGGGCGTTTTGTAAATGTGGGCAGAATCGGAGCGATTCTGCCCACGAGTTCAAAATGCTCTATCAAACGTCAAATCGCACAATGCAAATTTCAGATGCCATTCATTCATTTCAATGGCACCTAAAAACGCAGTGTGGCTTTGCTGCAATTGATGTGCTGTAATCTGCATCACACAAAGGTTGTCGCCCAAAAGAAGCGCCTGATAATTTTTTCGGGCAGCAAGCATTACACAATGTGGTTTGCCGCGATTGCAGCGCAATTTAAAGGCCCAGAACTGCAAAGTGCCTTTAGATCGCTCCGACGATCCCCGCTGAGCAGGCAGATGACAGGTCCGACCTGTCAGAGCACCGCTATGCTCAATGAGGGATTGGATGAAGACTGACCGTAGAGTCTGTTTTCCTCCGATCCGTCAGACGGATGGAAAATAGGGTTTCCATCCGGCAGACTTTAACATGTCGGCAGACATGTTACCGCTGATGTCCGTCGCACCATAGACCACAGAGCGTCTGTCAGGTCCGATTAAAAAACTGACTGGCGTACCTGAATGGTCCGCCAATGTGAAAGAGGCCTAAAAGTTCCTTGTATACACAGATGAATAGTGGTGCATATAATATAAGGCAACAGTGAACACAACTAAACCTAGCACAGTAGAGCAATCTTAAAACAAAGTACTAAAAGATACCACATGTCTCACTCATTATTATTCCCTCAAAATAGGTGGTTTATTATTTTATGAGGGTGCAGAGGGTCATGCACATCAATAAGGGGAAAAGGGGGTTCCTTTTCACCCCCCTCAGTATAACCTGTCTGGCTGTACTTTCTCACAACTGAGTGTGTGTGTGTGTGCGCGCGCATATGATGCCCTTTACTGTTTGATGGTGGAGATTTTGTATGTGGGTGAACCTGCGCAGTATTTATCAGTATTTATTCCTACATTTCAGTGGTCTCCTTGGTGGACACTCTGTTGCTCTGATGCTGAAAGAAAAAGAACAAATGACTTGGTACAATGATGAACTCCTGCATATGGCTAAAGAGCTTGGCTACAAACTCCTTCCAGCTTTCAACACTACAAGTGGTCTTCCTTATCCAAGAGTATGTCTAAGTATTCAGAAAACTGTATGATGGCTAATCCATCTGCACTGGTTTAAAATGAGTCTACATATTTTAATTTAACGCATTTTAAACAATGGTATTTTAATAGCATTATTAAGTGTGCATGTTTCAGTTGAAACTGACATATTTTTGTTTCCTTTTATTGTTAGAGTGCTGCTCTAACAGTAAGGGCCTGTTCACACCATAGAAACGCAGTCCAGATGCTTTTCTACATGCACATGCACGTTTTTTGGTGTGTTTTTGATGCAGTCCAGTGCATTTTCCTCCCGTATTTATTTATTTATTTATTTTTCTCTTAACCTTAAATAAGGACATGTGTGTTTTTTCAGTGTGCTTTTGGTGCATTTTACAGCGTTGCTGAAACTGCAAGCACTGGTGTGAACTATGCCATTGAAAACGATATACTGTTTTTGATGCAGAAGAATACCATGCAACGCAAAGTGTATTTTTTATTTATTACAGGTATTTATTTTTTATTTTTTGCACCAACAATCTTTTTAGCACTTCTGTTCACATCAATGCCTGCCCTTCATGAAACCTATTCTAAGATCCCTATATCGCATACACACACACACTAGGGCCAGATTACACGGGAGCAAAATAACATGAGCAGGTGTTTGGAGTGTGGGAGGAAACCAGAATTCCCAGAGGAAACCTTTACAAGGAGAAAATGCAAACTCCATGCAATTGTTGTCCTGGTCCTCTGCTGCAAGGCAGGAGTGATGGCTGCTAAGCCACAGTTTTTTTTTTTTAACAACAAGGTTGGACTTTATTGAATCAAAAAAAATTTGAAAGACATATAAGACATCAGAGTACAGTACATGCATAGTAGGACGGATATAACACATAGGAAAAGCATTACAGGTCGAATTCAGATTCACCTAGAACATGTAACAGCCGGGTGGAAACAATTCATCTACAGGACATACTTCCCAGTGAGAGAGAGAGGAGGGGAAGGGGGAAGAGAAGGGGAAGAGAGGGAGTAGAAAGGGGGAGGGGGAGAGGAAGCGGGAGGGGGCAGGGAGAGGCAGGGGAACCCAACACACACCACCAAATACGGAGCCAGCTCTATCATAGAGGATCAATCCATGGCCCCCACACCCGTTCAAACTTCAAAGGACAACCCCCTGGTCAGGTACGTCATTTTATATATAGGAAGGGTAGCGTTGACCGCATCCATCCACATTCCCAGAGTGGGGGGATTCCTAGATGTCCATTTAACCAGAATAACCTTCTTGGCGTAGTAAAACAGTAGTGACAGCAACAGCTTGGTGAACCTAGGCCTCTGCTCATCATCCTGCACCCCCAGCAGAGCCAGCTCCAGGGAAACCGGAAGACTAAGATGGAGGCGGACATTAACAGTCTCAAAAACTGCGGACCAAAAGTCTGTCAGTTTGGGGCATGACCAGAACATGTGAATATATGTACCCTCAGAGGTACAACGTCTAGGGCAGTTCGGGGAACGTTGCGGATATATCCCATCTCTGAGGTGTAAAGTACGCCCTGTGCAAGAACTTAGTTTGTATTAACTTATCCCTAGATGAGATCACCAATTTATAACTATCCTCAAAGCAATCATCCCACGTCTCCCTATCCAAGGACGGAACATCTCCCACCCACTTCCTCCATAGGGAGTCCATCTTAGGGGAGTCTTTGGTAAGGAGTGTCAGGTACAAGGAGGATAAGGTCTTTGACAAAGAGCTCTGAGCTAGGAGATCCTCCACAGCATCGGCCCGAAGCACAGGCTGGATGGGGAACTGAGCCCTGAAGGCATGCCGCAGCTGGAGGTAACGGAAGAGCATCCAGGGCGGCAGGCCAAAGCGCCCCACCAAATCCTGAAAGGACAGCAAAGATCCCCCCTCCACAATATCTCGTAGCACCTTGACTCCCCAGCGGGCCCACAACTGTGGGTCCGGCAAGGAGCGAAAGTGGGCGAGCGCAGGATTCCCCCACAGCGGGGTGAATGGGGACCAATGACCTGGGGACAAAAAGCGATGCCTGGCCACGCCCCACACCCGAAGCGTAGTCCTCGTCGGACCCGGCAGCATGGGGTACGGAGAGGGTCCTCTATAAAGCAGATTACTCAGTTCAGTAAGAGACCCTACAACCGCCGCCTCGAGGCACACAGCCGCATTAGCCCTGGACTGTTCAAACCACCAGCGTGCCGTAACCAGTGCGGCCGCCCAGTAGTAGATCAGCAGGTTGGGCAGAGCCAACCCCCCAAAGCTAACAGGCAGCTGAAGCTAAGCCACAGTTTTAGTTATTTATTAGGGCTGGGGAAATTAAAGATTAGTTCCTCGATTAATCTTTAATTTTTTTGATCAATCAAAATTCTTGACGTCACCGTACAGCCTGGACAGTGAGACTTGCCCTGCTGGATGCGAGCAAACTGCACCCATTGGATTGAGGTATCTTTGGAGCAGGAGAATGCATCAGGCTCCATCAGGGGAAGGGGGCAAAAATAACCATCGTTTTCCTGTCCTAAGCAGTTTTGTGCAGACAATTCTTTGTGTATCGGCAACAACTGTTCCATGTGAAAGACTGTTCAGTTCTTCAGGGTATATTGTCAATAAAATGCAATCATGTCTGCTTCCAGAAAATGTAAACAATCTGGTATGTCTGCGTGACTGGCTAAAGTGATGCCTACTTGCCTACTATAAAGTGACTGACTGTCAATATACTAGATACGTTTTATAATTAAAGTTAAACTAACTTTCTAAGTTTTTCCTAAAGTTAAATAAGAAAACATTACTTACGTCAGTGCTACAGTTTGAATTTAAAATGTATTTGTGTGAACTGTGAAGTTAAGTCATGGATTGTGACAACTAACTAGTGTCGGGTGATTGTATATAGTGTATACCACATTTACCACTGACTAATGCAGAGTTGCAATGCAAGGAGATCAGCTTAAAGTAGTTGATCTGTAAGTGCGTTTATAATTAATCAGAATTAGTCGATTAATCAAAAAAAAAAAAACGATTAATCGAACACGAAAATTTTAATCAGTAACAGCCCTATTATTTATTTATTTTTATCATCAATAAGTGACACCCCCTTTGAACTTGGATCATGGTGTGAACAAAATTATAATCCCCTCGCATCCGTAACATACGCCCCTGTTTATTGACCATAGGACAGTATAGTGTATATATCATGTATGTATACACTTTATTTTATTTTTATGCAACCGTATTGATTTTTGGAAAGTTTTACATTTATAAATATTTTGTCCATGTGTCTTCTCCTGCTTATAAGACACAACTAGTTTTTCATAAAACCTTTCATCTTTTTGCATCTTGGGAAAAAAGCATATGCAAATTTGGAGACAAATTTTGTGAGCAGAGTTGCTTAAAACCTGAAAAATGTGGTATGGTCCTAAAAGGGAGACTTGCCTCCAATCATGAAGGTATTAGAATTTAATTATTTCCCTAATTCATTCCTGCAAGGTGAATTTGAAGTTTGGAGTTAGAAGACCAGAGGCACGGACGGGCACAGAAACTGACACATGTACTGCATGCGCAGGAACCCTCATCCTTGAATTTGCTGCACTCAGTCGCTTTACTGGAATACCAGTGTTTGAGGTATACTTTTTAGAAATTGCCTATTCTATTCTGTTTTGGTTGTGTCTCGGAGGAATTGATCTGTCTCCATTTTTTAATTTTTTGTTTGTCCGCTACTAGTAAAGCTAACCATACACATTTATCCTTTTAATCTATGCTGTAGTGTGAATGGGTAAGTTCACCATTGGGAACATGTTACACCCATTTTTAGGGTATAACATGTTCTCACTGCTGCAGCCGCTCCCCACTGCTCTCTCTCCCTGTGACAGCAATACAGGGAGAAGTGTCCCGTACTAGGTTATACCTTTTGAAAACGGCGCAGCCGTGCGGGGCTTCGCCCATATGACCACGTCATTCATTCAGTGTTCTGTGCATGAATGAACTACCTGACATCCTTTGCAGCTGTTGGCTTGTAATCCTCATGATGATTAACTACAATGCTGTTGAGCGCTGTAGTAGTTCATTGAGCCGTCCTGTCAGTGTGAATCTGCCTTGATGTACAGGGCAGACGGCTCACACTGACAGTTTACAGGAGATCAGTGTAGTCTTGCAGAAGGGAAGTCTTCCCCACTGTCAGAATAAAATAATGCAGCAAGGAGGATTTGCCTTTTTTTTTTTAAATCTATTGGCAGACTGTATGGCCAGTTTTAAGAGTAGAGCTGTCTTCCACAAGATGTTAAAAATAAGGCTCAGTTTCCACTAGTGTGACTTTTCATGCAACTTTATACGGTTGCATGACAAGTCACAGCCCATTGATTTAAACTCATTTCACCCATTCGAATCTATGCCACTTAACCATTTGCCGACCAGCCGCCATAGTTAAACTGCTGTAAGGTATCTCGGCTTTTGAATCGATGTACTGGTGCGTCTGTTCGTTCACTGGCTTTTGCGGGCGCATGCCACGGGAGCTCGCTCATGGGCCATCTGCGATCGCGGGAAAGAGGCAGAATGGGGATCTGCCTTTGTAAACAGATAGGTGTGGTGTGTAATACTGCGCTGCTGTGAAATAGATAAATAAGGCTGCTAAACACGGCTACTGAAAATTGAGAAGCAAAAACAAAATGTGGAAAAAATAGTGTAGCGCTCAGGAAAAAACAAAATATGACAGTGAAGTCAAAATTGCATACATGTAAATAATAAATAATACACATAGAATAGTGATCAGTGTATTGAAACAAAAAAGTCCAACGTGAACCTCATAATAAACGAAAACCATAAAGTTCATAAAAAGAGGTGTTCTTGAATTCCAGTGACAGAAATAAAACTTGATATTCAAACGTGAAGAGAAATCCCACCACCAATGAAGATGCAGGCTTACCGGAAGGAGTGGACTCTAAGAAAATTAAATTTCAAGAGTCAATCAAGTGATGTTTAGTTACAGACAGGACGTTCCGGGTGAGAGACGAGTCGGGAAGAAGTAGAGAGAAGACGCTGCTGGAAGTGGCAGCAGAGGAGATGTCATCTTTGACACGGACGACCATTTCCTTATTTCGTGAACGAGAGATTTAAAGCTAGTCTCGTGGCCACTGGATTTCGTATCATAGCCATCTGTTGATCCCCCCTTTTGAAGACATCCTGCCCCAGGATCTGAGCATCTATTAAGCCTGATTGACTCTTGAAATTTAATTTTCTTAGAGTCCACTCCTTCCGGTAAGCCTGCATCTTCATTGGTGGTGGGATTTCTCTTCACGTTTTGAATATCAAGTTTTATTTCTGTCACTGGAATTCAAGAACACCTCTTTTTATGAACTTTATGGTTTTCGTTTATTATGAGGTTCACGTTGGACTTTTTTGTTTCAATACACTGATCACTATTCTATGTGTATTATTTATTATTTACATGTATGCAATTTTGACTTCACTGTCATATTTTGTTTTTTCCTGAGCGCTACACTATTTTTGCCTTTGTAAACACAGCGTTTCCCCTTCTGACAGGGGAGGGGAGAGAGAGAGAGATCAGCTGTTCCTAGTGATTCTCTGTGTTCCTTTGATCACCACAAGCTTTAACCCCTTGCTTGCCAGTGCCAGTGCCATTTATACAGTGATTAGTGGCTTTTTATGGCACTGATCACTGTATTGGTCACCAAAAAGCATCACGCTTATTTTTTTTTTTTTTTAAAAAGAAAGCTTGATTTTGTGAGGGGGGGGGGGGGGGCGACGACATCAATTTTGTTTGGATACTGTGTCACACGACCACACAATTGTCAGTTAAAGCAATGCCGTATAGAAAGAAATGGCCTGGTCAGGAAGTGGGTAAATCCTTCTGGGGCTGAAGTGGTTATAGCTGCAAGATGCTGCACTACTTTGATGCAACTCTCCAGAGAGTGTAAATTTTGTATCAAAGTCGCAATCTATATCGGCGCGACTTTGGAGTTGCACTAGTGGAAACGTAGCCTAAATACAAAATGTGGAATCCCTCTAAGTAGACTGTAATAACCACCTGTTGAAATGTCTATTATGAGAAATGAAAGAGAGAATTTTTCTGCATTGGTATAGTGAGAGGGAAAGGTTCAACAATTTTTTTTTTTTTTATGGCTAGGTGCTATTTGGCAAATGGCTGGTTTAACTCCAAGGCCCCTTTCACACTGGGGAGAGAGGTGCGGTGGTTGGATTTGCGGCTGTATTCGGCCGCTAGCATTGCGGTTTTACCCCCAGCTAGTGTCCGAAAAAGGGTTAATACCGCCCACGATGCGCCTCTGCGCATTGCCGGCGGTATAGCCCCGGTTTTCCATTGCTTTCAATAGGGAGGAGCGGTAAACACCCTTCACTCCTTCACCGCTCCAAAGATGCGGCTAGCAGGACTTTTGGAGTGGTCCTGCTAGCGCAGGGCTTTCACACTGGAGAAACAGCAGCCGCTGTTTCAGGTCGGTTTGCAGGCGCTATTTTTAGAGCAATATCGCTTGCAAACTGCCCCAGTGTGAAAGGGGTCTTGGTAAAGATAAATGTAAGCCAGTGTTTTGTCAACATGATTTAATTTATGAGGAACTTCAGAATGATTTGCTTACATTTTATTTTTATTTTTTTCCTGTACAGGAACATGCACGAAAGGCGCTAGATTTTCTTTGGGAAAAAAGGCAACGTAGTAGCAATTTAGTTGGCGTAACGATAAATATTCATACAGGAGATTGGGTACGCAAAGGTAAGTAAAACTGTAAATTTAGCACCAAACTTTAGATCAGTATTGCTTTTATAGGGGAACATACACTCTAAAGATTTCACCAAAATAAAATTGTATAATTTGAGAACTTTATTTTTTATTTATTTTTTTATATGCCTGTTGCATACCAGACACTGATGTATAAAAAGGTGCATTGTGTTATCAGGAACATTTCTGGATTCAGCTAGCAACCACGATCCTTTCATATTTTTAAACCTTGGCTGCAGGAATTTGTTTTTTTCATAGACAACAAAGGACCAATTCCAAGCCATTAAAGCGGTTATATGCCCTGCGCAGTGGTCTTTCAACAATTTTTTTTGGGGGAAAAATACACTTTCATGAATAAAAAACAAAACAAAAAAAAACTCATTCTAAATTTTTTAGAAAAAAGACGTAACGCCGATTAAATAGATACCCAACATATCATCCTTTGAAATTGCGACATGGAATGACGACAAACCTATGGTACCTAAAAAAATTTCCATAGGTGGCGCTTTAAACAAAAATAACGGTTACCAGATTAGAGTTACAGAGGAGGTCTAGTGCTAGAATTATTGCTCTTGCTCTGTCAATCACAGTGATACCGCACGTGTGATTTGAATACCTTTTACATATGCGAGTGCGACTTGCGTGTGAGTTTTTTCTTTGCTGTGCAAGCTCGGGGGACGGGGGTGCTGTAAAAATAAATTATCACTTTTATTGCTGTCGCAAGGAATGTAAACCTCCCTTCTGACAGTAATAGGTGATGGCCGGTACTCTTTATGGAGGGATAGGGGGTCTTAAACTTTAAAGTATTCAGATTGCCAAAAATGGCGATTCTGAATACAGGCGGTCCCCGGGTTACAAACCTCCAACTACGAATGGAGGGGGACAACAGGAAGTGAGGGGAAATCTACCCCAAGGAAGGGAAATTTACTTGTGTAAGAGTTATCATGGGGGAAAAAGGTGTCTCCACTGATGCTTTCTCACCAATCATTGTTTCAACAACAACACATAATTTTCAAAATCCAATTGTCGTAGGGAAGGAAAGTGAGGTGAAATATTCTGAACAGGGTCACAGATAGGCAAAACAAACATTACAGGGGTGTTAATCCTTCCCTATGCTATCCAAAAAAATTAAAAATGATTATTTTGGCTGGAGCTACATTAAAAAAAATGTACCTGTTCCGACCTACAAATTCAACTTGGGAACAAACCTACAGACCCCATTTTGTTTGTATCCCGGGGACCACCTGTACTGTATCTTTTTTTTTTTTTTAACGGCGCCATTGGCAGCCGAGTAAATCGGAAGTGACATTGTTGCGTCGCTTCCGCGTTTACACTAGGGGGCCTGGATCCTTCCAGTCTCGCTCTAGTCGGCAGAAGTGGTGGGACGGGAGGCCCGGAAAGAGCAGCAGCAGGGGGGGGGGGGGCACACTCCTCCTGCATATCAGCCAAGCAGCTTTTAGCCGCATTGGTTGTTATGTCTGAAGAGCTGACCGCCTGCTCTAAAAAAACAGTACCCGGGATGTAGGCATCATCCCGATATAACCCCTGAAAGCCGAGGCCGCATATGTGCGTACGGTCGGCGGGAAGAAGTTAAAGCCTGCTATTAGCTGACTTTACAGAACGACTCCCGACTCTGGAACAGCCCTGTCCACATTGTCAGGATTCACCCGGATGATTTTTGGCTCTTGCTGACGGCCAAAACCTGCTTAGTCTGCCCCCTCTCTAGCCCAGGGCACCATTGAGTGCTGGAGGGGAAGAGCAGAGAGCAGTGACTGCCAGCCAATGAACTGAGACCAAGAACTGAGCGATGAACAGTCATGTGATCACTCGGTTCTTGTGTGTGTGTGTGTGTGTGTGTGTTTTTTTTTCTGTTCTACCCCAAATTTTAACTAAGTTATAGTTTGTTTGTTTTTTCCTTGACAATACATTTTTTCTATACAGTGAAGTAATGACACTTTTCCTATTTAAAGAGTGTTTCACAATAAGGCCATTCTTTTTGTTTTAAATTTTGCAAAATAACTTTTTACTATCATAGAAATTTCAAACCGGTCTTTAAAATAATCATACTTGCTTAAGTACAGATATATATTTAAATATGAAATGCCATGTTTTATTTAGACCAAATATTAAGTCTTGTAATGGTACATACAGGCCCTCTAGTTTTGTCTTCTAGAAAACTGACATCAGAGTAAGCAAAAGTTCTTCATAGATGGTTACATTGTTTATGACCTGTTGTCTACACCATATTTTCTTGTAATTGTTTATAAAAAAAATGTATTTTCTCTTTTAAGACAGCGGTGTGGGTGCAGGAATAGATTCTTACTATGAATATTTACTGAAGGCCTACGTACTGCTGGGTGATGACAGCTATTTGGAAAGATTTAATACAGTAGGTGAAAGACCAATTTTAATGCATCATTGTGTAACATGGCAATCTAGCAAACTGCATATACAGTATCTCACAAAAGTGAGTACACCCCTCACATTTTTTGTAATTTTATTATCTTTTTATGTGACAACACTGAATAAATGACACTTTGCTACAATATAAAGTAGTGAGTGTACAGCTTGTATAACAGTGTAAATTTGCTGTCCCCTCAAAATAACTCAACACACAGTCATTAATGTCTAAACCACTGGCAAGAAATAGGAGTACACCCCTATGTGAAAATGTCCAAATTGGGCCCAAGGTGTCAATATTTTGTGTGGCCACCATTATTTTTCCCCAACACTGTCTTTTAACCCTCTTGGGCATGGAGTTCACCAGAGCTTCACAGGTTGCCACTGGTGTCCTCTTCCACCCCTCCATGACGTCATCACGGAGCTGGTAGATGTTGGCGACCTTGTGCTTCTCCACCTTGCATTTGAGGATGCCCCACAGATGCTCAATAGGGTTTAGGTCTGGAGACATGCTTGGCAAGTTCATCACCTTTACCCTCAGCTTCTTTAGCAAGGCAGTGGTCGTCTTGGAGGAGTTTGGGGGTCGTTATCATGTTGGCATACTGCCCTGCGGCCCAGTCTCCGAAGAGAGGGGATCATGCTCTGCTTCAGTATGTCACAGTACATGTTGGCATTCATGGTTCCCTCAATGAACTGGAGCTCTCCTGTGCCGGCAGCACTCATGCAGCCCCAGACCAGGACACTCCCACCACCATGCTTGACTGTTCGCAAGACACACTTGTTTTTGTACTCCCGCCACACACGCTTGACACCATCTGAAACAAATAAGTTTATCTTGGTCTCATCAGACCACAGGACATGGTTCCAGTAATCCATGTCCTTAGTCTATTTGTCTTCAGCTAACTGCGGGCTTTCTTGTACATCATCTTTAGAAGAGGCTTCCTTCTGGGACGACAACCATGCAGAGCAATTTGATGCAGTGTGCGGCGAATAGTCTGAGCACTGACAGGCTGACCCCACCCTTCAACCTTTGCAGCAATGCTGGCAGCACTCATACTTCTATTACCTCGAAGACAACCTCTGGATATGATGCTGAGCATGTGCACTCAACTTTGGCCGACCATGGTGAGGCCTGTTCTGAGTGGAAGCTCTCCTGCTAAACCGCTGTTTCGTCTTGGCCACCATGCTGCAGCTCAGTTTCAGGGTCTTGGCAATCTTCTTATAAACCTATACAATCTTTATGTAGAGCAACAATTTTTTTTTTCAGATCCTCGGAGTTCTTTGCCATGAGGTGCCATGTTGAACCTCCAGTGACCAGTATGAGAGAAATAAATCCAAATTGAAAGAGGAACTGCAGTCTGCTCACATAATTTGTAATTAAAATTGTTTTGCCATTCTGAAGCTTCCTTCCAACCACTTTGCATATTATATATATATATATATATGCCCCCCCCCCCCTACTGAGCCTGGCTGCCATCCATGTGGGCAGCTGAAGCTGCTGCGCCTGTTCACTTCCTGGATTTACACACACACACACACACACACCTCCAGCTCTCATTGGCCCTCTTATGAGTCTTTCACATTGGGGAGGCTTTAGAGATGCTTTACAGGTGCTATTTTTACCACTAAAACGCCTGAAAGGCGCTTTCAGTGTGAAAGGGGTCTTGGGGGTGTACTCACTTTTGTTTAGACCATCGGTTTAGACATTAATGGCTGTGTGTTGAGTTATTTTGAGTGGGCCGCAAATGTACACTGCAAATGTACACTAATACATTATATTGTAGCAACGTGTAATTTCTTCAGTGTTGTCACATGAAAAGATATAATAATAGTATTGTATTGTAAAATGTAAGGGGTGTACTCACTTTTGTGAGATATTGTATAATAATGTTTTCTTGTCTCTTAAAAATGTAATCAAGCTATTGTAGCCCAATTTATGAAAGGGCCAGGATTTCCAAATAATAGTCTTTTTCAGTCACGGATACCTTAACCTGTTGCCGCTGGCCATACGCAAGTAACTACAAAGGATCACGGAAAGCTCCTAGTGCTTACTCACTTACGGATCAAGTGCTTCCAGTCACGCGGCCACTGTGACAGCCAACCACAGCGGCCACATGATTGAAATGTCCACCTTCGCCTTGTGGCATTTAGGTCTTCTTAAAGTGCTGGAAGGCGGTAGAGGGAAGGGGTTAATGAAGTGTTGTATAGACTTCTTGTTTGCTCCCACTGTAAATGTAGCTAGACAGCTTAGTGCAAATTTAAATACTGGGCCACATCTCATAAACTTTTCAAAGTTGCGCAGACACAAAGTCCCACTCTTATTTAGTCTCTGTTATGTATGTTGCCATTAGTGGTCCCTCCATCCTTGAACATTTTTTTTTTTTTTTTGCCTTGCTAATGTTTGGTTTGATAGTTTTTATTAGTTATTTTGGGTGGCTGATCTAGAACAAGTAGAGTGGTAAGGAATTCTGCCATTTTCTTGACACTCGTGAGTAAACAGGCCTAAAACAAGCATTTACTACACAAGTATTGAGTGCAGACATGGCCAGAAACTAGCTTTTTTAGAATGAGGTGACCAAAAACAATCCTTGTACATATCTCAGCAGATAATTAAAAGACCATGTATAGTGAACTTCTAACTATATCGGTATCTGGGCTAATCTATTCCATTAACATTTTACCTAATTTAAAAATCTATATTTTTTGTAAGGCGCATATGAAATTCTATACAGTATATGAATATTTAATATTTTTATTTCAAGGCAGTAGGTGGAGCTTTGTTTTCCTTTTGACTATCCATCCTATCTCTTCTAAAAGTAGCGCATTGTTCACACAGCACAGTTCCCTTCTGGGGCAGTTTTTGTTCTTCTTTTTTTTTTTTTTTATCTGATTGATTTATTTTTTATATGAAATTACATCAGAATATTTGGTATATTTTCTGGATGTAAAGACCTGTAAAATGAAAAAAATAGTAGTTGCATTTAAATGCCTTTACAGCTCATCACTTTAGAGTTAACTGTATGTAAGGGACCTATCATTTTTTTTTCTTCTCTCCTTCTCCAGTGTGCATGGTGATACCCAGTATGTGTTTCGCACCCACAATTTCACTTTTTAAATATAAATGCCCCTGTAATACACAAGCTTAATGTATTCTAGTAAAGTTAGTCTGTAAACTAAGGTCCGTTTTGTTGGGTTGTTACGGCATTTAGATAGTTTATAATCTATAATCTAGAAATGGACAGTGGCCATCTTAAGTGTGGGCATCGTGAAGCCAGACTGTATGATTTCCTGGATTTCAGCTTTGCATATCTCGCACATGCTCAGTGCTGCACAAGCAATGTAATAGGTTTCAGTCAGGTTTGCAAGGACTACTGGGAAACATGATGCCTATCCCAGAAACCCTTGCAAATAGCCTTGTGACTTAATAGCCTAGGCTAATAAGGAGGAGGAAGTAATGAAGGACTACAAAATAAAGGTATTTACAAGCAACAAAATAAATAAATAAAAATTGTCCATTCTGAACACTATGAGATTAGGGCATGCAGCACAGACAAACATAAAAAAATAGGTGGAACTCCACTTTAATGTGTGCACCTTGCATGTTCATTTGTACAGTGGGTATAGAAAAGAATCGCCCCCCTCTTTATAAAATCACAGTTTCTTTGCAGCCTGAAATTAAGTTTTATCCAGCTGTGTTTACTAGTGCAACATATAATGCCAACATGTGAAAAAAATAATAATTCAAAAACAGAATCACTTGGGTGGAAAAAGGATCACCTCCCTAATGTACTGACATTTTGTTGAGCACCTTTTAATTGCAGCCTTTAGTATGTTAGGATTTGTCACTACTAACTTTGCACATCTAGACTTTGCAATATTTTCCACTCTTTGCAGAACTGTTGAAGTTAAGTTAAATTTGATGGTGACTGTTTGTGGATTGCAGTCTTCAAATCATTCTACAAATTTTCAATAGGGTTCATGTCTGGGTTTTGACTAGGCAATGCAAGGACATTCACCTTTTTTCTCCTCCAACCACTGTGTGGTAATTTTTGCTGTGTACTTTGGGTCGTTGTCATGTTAGAATATAAACCATCCTCCCATTGACAACTTTCTGGCAGAGGGCAGTAGCCTTTCCAGAATTTGATGTGTGTTTTTTTTTTTTGTCCCACTAATTTTTGAGCGGGTGAGGCGCATTAAAGTGTGTCTATGGACACGCACACAGCTCAAGTGATCCCACAGGTGTCCTCATAGCAAGTGGCTTACTATGGGGACACAAATAGAAAAGAAGGAGCTGAGAGCACCATGGAGGGACCCCAGAAGAGAAGGGTTTGAGTCGCTCTGTACCATTGCAGGTAAATATAGTGAGGGGGGGGGGGAGTATTTTCTCCCCTGCTGATTTTGTACATTTTCCCACTGACAAAGAAATAATCAGTCTATAATTTTTATGGTAGGTTTATTTTAACAGTGAGAGACAGAACAACAACAAAAATATCCAGAAAAATGCATTTCAAAAAAGTTATACATTGATTTGCATTTTAATGAGTGAAATAAGTATTTGGTCCCCTATCAATCGGCAAGATTTCTGCCTCCCAGGTGTCTTCTATACAGGTAAGGAGCTGAGATTAGGAACACTCTTTAACCACTCAAGACCCGGACCAAAATGCAGGTAAAGGACCTTGCCCCTTTTTGCGATTCGGCACTGCGTCGATTTAACTGACAATTGCGCAGTCGTGCGACGTGGCTCCCAAACAAAATTGGCGTCCTTTTTTTCCCACAAATAGAGCTTTCTTTTGGTAGTATTTGATCACCTCTGCGGTTTTTATTTTTTGCGCTATAAACAAAAAAAAGAGCGACAATTTAAAAAAATGCAATATTTTTTACTTTTTGCTATAATAAATATCCCCCAAAAATATATAAAAAAAAAACATTTTTTTTCCTCAGCTTAGACCGATACGTATTCTACCTATTTTTGGTAAAAAAAAACGCAATAAGCGTTTATCGGTTGGTTTTCGCAAAATTTATAGCGTTTACAAAATAAGGGATAGTTTTATTGCATTTTTATTAATTTTTTTTTTTACTACTAATAGTGGCGATCAGCGATTTTTTTTTTTTTTGTTTTTTTTTTCGTGACTGCGACATTATGGCGGACACTTCGGACAATTTTGACACATTTTTGGGACAATTGTCATTTTCACAGCAAAAAATGCATTTAAATTGCATTGTTTACTGTGGAAATGGCAGTTGCAGTTTGTGAGTTAACCACAGGGGGTGCTGTGACTTTGAGTGTTCCCTGTGTGTGTGTTTACAACTGTAGGGGGGTGTGGCTGTAGGTGTGACGTCATCGATCGAGTCCCCCTATAACAGGGATGACGCGATCGATACTGTGGCCACAGTGAAGCACGGGGAAGACGTGTTTAGAAACGGCTCTCCCCGTTCTTCAGCTCCAGGGACGGATCGCCGCACTGCAGCGGCGATGGGGTCCGCGAGTCCCGCGGTCCCGGAGCTTCGGACCGGGTCACGGGAGCGCGCCCGTGACCCACGGCTGGGTACTAAAACCAACATATATATACGTTGATGTGCCCAGCCGTGCCATTCTGCCGACGTATATGTGCAGTAGGCGGTCCTTAAGTGGTTAAAGTGCGCTCCTAATCTCTGCTTGTTACCTGTATAGAAGACACCTGTACACAGAAGCAATCGATCAGATTCTAATCTCTCCGCCATGGCCAACACCAAAGAGCTGTCCAAGGATGTCGGGACAAGATTGTAGGCATACACAAGGCTGGAATGGGCTACAAGACCATCGCCAAGCAGATTGGTTAGAGGGTGATTATTCGTAAATGGAAGAAACACAAAATAACTGTCAATATCCCCTGGTCTGGGGCTACATTCAAGATCTCACCTCGTGGAGTTTAAATGATCAAGAGAACGGTGAGAAATCGGCCCAGAACTACACGGGAGAATCTTGTCAATGATCTCAAGGCAGCTGGGACCATAGCCAAAAAGAAAACAATTGGTAACACACTATGCCGTGAATTACTGAAATCCTGTAGTGCCAGCAAGATCCCCCCTGCTCAAGCAAGCACATGCACAGGCCCATCTGAAGTTTGCTAATGAACATCTGAATGATTCAGAGGAGAACTGTGTGAAAGTGTTGTGGTCAGATGAGACCAAAATCAAGCTCTTTGGCATCAACTCAACTCGCCCTATTTGGAGGAGGAGGAATGCTGCCTATGACCCTGAAAACCCCATCCCCACCATCAAACATGGCGGCAAAAACATTATGCTTTAGAGTTGTATTTCTGCTTGGGGGACAGGACAATTTCACTGCATCAAAGGGACGATGGACTGGGCCATGAACCGTCAAATCTTGGGTGAGCATAACGTTCCCTGTTTGTCCAGACCCATTACATCTGTCTCATGGGCTCAGGGTGAACTTGCTCTCATCTGTGAAAAGCACAGGTCGGCAGTAGCGGACCTGCCAATTCTGGTGTTCAACGGCAAATGCCAATTGAGCTCATTAGTGCTGGGCAGTAAGCACAGGGCCCACTAGAGGACTTCGGGTCCTCAGGCCACCCTTGTGAATTCTGTTTCAGAGACATTTACACCAGTGGCTTGCTGGAGGTAATTTTGTAGGACTCTGGCAGTGCTCATCCTGTTTCTCCTTACACACACAAAGGAGAAAATGCTGGTCCTGCTGATGGTTTAAGGACCTTTTATGGCCCTGCCCCGCTCTCCTAGAGCAACTGCTGATCTCCTGAGATCTCCTCCATGCTCTTAAAACTGCTGGGAGACAAGGCAAACCACCTGGCAATGGCAAGTATTGATGTACCATCATAGAGGAGTTGGACTGCCTGTGCAACCTCTTTGGGATCTAGGTATTGTCTCATGCTACCAGTAGTGACACTGACCTTGGCCAAGTTCAAAACCATCAGGAATGATGAGTAGGGGAAACAAATGTCAGTGGCTGCCACTTGTAAAACCATTTCTCCTGTTTTTGGGGGTTGTTTCATTGTTGCGTTTCAGCTTCTTTAGTGTTAATGAAATTATTAACAACCCCCTCTGCTACTTAACCGACCAGATCAATATCCCAAGAGTTTAATTGACCTAATGCTATTCCCTGATTAACCATTTCCAGCCCAAGGACAGCATATGGGGATATCTGAATGATGCCTACATCTGCAGGCATCATTCAGATATCTTTTAGAGCTGGCGATTCTGTGCACCATAAGAACGATCATAGCTGTGGTCGTTCTTACAGGCGACAGGAGAGAGGACACCCCCTGCCGCCCTCCGGTGCGTCTCCAGGCTCTCCCGTGCCATTAGGAACCCGGAGAAAGAATCCGCTGCCACCGGATGAAGAGCATAGAGATAGTCGCCAGTCATCTCTATGACAGTCGGAGGCCCTGGCACAATGTTATTGCATCACGTCCACGCCGTGGTTGCAAGCAAAGCTGCAATCTCGGCTGGAAATCATGGGATCAATCATTTTTTTGATCTGATGCTTTCCAGCCTGGAGGAGAGATGAGGGGTCTTATAGAATCCATATCTCTCCATAAAGAGCACCTGCCACGCACCATTCCTATTACAAGGGGTGTTTACAAAAAAAAATCTTACTTTTTTTTTAAAGAGTGTATAAATAAAAAAAAGAAAGGTACAATAAACGGTAATACATGTATTTATTTTTATTTATTTTAAGCGCCCCAGTCCCCGTGTGCTCGCGCACAGAAGTGAGCACATACGCAAGTCCCGCCCACATATGTAAGCGGCATTCAACATTCAAACCACACATGTGGGGTATCGCCAGGTGCGCTACAGCGGGAGCAACAATTCTAGAACTAGACCACCTCTGTAACTCCAAACTGATGACCTCTAAAAAACGAAAGCATTTCTAACTTTTACTGTGATCGTTTTTTTTTTTTTTCATAACATGTAATTCATAGGTTGAAGCTGCGCTTGATAGTGATGGGAATAATCACAGAATAGTGGTAAAGTGCCCTATAAAGGGAGAGTCCAAAAAAACACAAGACTTTGGTATTCCTATAGAGTGTTCATATGGGATCTTGTCAGAAGAGATGACAGACCTTTACCGCACCACGTGACACCGCTTCTCTCAAATTTAACACTCACCAGAAAGATCTGATAAAATGGCTTTGGTATACCCCCGCTTCCTTAAAGCGGAAGTAAACCCATCGATTTAACCGATTCAAAAAGCAGTTAAATTTCCGGCATGCGGGGATTGCCAACTGTCACATTGGTTGTGCTCTCAACCAAACTGTCAAACCATCCAATGGCTGGTGTCATAACTGATCACATGTGCAGCACCACGGCAGTTGAAGATTAAACAGAGGCCAAAATGGCAGCTTCCTTGGCTGAAAATGATAGGTGGGTTTACTTTCACTTTAAATCCTTATCAATACTCATAAAGGGTTAGTACATCACTCCCGACGTAATGCCGAAATGTGTCTAGGCGTGATTAGATAACTTACCTGTCAGCTGCTACGATCTCCACAAATGGGAAAGGCAACCGCTCCAGGTGAGCTCCAGGCAATCAATGTCCGTTTAGAACCCAGGCAGGTGCCGGCAATGCACTAGGCAATCAGGCTAAGCTATGACTAAGCATTGAAGCTCAATGCGAAACGCGTCAGTTGTTTTTTGTTCCCACTGTATGCTTTCTTTGTAGTGCATCCATTTATTTTACCACAATAAAGGGCTATTTTTGAATTTTACCTATTTTTGAGTGCGGCTGTCCAAAACCTCTGCTACGATCTCCACCCGGGCATCACCGCTGTGAGAGAGTATCGGGCTATGTTGTACAGACCAGATGGTTATACCATGAAATGCTTTTTTTTATTTTTAACAGTTTGTAAACTTAAATCTTAAAGGGGGGTTCATTTTGCTGGAAATATATATATATTTTTTCTTATGTCACGATCCAATTATCCAGCAATGAGCCATTAAATGGAAATCCTATTTTTTTTGGTGTTTATTCATATCACCATCAAGCGCTGCTTCAACCTATTAATTACATGTTATGAACTTCTTCTTGGGTTGTTTGATAGATAGAGTTCGAGATTAGAGATGTATATCTATATCTCCCCTTGCAGAATTAGATTTTTTGGCGATTTTTTTCAGAGTATGAATGATGACACAAAAGCATTTCTTTCTTGCATGGTTAGTGTTTGGCTGCAGCCATTTATTATCAGTCAACTGTGTTTACTCTTTTTAAATCATAATGGCAACGGAAATTACCCTGTTCAAAAGTTTACACACCCTGGTGATTTTGGCCTGATAACATGCACACACGTTGACACAAAGGGGTTTCAATGGCTATTAAAGGTAACCATCCTCATCTGTCATCTGTTTGCTTGTAATTAGTGTGTGTGTGTGTGTGTGTGTGTGTGTGTGTATGTGTATATAAAAGGTCAGGTCAATGAGTTTCTGAACTCCTGACAGACCCTTGCATCTTTCATCCAGTGCTACACCGACGTTTCTGTATTCTGAGTCATGGGGAAAGCAAAAGATTTGTCAAAGGATCTGTGGGAAAAGGTAGTTGAACTGTATAAAAAACAAGAGATCTAAAAAGATATCCAAGGAATTGAGAATGCCAATCGGCAGTGTTTAAAGTCTAATCAAGAAGTGGAAAATGAGGGGTTCTGTTGAAACCAAACCATGGTCAGGTAGACCAACTAAAATTTCAGCCACAACTACCAGGAATATTGTTCGGATGCAAAAAAAAACCCACAAATAACTTCGGGTGAAATGCAGGACTCTCTGAAAACATGTGGTGTGGCTGTTCTTAAAATGCACAATAAGGAGACAATAAGGAGGCACTTGAAGAAAGACGGGCTGCATGGTCAAGTCGTCGGAAGAAAGCCATTACTAAGCAAATGCCACAAAGTATCCCACTTACAATATGCCAAACTGCACAGAGACGATCCTTAAACCTGGCACAAAGTCATTTGGAGTGATGAGACCAATACTGAGATTTTTGACCACAACCATAAACACTACATTTTGGAGAGGAGTCAACAAGGCCTATGATGAAAGGCCCACCATGCCTACTGTGAAACACGAAGGTGGATTGCTGATGATTTGGGGATGTGTGAGCTACAAAGGCACAGGAAATTTGGTCAAAATTGATGGCAGGGCCAAGTGGACCTGTCATTGGCTACAGCAGAAGTGAAGGTTCTGGAGTGGCCATCTGTCTCCTGACCTCAATATCATTGAGCCACTCTGGGAAGATCTCAAACGTTCAGTTCATGCAAGACAGCCAAAAAAATTACAGGAACTGGAGGTCTTTTGCCAAGAGGAATGGGCAGCTTTACCATCTGAGACGATAAAGAGCCTCATCCACAAATACCACAAAAGACTTCAAGCTGTCATTGATGTTTAAGGGAGCAATACACAGTATTAAGAACTTGGGTAAGCAAACTTCTGATCAGGGTCATTTGGGTAGGTTATGTTGCCATTATGATTTAAAAAGAGCAAACACAGTTGCTTGATAATAAATGACTTTAGCCAAACACTAACCATGAGTGAAAGACAAGTTTGTGTTATCATTCATATTCTCTGAAAAATGGCCAAGAAATCATAAATTCTGCCATGTATGTAAACTTAAAGCGGAGGTTCACCGTAAAAACTTTTCTATCAGACCAACTTCCTTATACTTGTAATAAGGCCCCGCCCCCCCGTATTGCGTAGAAACGCGCGAGTCGCGGCGTTTCCGAAAGAAGCCGAACATGCAGATCTGTTAGTCGGCTCTATAAGGTGCAGGCGCCGACTAGCAGATCTGCATGTTCGGATTCCTTCAGAAATGCTGTGACTCGTAACGTTTTCCTATAGTTTTGTTTTTTAAGCCCATTAAGGAAGCCTGTACTGAGAGAAATATGAAGGCTGCTGTGAATTGCCTGGTTGCAAGCATGCAGATCAGGAAATTGGAATTTGCAACTCCCAATTTGCATAAGGTCCGTTAACATCTATACGCATTGGATGTGTTTTGAACCGCATCTGATTTTCATGACTTGTGAATCAAATATACTTTCTATGGAGCCGGTTCACATATATGCGGTGCAATGGCAGTGCGAATTTGCTGCAAATTTTAAAGTGTCCTTTGCATTTTCTGAGCACTGTGCTGTGATTCAGATGTGAATTTCAGGCTTATTTCATAATCCATACCGGGCCCTTTCAGGTTGGTTAGTTGTGGAGGTAGATGACTGATATTTAGTGTTAACGTTTTGTGTGTAATCATCATTTTATCTGGTCAAGGTACATCATGCAAATGGGCAGTGTTCTACAGCAACATACTCCCGTTTGCTGTCAGGCACTCACTGTTCATTATTGGGTTACTGCTGAGGATTTCTGTACTCCATCTCTCCTCCACTAAAATACGCCTGTAGTCTTGTCTACATGTATGTTTACATTGCTATCTACTTGGGAAAAAATCTGCAGTTACATTATGCTTTCAATACTAACCACTATCTTGTGTCTGTGACTATCTTTTGGATATTAAGTAAAGTTTATGTATTTACAGAATAGTTCATGACGTGTTTATTTTATAATTAAGTGAAATCTGCTGAAAGTCATTGTGCATGGAAATGTTTGTATGAATTGCGATGTATGATTACTGAAAAGAAAATGATCCCTTGTGTAATACACTGTATTATTGTACTGCAGGGGTGCCCAACCAGTGGCCCGGGGGCCACATTTGGCCCGCGGAGCCCTCTGATGTGGCCCGCGACCTCCTGCTCTGGGATTGCTGGTTTGCAAGCCCAGATTGCAGGTTGCGGACTTGCCATCTGAGAGCAGCAGTGTTGTAAATGAAGCCAGTGGTAGAGGAAGTAAGCAGCTTTTTAGAAAGTTCACCACACCTGCAGGATATAATAGACGTCTATGGCAAAGTTCCGCTAACCGGTGGGAAAACCACAGGTACACTGCTCTGCAATAGACCGCAGACCATCAGTGTAAAAAGCAGCCTTAGGCCCCATTCACATGATCGGTCCGACCCAATCAGACCCTCTAATCACCTCTATGAAGCGGCAGGTGATTAGAGGGTTTGTTTACACCTGCCTATGTCCAATCCAATCTGCTAAAAAAACAGAAGTGGCTCTGCCCCCTTCAATCTGATTGGATCGGAGGGACCATAGAGTAGATTGGGCTGTGTCTGTGTGCCCACTCCACTCATTGTGGCCCGCGACTGGTTACTAAGTCGCTTAAGTGGCCCTCGGCCTTCAATAGGTTGGGCACCCCTGTTGTACTGTATGCAATTTATAAACACTGTTTTGTTCTTTTAATAGAGCTATGTGGTGTTAATGGTCACAGCTAGTTTAAAATAAAGTGGATGTGACTCTCTTTATAGTAGCTATTTACTGAGATGCGTGTGGTGTTTCTTCTTTTTTTTTTTTTTCGTGGTGTAGGTTAGATAATGTAAGCTAGCATCTTGGGTCTATTGAGGTCTGTTGTCTCTCTCTCTCATCTTTTTTTCTTTTGTAGAATTATTGCTGGATTTTTTTTAAACTTATTGATCTGACGTGCTGGATTGTGGGTCAAACTATGCTTTGGCACAGCATAACTGTTCCATGTGTTTATGCCCGAGTTCCATCGACATAATAAAAGTAGATCTGCGATGTGGTGTTCATAGAACTTTGTATTGTTTTTACAGTTTTCTGCCAAATGATATTGCTGAGTGATTACTTCTAGAATTTAATTGACAGCAGTGTGTTGGTGTTTCTTTTGTTTATTTTTAGACTCTTGCTGTACACCTCCTTATATACCTCATTCTGCTCTTTCATTATATAGCATTATGATGCCATTATGCGATACATCAGCCAGCCCCCACTTCTACTTGATGTGCACATTCACAAGCCAATGCTTACTGCTCGAACCTGGATGGATTCTCTCCTTGCGTTTTTTCCTGGTCTTCAGGTATGAAACTGCAAATCCTTTACCATTGGTTGTATGTTTATAGTGATTGCCAATTTGAAATGATGCATAAAAGTTATCTGTAAGAGAGATATGACCAAAGCCTTTTTTGACCATATTTCTGTTCTGGGTTACACACTCTGGAAGGATCATTTGAAAAAAGGATTTGAAAATGTCTGTCTGTTTTGTTATTTAGTGGCTGGTTAAGCAAATTTGCTTTCATGATTTTATTTTGTCTGTTAGGTATTAAAAGGAGATATAAGACCTGCTATAGAAACTCATGAAATGTTATATCAAGTCACCAAAAAACACAATTTTTTACCAGAGGTAAGGATTTTTTGTGCATGTCTATGCATATTTTGTGTTTAAAGTAAAAAGTAAATGGCAACTCTTCAGGACTGCATGCATTTTCTGACATGTAACAGTATACAGCCACTTTATAATAAAGTACATTGTTTATGTAAAAAAAATAAAATGCATCCCTGATTGTGCAGCCTGGGAGAGAGATTAATTTTTGGGGGATTTCTCTCCTCATGTATCCATGTACTAAGTAAAATGCTTGGGACATTAGGGGGCCAGCTGTGAGAAAATAAAGAGCTGGTTCTCTTCTCTGTGCTGCCCACATCCATATTCACTACATTTTGCTCTTCCAAAATTACCAATGACTGTGATGTGATCAATATTAAGAAGGACTGGTTGTTAAAGTGTGGGGTCTCTATACAAGCTAGATATTTATAAGTAATAACACTTTTATTAGGAGCCTGACAATAGAGTTTTGATGGCTTCCATTGATTTTGCTTTGGAAAGTACATGCACCCAGGCTGCCGTCTTCATCCTTCCTTTACAATTTGAACAGCACCAACCTAGATCAAACTTGTGGTTATTAGTTGTTAGAACAACTGAAACACACATGCTTGTTCTAAAGCAGTTACTGTGTAAGTATTGCATACAGCCCTGGAGCTTGTGCCTCTAAAACAAGTCTGCACTGTCTGTGTGCTACTTTCTCCAATGGCACAGCCGATGCATATGATGGAGACAACCTGCCATCTGTTGTATCCTTGGCTATGTACTGGGTGCAACCATGGGGCTGTGCATGCTTGCTTATACATTTTGTTTTGAATAGTGCAAACAGAAGATGCACCCTCCTGTTTTTTTTTTTCCTTTATAACATGCTTGATATTTTAAAGATTTCAGGTGTTTTACACACAAGCCTTTATTAGATCTCAGTGACCGTGATTACTGTGTTTAGTTAACAAGGTATATTTTTCTCAATATGTGACATTGACAAAACATTCAATTTTTTTTTTAAATATTTTGTGGACCTTTTTTCTGTACATCTTCTATGTTGAATGATTGCTTTAGTAGATGGACTTCTGCAAAGTTTAACCCCTTCCTGCTCGTAATCTATATTTTAACACTCCCTGGCATAAATGTTCTCATCTTTGAGAACCAGCACCTGATACTTTCTACAGCTGTTGGTTCTCTATTCTGGTTGCCAGGTACAACCAGGGTACCCATTGACACTCAGGATCACTTTTGACATGGTGATCACTTTCAGACACAACTTCATTAGCAAAAGTGAAAGCCTGTGGGTAAACGCTATTATCTTCTGGTTGCAATGTTAAACGGCAGTATAAGTAAACCCAAAAACAAAAATATCTTGCAGTTTAGTCCTTGGGTGGTACATTAATGCCACATCCGGTGGGACTGCATTGGGTGGCTATTTCAGTGCATGTCGTGTGTGTGTGTGTGTGTGTGTGTGTGTGTGTGTGTGTGCTTAATATTAAACCCTTTTTAATTTCCCTTTTTAGAGATATACAGTATTAGGTACACTGTTTTAATTTAAACTCAAATCATAGGCCAACATTACATTTTTTTTTCCCTATTAAATTATTGTCACATCCAATAGTGTAACCGTATCTGACAGTTGAAATATGTGTTTTTGAGCCAAACGCGCACATGATTGCTACCAAAAAATACATACTGTATTTATCGGCGTATAACACGCACCCTAACTTTAAGAGGGAAGTTTCAGGAAAAATACTTTCCACAGCCCCCTGCATATAACACGCAAGCACAGTTTACCCTCTATTTTCAGGGTAAAAAAGTGAGTGTTATAGGCCAATAAATACACTATATACAGCTCAAAATACTACATAGGGCACACTACGATCCACTAGTGCCACGTACACACGATCGTTTTTCATCATGTCATGAAAAAATCTCGACGTGATTCTTGTCAAGCCTGCCTTGCATACACACAATCGTGGGAAAAAAAAATGCTTGAGCAAAGCGCTGTGACGTACAACATGTACGACGGCACTATAAAGGGGAAGTTCCATTCGAATGGCGCCACCCTTTGGACTGATTATGCAAATTTCCTTTCTCATAACTTGCTTCTGAGCATGCTTTTTTTCCCCCATCGTTGAAGCCTACACACGACCGTTTTTGACTACGTGAAAAACGACGAGAAAAAAAAGAGCAGGTTCTAAATTTTTAATGGACATTTTTGTCTTCTAAAAATGCTCTGGAGCCTACACATAATCGGTTTTAATGACCAATTTAAAAAACTGCATTTTTCTCGTCATGAAAAACGGTTGTGTGTACGCGGCATAAGTCTCTCTGCCATCTAGCACACCTCTGGTTCATGTGCCAAACTGAATTTGGCTTTTTTTACATATAATGTGGCGCTGCCCTCTGATTAGGGATGACTGACTACAAAATTAATGACGGCATACATATAATCCCAGGTGGCACACAGGGCTAGGACTTTTGCAATGGAATTACCCATACCTACCCAGTTTTTCATCACCTGTGCTGTCCTCTTTGCAAGGAAAGCAATACTCCTTCACCAGAAGCTCCCTGACCCTCCCATATTCTCAGAATGTAAATCCCTTGTTTGCTCGGCCCTTCCTCTATACAAACTTAATTATATAGGATGAGATTGCCCCTAAACATTTGACAAAATATGATCTGGTCAGTTAAGGATCTACCATATGGCGACCCCCCCCCTTAAAAATCATCATATCCTTACAAATACAGTTGAGCCTCAGGGCTGGTGCAAGGATTTTTGACACCCTAGACGAAACCTCATTTTGCCGCCCCCATAGGCTCCGCCCCCACTGAGATTTTCGCGGTGCCTCTTCACCTATTTTTTCAGCCGTGGTCCACAGGCCTGCACCTGTGCCTCTGGACCCGGGCCGAGGACAAATAGTGGATGGTTACGGCTCGCTTCCTCATACCAGCTGTAGCTCACAGGCTAGGACAGTATACAGACAGACTAACTGTGTACAGTAACTGCCTGTCTGTACGAGCGACAGATACACTGACAATGTTTTACAGGTTCCTACTAAAAATAATAAGAAATGCACATTTTTGTACCTGCAAAAATATCTGCATTTATTTATTTTACAAAGGTGGACTTGAACCTTCACACCGCAGATCGCCCCAATTCCTGTATTTTTAGGTCTCAGATCACCACTATTCTTCCACCTTCACAATTCAGATCACCCCATTACTGTATCACCCTAAATACTTGTTCCCCTCCGGTCCTCTGTTCCCCTCTGCACCCCCCTCCGCACCTCTGCACGCCCCTCACACCTATCATTTCCTCTTTGTACCTCCTGCAGGTCTGTTCCTCTCCCACTACACATATATCCGATCCCCCTCTGTAACCCATCCCACACACATATCTGTATCCCCTGCACGTCTGTTCCCCTCCCCCCTACACATATATCCGATCCCCCTCTGTAACCCTTCCCACACACATATCTGTATCCCCCTGCACGTCCGTTCCCCTCCCGCCTACACATATATTTGTAACCCCTTTCAAAACACTTCTGTACTCCCTGCACGTCTGCCCCCACACATATATCTGGTCCCCCTCAGCCCGTCTGCCCCCCCCACACATATATCTGGTCCCCCTCTGTAACCCCTCCCACACACATATCTGGTACCCCCCTGCACATCTGCCCCCCCACACATATATCTGGTCCCCCTCTGTAACCCCTCCCACACACATATCTGTACCCCCCTGCACATCTGCCCCCCCACACATATATCTGGTCCCCCTCTGCCCGTCTGCCCCCCCACACATATATCTGATCCCCCTCTGCCCCCCCCCCCACACATATATGTGATCCCCCTCTGTAACCCCTCCCATACTCATATCTGTACCCCCCTGCACATCTTCCCCCCCCCCCCACACACATATATCTGGTCCCCCTCTGTAACCCCTCCCACACTCATATCTGTACCCCCCTGCACGTTATGCCCCCCCCACATATATCTGTCCCTTTCTGTAACCCCTCCCACACTGATATCTGTAACCCCTGCACGTCCCCCTCCCACATATATCTGGTCCACCTCTTTGTACAGTGCGAAGAACTATAAACAGCACAGCAGAGTACATTTTTTTATTTCCTATGACAGCAGGCTGCAGCACTGAGCTTCCATACCTGAGCCATCGGTTGGTGATGGCTTTACTCCATGAGAGCCGCGCTGCTGCTGCTGCCTGCATGTCCTCTGTTTTGACACTGAGAGATCCCGGAGCGACCAGGAGGACGGGGGAGCGGATATCGCGATAAGCCAGTTTGCAGGGCTTCCATCTTATCCGCCCCAGCCTGGTTCCATCGATCATGCAGCACAGCACTTCCGGTCGGTCGGCTGCTTCTTGTCCAGGCTCTCTCCCCTCACCTTCTCATTGTCAGGGCGGCTCTGCAGAGCGGTCCGGGATGTCTTCACAGGCGCAGACAGTCGCCCCCTAGCCTGGTGGCTGGCGCATTAAGGCAGCATGCATTTAAAAAAAAAATCAATCCTGGAGGTTATTTAATAATCCGAATCCCCAGCGAGTGACTGGGGATCCGGATTTTGCCGCTCCCCTTACCCTGGCGCTCTAGGCAGCCGCCTGATCCGCCTATTGCTAGCGCCGGCCCTGTTGAGCCCATATATTTGGACACCGGCACCCTTTTCCTACTTTTGCCTCTGTATGCCACCAGAACAAAATTAAAACAACAATCCAAATGAATTTGAAGTGCAGACTTTCAACTTTAATTTAAAGGGTTCAACATAAATATCAAGTACAAATTTTAGCAACTGCAACCATTTTTATACACAGTCCCCCCATTTTCATGGGCTTAAATGTAATTGGACAAATTGAATATAATTAATTTTTAATATTTTTGTTGAGCATCCTTTACTGGTAATGAATGCCTAAAGTCTGGAACCCATGGACATTAAAAAAGACTGGGTTTCCTCCTTTCTGATGCTTTGTCAGGCACTAATGCCGCGTACACACGGTCGTTTTTTGCGATGAAAAAAAAAACGACGTTTTCTGTGAAGTAAAAAACGACGTTTTTGAAACGTCACTTTTCAAAGACAATTTTGCATACACACCATCGTTTTTTCACAAAAAGCGAGGTTACGTTCACCACTCTTTTCCATTGAAGCTCGCTTCATATCTAGCTTCTGGGCATGCGCGGGTTGAAAAACGTCGTTTTGAAAGACGTTTTTGCTACACACGGTGACTTTTTGTGAAACAAAAAACGACGTTTTGAAAAACGACACAAAAAATTCAAGCATGTTGGAATTTTTTTTGGGTCGTTTTTTTTTAAGACAAAAAACGACGTTTTGCCCACACACGATCAATTTAAATGACGTTTTAAAAAACGTCGTTTTTTTTCATCGCAAAAAACGACCGTGTGTACGCGGCATTACTGAAGCGGTCTTCAGTTCTTTGTGGGTGTTTCTGCCTTTAGTTTTGCCTTCGGCAAGGTAAATGCATGCTCCATTGGGTTGAGATCAGGCGATTTACTTGGCCATTGCAGAACATTGCACTTAGTTTCCTTCAAAAGCTCCTTGGTTGCTTTTACAGTGCGTTTTGGATCATTGTACGTTGCTTCACAGTACAAATGGACAATCAACTGCTGCATTTGGCTGAATCTGGGCTGACAGTCTTCATCTCTAAACCCTGCAGAATTCATCAGGCTGCTTCTGTTTTCTGTCACATCATCAATAAACACCAATGACCCAGTGCCAATGGAAGCCATGCATGCCCATGCCATCACACTGCCTCCACCATGTTTTACAAATGTGTGCTTTTGGATTATGAGATGTTCCAAGCCTATTTTCATTCATCCAAAGACTGCTTTTCCAGAACTGGTCTGGCTTTTTTAGATGGTTTTTCAGCAAGGTCTAATCTGGCTTTTCTATTCTTCAGGTTTATAAATGGTTTGCACCTTGTGGTGAACTCTTTGTATGTGCTTTTGTGAAGTCTTCTCTTGATTGTAGACTTTGACAATGATACGCCCACCTCCTGGAGAATGTCCTTTACTTGTCTGGATGTTGCGATTGGGTTTTTCTTTACCATAGCGAGGATTCTGCTATCATCCACCACTGTTACTTTCCATAGACTTCCAGGCCTTTTTATGTTGCTGAGCCGACCAGTGCATTCTTTCCTCAGAATGTACCAACATTTTTGATTTTCAGCCTCTCCTAATATTGCTGCTATCTCTGATGTATTTATTTTTGTTTTTGAAGCCTTACACTAGCCTTTTACTTGCATGGACATCTCCTTTTTAAACACATATGATGTAGGTTCACAACAATAGATTCCAAATGCAAATGCCACACTCAGAATCAACTCCAGACCTTTTACCTGCTTAATTGATGAAGAAATAATGGAGTAGCCCACACCTGGCCATGAAACCCCTTTTAGATTCAATTACATTTGGTCTCTTGAAAAAGGGGGAATTGGTTATTCCTAAGAGGAGTAGTTCCTAAACCCTTCCTCTTGATTTTAGATGTACATACCCTGAAATGAAACATGAGGTTGCACTTTCAGCCCATATCCATTATATAACTATAGTTTGAATATGTTTTGGTAAATATCTGAAAAGAAAATTGTGCCTGTCTGTATATACACACACACACACACACACACACACACGAAAACAAATAGAACTGTATGTATAAACCTTGTTATGCTACCCAACTCTAGTTCTGAGCCACATACTTGTACCACCTGTTTTATGTAATATATATTTATCACATATATACAAAAGGGAGTTCCGCATGTGCAGCATAGTGATGCACTCAGTTTGTTTTTCTTCATAAGCCTAGGTTTAAAGAACTTGTAAAGTATTTAATTAAAAAAAAAAAATTGTAAGTAAAATAAAA
Organism: Rana kukunoris; assembly: GCA_029574335.1. Taxonomy (NCBI): domain Eukaryota; kingdom Metazoa; phylum Chordata; class Amphibia; order Anura; family Ranidae; genus Rana; species Rana kukunoris. The sequence goes on along the minus strand of CM056055.1, from coordinate 102,687,180 downwards.
GAGGTTATACTTTCTGGCCCAAAACTGTCTGCTTTACCTCTTCTCTGCATGCCACCATAGGAATCCGCTTCCTATAAAGACTCGCTGTGAGTGCGCTACAGATCTGGGTTGTGTACATCCATAGACACACATAGTGCGGCTCAGCCCCTTCCCCCTCACTGTATCTTATTGACAGTGACCTCAACCAAGATTTGGGGGTGGGGCAGATTGAAGGACTAAAGACCTGCAGACAAGTAATTTTATTTAAGGAAGGAATGGGAATTTTGGGGGAAAAATGAATGCATGTAGTTACCCAACCTATTGTAGCAGTAGTTCAGCTAGCATATGTATAGATTTGTTGATTTTTACATTTTCCATGAGTTGTGCTCCATTCACACTTGTGTGACTTGTCATGTGAATTTAGACAATAAAGTTACACCCCGTGTTTTTCAATTACAATCGTTCAAATATGTGCGACCTAAAGTAGCAGAGATTTTTTTTAAAAGGTTCCTTCATTACTTTGGTCAGACTTTCATACAACGGGAGTGTCTTAACCTGCAATCTCAAGCCTCAGAAGTTGCATTAAGGTCCCACATGAATGTTAGACATGCGACAGTTGTGCAACAGTTGTCCAGTATAATTGGTCAAAGCCAAAATTGCGGCCAAGTCGCATCCATCCAAAGTTGCATCAAAATTGCATCAAAGTGGCACTCCAAATTTTGTGCAACTTTGGAGTTGCACAAGTGTTAATGGAGACAATGAAATGAATGTTAATAATGGGATTTGTTGTTATTGCACTGTGTAAATATTTTTTTCTTGGAATTATTATTAATGTAGCAAGTGTTCACTGATTCACTGTGTTTAATTTGAATGTTTAACTCTTTCAGGCCTTTACAACTGATTTCAGAGTACACTGGGCACAGCATCCATTAAGACCTGAATTTGCAGAGAGTACATATTTCTTGTATAAAGTAAGATGTTTTACTACATTCATATTTTTTCTTGAATCTTTGTGGTTACTGCGACATATTTGTCTCACCAACAAAGCTGATGTCCTGTTTGCTTAAACTGTTACAGGCGACTGGGGATCCATACTATTTGGAAGTGGGAAGAACAATTATTGAAAATTTGAATAAGTATGCTCGTGTTCCATGTGGGTTTGCAGCTGTTAAAGATGTACGTACAGGAAGTCATGAGGACAGGTACGCTGTACTTATTTTTTCCTTGCAGCATTTACGATAAAATACATGACAAATGGTATCACTATATCAGGCATGTGTAGGCAAACCATCATAAACAAATGGAGGATATTGTCAAGATCATTGATAAATTCGTACGCAGAAAGTTCTTAGGCTGCTAGTATCCAGAACATGAAGGTTTGTAAGCATGTAGCATTCTTTGTTTACTTTGTTTAGCAGGCACATCATACCTTCCCTTGTGTTCTACCTAGCATTGGCAATTCAGTCCCCGTGTGTGGTGTGTGTTTGTTTTTTTTTTTTTTTGTTTTTTTACATCACAAATTATTATAACATTTGTGTGAGGATAATGCAGTAGTAATAATCATCATATTTATTATTCAGGGACCATGGATAATTCTGGATGTTTTTAATAGTTTAATATTAAAAGTAATAATAAAAAGCATTTTCTAAACAATATTGTTGTGCATCAATAATATATATATATATATATATATATATATATATATATATATATATATATATATATATATATATATATATATATATATATATTTTGGGGTTTATAAAGCCTTGCAGCTCATTTGTTAGTGATTTTCGGGGCTTTCTTGTGAAGCTATGCAAAAGTAAATCCTTTGGCAAGAAATACATTTTCAGTTAATGGTATTTATATCGGTGAAACATACATTTTATCTGGGTGATGTTTGTTACTGCATTTTACGCATTTGTCTGCTGCTTTACTTGCTATTTTTTGAGTGTAATGGCATATAAATTCAGACCTGACCACTAGTTAATTTTACAACTTTTTGTTTGAAGGATGGATTCCTTTTTCCTGGCAGAGATGTTTAAATATCTTTATTTGCTGTTCTCTGAGAGGGAGGATCTTATATTTGATATAGAAGATTACATTTTTACTACAGAAGCACATCTTTTGCCTCTGTGGCTATCCACTGCAAACCACTCAAAACAAAAGAAAAACACGGTATGTATTTTTTATTCATTGACAAATCAAGTTTTTGTGTAAATATGAAAAAAAAAAGTTGGCCTTGGGTCTTAAAGGTGGTTGTAAAGGTTTGTGCTTTTTTTCACCTTAATGCATCCTATGCATTAAGGTGAAAAAACACCTGGCAATCATGGGCCCCCCAGACCCCCCCCCCTGTTTTACTTACCTGAGCAAGTTCCCGGCTTACTCTTCTACACAGAGTCCTGACATTGATTCGATAGATTGATGGCAGCACAGCCATGGCTTTTAATCAAATTCAATGATGCTGGGGCAGGGCCGAGTCATACACTCTGCGTCTATGGATAAGGTAACCCACTCGGGAGAGCGCTTCACCGTGGGACCCCAGAAGAGGATGTTTGGGACCAATCTGTGCAAAACTAACTGCACAGTGGAGGCAAGTATTTCATGTTTGTTAAAAAGAAAAAAAAAAAACCTGAACCTTTACATTCGCTTTAACCACTTTAGCCCCGGACCATATTGCTGTCCAAAGACCAGAGCACTTTTTGTGATTCGGCACTGCGTCGCTTTAACTGACAATTGCGCGGTCGTGCGACGTGGCTCCCAAACAAAATTGGCGTCCTTTTTTTCCCCACAAATAGAGCTTTCTTTTGGTGGTATTTGATCATCTCTGCGATTTTTTATTTTTTGCGCTATAAACAAAAATAGAGCGACTATTTTAAAAAAATTAATATTTTTTACATTTTGCTATAATAAATATCCCCAAAAAAGATATAAAAAAACTTTTTTTTTTCCTCAGTTTAGGCCGATACGTATTCTTCTACATATTTTTCATTAAAAAAAATCGCAATTAGCGTTTATTGATTGGTTTGCGCAAAATTTATAGCGTTTACAAAAAAGGGGGTCGTTTTTACGGCATTTTTATTATTATTATTTTTTTACTAGTAATGGCGGCGATCAGCGTTTGTTTTTCGGTACCTCGATATTATGGCGGACACTTTTGACACATTTTTGGGACCATTGGCATTTTTATAGCGATCAATGCTATAAAAATGCATTGGATTACTATAAAAAATGCCATTGGCAGTGAAGGGGTTAACACTAGGGGGCAGGAAAGGGGTTGTGTTGCTGGGTGTGTTCTAACTGTATGGGGGGGTGACTTCACTATGGGAAATCACTGATCTTCTGTCCATACATTGTATGAACAGAAAATCAGTGTTTCCCCCGCTGACAGAAACGAGAGCTGTGTGTTTACACACAGCTCCCGTTCCCCGCTCTGTAACGAGCAATCGCGGGTGCCCGGCGGCGATCGTACCTGCCGGGCACGCGCGCGGGACTCGGGGGGCGCGCGCCCTACAAGTCTCTAAAGGGAGGACGTAGAGCTACGTGCTCCCGTGAGACAGAGCCACCGCTCCGCAGTAATATGACGGCGGGCGGTCGGCATGTAGTTAAAGTGGTTGCAAACCCTCTTTAACCTACAGGTAAGCCTAGATTAAGGCTTACCTGTAGGTGCAACAAATATCTCTCAAACCTAAAAGGTTTAGGAGATATTTGCAGAAATGACAGGCGCCAATGTCTACGGCACGTAGGCGCACTGAAAGTGCCGTTGTCTACGGCGCATGCGAACCGAATGCTGTGATTTTGCGCATGAGCGGGGACCTGCTGGTGCGCGGGAGTGACGTCATCGCAGCTCCGGCCAATCACATTGACGGAGAGGCGAAAACAGGACGTATGTGCGAGGGGACATGGCAGCGGCGAACGGGGAGGACTTCGGGGGCTTCGATCTCGGGTAAGTGCATCATAATAAGCTGTGCATACTAGCTCATTATGCCTTTTTTCTCTTTCGTTTCCCCCCCCCCCCCATTTTTTGAAGGGGGGGGGGGGTTACTTCCTCCTTTTAAGGTTTGTTTGGGTATTAAAATACCCAGTCCAGGCAAATTTAAACTGAGAGCCCTGGCTTGCTGTACTGGGTTTAGCCCCCTCTCCTTAATTGGGTTACTACAGTGTTAACCTAAACAGTTAATGCTATACTATTGAGACACAGGATCAGCTTTTCATTATCGGGCCCTTTTAATGAGAGTGGAGAATCGGCATTTGCAGCCAGTGCTGAGTGAATGATGGTTTTCCAACTAGATTGTTTAACAGAGAAGTCCACACATACCCAAAGTCATCCCAGTTCCTACTGAACCGGACAGCTTTCAGTGCATGTATACCCAGCTTTAAGGGGACATAGGATTAGGGTATGCTGGGGGAAGGTTAAGGTTTAAAGGGTCACTAAAGGATTTTTTTTTTAGCTAAATAGCTTCCTTTACCTTACTGCAGTGCTGTTTTCATGTCCTCATTGTTCGTTGTTTTTTTTGCTTTGATGTTGCTGTAATTCTGCTCTGATCTCCACACTTCCTGCTTGTCTGTTTCCTTATAACCACAGTGCTGGGAGCTTTATCACTGTGGTCACTAATCAAGGTGATGTGATTACTGTGTGTAAACTGAAACTGGGTTGGTGCTGAGGGATTTTAGACAAACCATCACTGCCCTCTATTGGCTCTCTGGCTCTGTACATTCGAGAGACAGAAAATAACAGCAAAAACAAAACTAGAACTGTAGGTTGATTATATGATTGATTTTTATCTATTGTTAATCATTTTTAAAAGAAATCGGTTAACGTTTATGTCTCTATACCCTGTAAACAGTCATTTCAGCCCAAAAATGTTTTTCCTTTAGTGACCCTTTAAGTGTTAGGAGGAGGGTAAGAGCTGTGGCATTACCTAGGGTTTTGGTTGGCAGATTAGGGTTCAGGTGCAGAAGGCTAAGCATTAGGAGGTGCTTTTAGTACCATCAGCAATTTACAATTGTGTACATTTGTGCATGTGACAGAGAAGCTTAAAGGAGTTGTAAAGGAAAAAAATGTTTTGCCTAAAATTGTCTGCAAGGTAGACAGACAGAATAGTGTAATGATTCTGTTAAAAAAACGAGTAAATACAAATTAAATTCCTTCATCTATATCACCTCCGGCAGTCTAGTTTCTGTTCTCTCATTCACTTCCTGGTTTCTGGCACTTGTTCATGTAAGAACTACATTTCCCAGTATGCATTGTGGCACGTCCAGTAATTCACACCTCCTTGAAGTCTCTAACACGTAGAGAGCGTCCTGCCGCACAGGTGTAGTTCCCAGGAGGGGCGAGCACGTCACTGACCACCGCAGTAAAGCCTCCCTATATAGTGGTGAGTAACAATCAGACAAGCAGGAAGTGAACAGAACAGAGAAGAAATAGAGCAACTTCTGAGCAAAAACGAACAATGAGGAAGTAAAAAAAAGGAACGTCTGCAGGTAAAGGATGTTTATTATGAAAAAAAAAATGTTTTCCTTTGCAACCCCTTTAAGAATTTTCACAACTGTCTACTGAGAACGAATGGTGTAGCCTTTTGGGAAATTACAAGTTCCAGCAGGATGGGGCATAGTGAGACTTCTGTGGTTCACAGATATTCAAGATTCTGACCTTGCTGTACTGTCAGGTGATATATATGTGCTCGGTAACAGGATAGTGGGCCATTGTTTTATCCCTACACTAAAGCACTTTTCCTAATCTTACACTCGCCATCCCTCTAACAATTTAAAACGATCCCTTAAAAAACTTAAACTCACCAACCCTAAATCTTAACCCAAGCTTTTTTTTTTCCTTTTTCCATTTTTTTCCTTTACAATAATTCACCTCACCAGGAATACTACGCTGTGCTTTTGAGCCACATGTAACACCTCTGGGGCATGAGGCCAGTTTTAAATTTTAACTAAATGGTTCTACAATCACTCAAAGAGGTACTTGTTTGTTTTACAATTTAAACAAGAATTCCAAGCACTTTGAACGCAAATTTCGGACGTTCAGAAAAAAGCCAATAAACTCCAAAGCTCATTAACACTGAAAACGCCCAGGTGTGCATGGGCACAAGTCTTGCTTTTTGTTCCCCCTATAAAAATAACAAACATGTTTTACTTACCTGCTCTGTTGCAGTGGATTTTCACAGAGCAGCCTAGATCCTCCTTTTCTCTGGTCCCTCTTCTGTGCTGCGGGCCCCTCCCTCCTGTTGAGTGCCCCCGCAGCAAGCCGCTTGCTATGGAGGCCCCCAAGCGGAGTCACAGCTCCGGGTGTCCATTTAGACACAGAGCGCTGTCCCTGTCCCCTTATTCTCTTGATCGACTAACTGACTTTGACAGCCGTGGCAGCCAATTGTGCCACTGCTGTGTCCTAGCCAATCATGGGGGAAGAATTCTAAGATGACTGAGACCCTACTGGATAGAGAGGGACTTCGGGTAAGTTAGTTTGTTGGTGGGGGTGGGGGGGGTGGGGGGCTGATGCACACAGAAGGCTTTTTATCTTAATGCATAGAATGCATTGGGATAAAAAAAACTTCTGACTTTAAAACCACTTTAACAACCCCTTTTTAGAAACATGTGTTTGAATTTCAAGATTGGCTGTACACAATTACATTTTTGTGGCAAATAAAACCATTTAACATTTAAGAATTTCAATGATGAGCTGTGTTTACTCAAATAAATGAGTAGATGCACTAAGAATGTGGTTACAAATCCGAATCTAAGTTTATATTTTTCTTAGGGTTTTAATGCATTTGATTGGTAATGACATAAGTAGTCATGTTATAAGGCTGTGAAAGTAAAGCTTGTTTTAACTGAATGATTACCATAATTGCTTGCAGACTACACAGTATACAGAGCTTGATGACAGCAACTTTGATTGGTCTTGTCCAAATACACAAATCCTTTTTCGCAATGACCCTTTGTATGCTCAGAATATTCGTGAACCCTTTAAAAATGTGGTCGACAAGAATTGTCCTCGTACTACTGCAGGAATGTGAGTCACATTATTTATTATGTCAAATGTGTAATAATGAACCTTTCATAACATGATGAACTTTAGAACCTAATTGTATGTGTTTGTGTATATATATGTATGTGTATGTATATATTATATATATATTGATCATATTCAAGATTACATCTGAATGCAATCTTATTAAATCACAAACAAGGAAATGGTTGTAAGCTGCATACAGTCACCAAAAATCCAAGACTCCCAATAAGGACCTGAATATAAAGAACAGTGAATCATTATAATAAGTATTAATACCCATAATTCGATCTATCTAGATTCCTATAAAAACTACAAAAATTGAATATAAAAACTAATAATATCTTAAAGCGGATCTCCACCCTAAAGTGAAGATCCGCTGATCAGAACCCTCCCCCCCTCCGGCGTCACATTTGACACCTTTCAGGGGGGAGGGGGGTGCAGATACCTGTCTAAAGACAGGTATCCGCACCCACTTCCGGCCCGCAGTCTCGGGCAAAAGACGGGCTTTTCCCGTTGTGTGCTGGGAACTCTCAGCTCCCAGCACACAGCGGGAGCCAATCGCGGGCGCAGCGCGACTCGCGCATGCGCCGTAGGGAACCGGGCAGTGAAGCCGGAGCGCTTCACTTCCTGGTTCCCTCGCCGTGGATGGAGGGGGGAGCAGCAGGGTGACGAGCGATCGCTCATCCTCTGCCGCGGACGCCGCTGGACTCCAGGACAGGTAAGTGTCCTAATATTAAAAGTCAGCAGCTGCAGTATTTGTTGCTGCTGGCTTTTAATATTTATTTATGGTGAACCATCCGCTTTTAAGGTATATGGAAGGAGATTATCTCACACAAACCGGTACAAATCCATATCTGAGTTTAATCCCCTATGATGTATTGTATCTAAAAGTCAATTTACGATTAACTCCTCTTCTATTACGATTAACCCCATCTATGTCCATAAACTTTAATTTTGAGATTGCACGCCCTTTCTCGACAATCGGTCTAGCCAGCGGTAATTGTGTCAATTTATCTTTTATGGAGTATTTATGACATGAAATGTGATCCTTTTACTTTTTGTGTAGTTTCACCCACATGAGCACTTGATCACATAAACAACAAACCATGATTGACATGTATAATGTCCTTTTGATATATATCCTTTATGTGGGCGAGACCAAAATTTTGTTTTTGTCAATGTTGCATTGAATGCAATTCAAACCAGGGCATGAAACCAATATTACGTGGCCCCAAAAATGTTAAGGTGATAGTAGATGAACAGTATTGATGGGCCCTCACTAGTCTATCTTGTAAAGTTTTACCCCATCTATAATTGTAGAGGGGGTGCATGAAATTCAGAGATATTTGGATAATTTTCTCTGAGTATAGACCAGTGTTTTCTGATTATGTGAGAGAAAAAGGATAAAACTGAGACAAGGAATTTTCCTCCTGCGTGTTTTTCTAGGAGTAGATGTCATTATCTTGTGCAAGTCTCTCCTCCATCTGACAATAATCACTAACTGTCCTGGTTTCTTGGGTCAATTGCTTTTGGGTATGGATTTAAAGACACCTGGAGGATGAAAGCTCCTGAAATGTAGTAATTGGTTGCGATCTATGGATGTGATATACTGAACGCTCATAATTTTCTGTTCCTGTATATTTAGCATAGAGTCTAGGAAAGAAATTTTACTAGAACGAAATACCATATTAAACTTGAGACCTGGTACCAAATAGTTAAAATATTCATTGAATAGCGATGAAGTACAAACGTTGCCTGTCCACACCGCAAACACATCTTCTATAAATCTGAACAACCTGCTACAGTGGTCTAAAAAAGGTGTGTTCTTACAAACAAGACTTTCCACTTATGTCCATAAACATGTTCGTGTATGAGGGTGCTACATTTCAGCCCATTGCTGCTCCCCTTAATTGAAGAAAATTAGTCTCTTATGAATAACAAATAATTTCCTTCAAGCACAATCTCTAGTAATTTCAACAGGAAAGATCTGCAGATTTTTATATAATCAGAACAAATTAACAACCCGCGACCATGCTTCAATACTCAGGTCGTGAGGGGTGACTGTATACAAGCTAGATATATCCCATGTCACTAGGATGAAATCGGGAACAACCACAATATCCTTGACCTTATTTAGAAAATCTCCTATATCTTGTATATAGGACCTGGTTTGTATCGCCAGCGGTGTCAAGCACTTATCCAAATATTTTGCTAGAGAGGCTGTGACCGACTCCATCCCAGACACAATTAGGTGTCTGTGTGAATTTTAGGTAAGATATAAACTACAGGTGTAATCGGATAATCAATCATCAAATAAGAAGTATAATTGTCAATAATCCCCTCTTTAACTGCCTGAGTTACCACATTTTTTTTATTTTGTACCCAAAAAATAGAGCTGCACGATTCTGGCTAAAATGAGAATCGCGATTTATTTTTACTTTTTTGGTTAGAAGATAAATCGCAACTCTCTCACGATTCTCACAGCGTAACATCTTTCATATTAAAACAAAAAACTTACTAACTTTACTGTTTTTAAAAAAAAATTGCATTTCAAAGACCGCTGGGCAAATACAGTGCGACATAAAATATTGCAGAAATTGCCATTTTATTGCCATTTTATTCCCTAGGGTCTCTGATTATATATATATATATATATATATATATATATATAATATGTGTGTATGTATGTATGTATATATATATTATATACACGTACGTACGTTTTATCCCTTTGATCTAAGTCCTCATGCCCACGGATGTTTTTACAGACACTTTTATGAGCGTTTTTTTCAGCTTAAAAATGGCTCTCCATGTTAGCTTATGGCCTCATGCCCACCATGACGTTTTTGATCTGTAAATGGCTGCCGTTTTTAAGCTGCAAAAAAAAAAACGGGACCAGTGCGTTTTGAAGCTCCAGCGTTAGAGTAAAGACGTCAGACGCCGGCAAAGGGTGTTAAACACGATTTAACGAGGCTTAATGATGTGTTAAGCCTTGTCCGGCGTATGGGAGCCCAATCATTTGAATGGAGGTCGCACCAGAAGTCGGATCAAGATACTACTTGTGGAGCGACTCGTGTGAGGAGAATATTGAAGAGGAACCCCGCGAAAAAAAAAAATGCGGTTCTACCCAGTATGAATAAGACCCCCCTGGAGCTGCCTAATAAATTACTTTTAAAAACCTGTCTAGTGTTTTTTTTTTTTTAATCGACACTTTTTTCCCCCCAGGTGATTAGGTAGGGGTATGATATACCCTATACTCGTTCACATAGGGTGGGGGCCCCTTATTAAAGGGGGCTTCCAGATTCCAACAAGCTCCCCGCCCGCAGAACCCCGACACCGAACGACCAGGGTTGTCGGGAAAAGGCCCTTGTCGTCATCAACATGGGGACAAGGTGCTTTGGGGTGGGGGGGGCGCAGTACCAGTTATATGGTTTTGGTAAATCAAAAATCTGCAGAAAATCTAATAGTGTGTATGGGGTTTAAAAGGGTATGTGTTTTTTTTTTTTTTGTGATTCATACTTGCCTAGGTGGATGCAGTATCAGACCGACGCTGCAGCTGTCCCCCCGCATCTCTTCATTGAGAACCGAGCCACCGAACATCGCTGATGGCTCGGTTCTCACTCCTTCCAGAGGAGAGGGCTGCAGACTTTCAGTCAGCATGTATCCTGCTCTGTTCCGCCACACTCACTGGTGCGCTGAGCTGTGGAGGGGCGGGGAATGACTATCTCTGTGTCTCAGCAAGATGCTGAGACTGCCATCAGTCAAGGCAGCTGGCAGATCAGGACTTCTGAATTTGGGATGATGCACTGCCTCAACTAATTGCAGTCAGCAGAGTGTGGACTTTAGACCACTCTCTCCTGAAAACTGGTCACAGGAGTGCAAAACGAATTTTAAGTGTGGTATTTTTATTTTGGAATCTCTTTGTGAACTTGCATCATTTAGTCAAAGGAGCTGTCCATGCAAGTGAAACAAAACCAATCCATCAGAGAGATAGCAGCAACATGAAGAGTGGCCAAATCAACAGTTCTGTACATTCTGAGGAAATAAGAACGCACTGAGCTCAGCAACATAAAAAGGTGGGGACCGTTTATAAAAATGGTTGCAGTTCTTAAAACTTGGACTTTTTTAATTTTATTCTGGTGGCGTACAAAGCCAAAAGTATAAAAATTGTGCCTGTGTCCAAATGTATGTATGTATGTATGTAACACACACACACACATGAATAGCAGGATGCTGTAATGTGTGGCTTACACTATTTAACTCTGTTGTAGGGATGAGCTTTCAGGCAATAGAAACAGACCACCACTGCGTGCTAGAGATTTCATGGCCAGCAACCCTGAACATTTGGATATCCTGAAGAAAATGGGTGTCAGTCTTATTCACCTGAAGGATGGAAGGGTTCAACTAGTCCAACATGCCAATCAAGTAAGCAAATTGTGGCTTTTTATTATTTTTCTACAACCCGCACATATTGGTAAACATGGATGGATGGTACATTTAATTTGTAAAATGGTAAAGCACTTGACATTTTAAAAGCACTGTGGGAGGCAGTTGAAAAAAACTGCCTTCAATATTAATATACAGTATAGTGGTAGATAATTTACCACATTTAAGAATGTTCTGTGTTGATTGCTCTTAGAAATGTGTCATTCGTTTTAGTTAATATACACAAATACCATTTTACATCACCATATGTTTACTGCAAATGATTTAAACAGCCAGTTACTAAATTCCAAATGATCAGATTTTTAACTAGAACTGAACCTTTTTTATTGGCAACACATCATGCCGATGAATTATGTAGCTGCTGATCAGGCTCATACAGCAGTAAGGAGGTATTGCTAACCCATTATACAGAATTGTTTTGCTTGTGTTTGTTTTTTTTTTTTTTTTTTTTTTAATGTCAGCCACTCTGTTATTTAATATACACCTGTATTTTGGTGCATTGTTGAGTTCTTGGACATTAGATCAGGCTGATTTCCTGAAGTCTGCTGTCCAATATCCTAAAACAGCTTTGGATTTATTGCTCACTCTGTGATTTCAAGCCATTTAGTTCTGCTAAAAACGCACCATTAAACCTAATCTACAATGTTTTGTGATCTAGTTGTTGACCATAAAACATTGTTCAAAAAGTGTTTTGCAATTTTTAGTTGTCTTAAGCAAATGTTAGGCAATAGTGTGGGGTGTTTTTTTATTTTATTATTATTATTATTATTTTTAACTGTAGAGCAATGTTCTACTGTGGTAAAGACATAATTTTGCCCCTGTGCAAAGCATTAAGACCCCATCTGGAATACGCTTGTCCAGTTTTGGGCACCAGTTCTCCAAAATTTGGGCAACTGGAGTGCAGAGGGCAACCAAACTGATGAGAGGCATGGTGGAGCTCAGCCATGAGGAGGAACTTGATCACCTCTTCTAAAAAGAGAATAAATTCAAGGGGTTGGGGTATAATCGCATGTATAAATACATAAATGGTTCATATAGTGAACTTGGTGCAAAATAGAGTTGCACCAATACGTTTTTTTTTTATTATTATCAGCGACTACCAGTGGCGATACTTTTGGTCAAGCACTCGTTGAGTACCGATACTTTGCGTTGCGATTTTGTGTCAATACAAAATGGGCGCAAATCTGCAAAGAACTGCAAAGAACTTAATGTAATTTGAACAGGAATGCTTTCTACACACACAGCCAGCAGGGGAAACCCGTGCTATTGGAACTTTGAGGTACCTCTACCCTATTGGGGTTTGGTTTGGCTTTAATGGGGAGTCAACTCCCGGGGAAAAAATGTTTTTTATTAGAGGCGGGACCTTCACTTAATCAAGTTCGTTTTTTTTTTTTTTTTTTCTGGGATTCTTGAAATGGGTGTCCCCTATCTATATCACGTTGGGCTGCTTCAAGAATTGTGCACAATATCCTTGCACTGGTAACTGAAGAATGCTGATAACATTTTTAAAGTCTGCAAATATCTGCCTGGCTGTAAGTTAATGGAGTCTCAAGAATTTAGAAATTTTGAACCATTTTATAGACCATAAAACTTTAACTCCTCTTCTGAGATATGGTTCATCAACAGGATTGACTGAAATACTTGGCCTCGATTGTCTTATCTCAATAGGTCAGAGCAGTTGACTATATCATATTATTTATAACTGAAGGTGGCTGCTAAATATACACCCGATTAACGTCTATATCTACAAGACAGTAGTACCAGCTCAGTAGAGGCCTAAATTATTATTTCCTAAATTTAAATAATATAACTGAATATTAATGTTTTATAGGTAAGGTTGATCCAGGCAATATTCGATTTGTTTTCTTAGGGGATTTTTTTTTATTTTTTTACACAAAGTTGTCACTAAATGATTTATTGCTCAAACATGTCATTGGTTTATCTGGAAGTGCCAAAATAAATTCAGCTGCTTCTCAAGAGTACAGGGATACCACATATGTGAGACTTTTTGGCAGTCTAGCCACGTACAGGACCCCAAAAACCTATCGCCGCCTTCAGGATTTCTAAGGGCGTACATTTTTGATTTTACTCCTTGCTACCGATCAGTTTTGGAGGCCATGAAATGGCAAGATAGCACGATTTTGCAGATCTTCTTGTCACAGTTTTAAAAATTAACCGCTTCAGCCCCGGAAGATTTTACCCCTTTCCTGACCAGAGCACTTTTTAGAATTTGCCACTGCGTCGCTTTAACTGACAATTGTGCTGTCGCTCGACGCTGTTCTCAAACAAAAAAATGTCATCCTTTTTTTATTTTATTTTTTTCACACAGAGCTTTCTTTTGTTTTGTTTTTTCTTTTTGTGTGCTATAAACGAAAAAAAAAGTGACCAATTTTGATTAAAAAAAAAAAAGTATTTCTCTTTTCGTCTAGGACTAGGCAGACATGTTAATGGTTAAAACATGTAAACTTTAGCAAAGCTAAAACAGCCCCGCCCAGCGGGCTGTCCCTCTGGTCATAACCCCTCACACTGCTCTGAGCAGCTCAGTTTTTTTCTGCCTAGTAGAGGAGAAGGACCTGGCTCCCTTATGGGCCCATGGTCCTGAGGAGCTTTTTATTTTTAAAGATTTCAATTTGTTTTATTTATTTTTTTATTTTTTTTGATCCTGAGATTCTGTCAACTGCCGGCTGGGTGACAGGCTGGATAATATAGATCCTTGTATTCTCTCCAGTCCGGTCATCGACCGTGAGCAGGCCTTAGCTACGCGCTGGGTCGGCCACGACGTACCCCATTGCTCCAGGGGTGGCCGGTGAGCTTTTTTGCTCCGGGGCTCCCATATGACCAGGCTGCTTGCTGTCTGTGTCACAGTGGGCTGTGGCCGACAGCTACTAAGTACCACTCAGAAGTGGGTCTGTCAGGAATGCATCAGCAGTCCTCGCAAGGACCGTAAGTACTTTTCCCCTGTCTCGGCAGGATGGAACAGCTGGGCTTCCTAGGGGGTCGATTTGGTCCACTTCTCCTTCTATTCCTCCCCTCCTTCCCATACCTGGACCTGTTGTGACTGACCTGGGGGGCCTGTGGGGTGGTGTTCTCTATCCTGGCTGGGGGCTGCAGGGGACCGCTCTCTGTATGGGTGTTTTACTGTATGAGGTCCTCCGCTCCATAGTAAAATTTTGAATTTGGCGCCATTTTTTTGTGACCGCGCTCCTGCTGTTAAGATGCGGCTGGTGGCCATTTTCCTGTAGCTGCGCTGTGACGCAGGTACCTAATGAGGGCGGCCATTTTCTAGTAGCTCAGCGCTCCATTTCCTGAGGTGGCCGGCGGCTATCTTTTGAGTGGCTTTTTACACAGGTTTTGGCCGCCTAGTGCTAAGGGTTTTTATTTTTTGAACAGTGCAGTTTTTACCTCAGAGACACTCGCCAACTAATTGTGTACTACAGGAGAGCGGACCGCGGTGCTGTGCAGCTTCTTGTCAGGGCGGTGAGTCCCCTGGGATACCCCTTTTGGTCAGTACAGCAAGGAAGGTGGGTTTCCCTCTTTTTTTTTTTTGTGCACTTGTACCTTGACATTAGTCCCTGAGGGCTGTCAGGTGAGCGGGTCAGCATGGCGTCAGAAGCTGGCGCTTCTTCCCCAGACATTCCAGTAGTGACAACCGGTGCACCTACGGTCCCTGTGGACACTAGGTAGGCAGTCCTTGATTTATTTGTTACCAGGATGGAAGCAGTGTGTGGACGCAAGGGGAGTAAAAAACGCCCCCTCTCCCACCATCTCCTGTGGATGGCTCTGACTCTGACTTGGGCCCAGCTGTGGCCCAGGGCCCTGGTTCTGAGATATCGAAGTATGCGGACGAGGACTTTTCGGACAGTGAGGAAGAATCCAGGTCCGGGTCAGAGCAAGACAAGGCACTTGTTGGAGCTCTTATCACCGCAGTGCGGGACACTCTTAAATTAGAGGATACTGCTGGCACATCTGCTGAGGGGTCGGCCCCTTTTGGGTCCCACAAGCAGGCCCGCACAGCTAAGGTGTTTCCTTATATGCCCTCCTTTGATAAGTTTATAGATACGGAATGGCATCGACCGCAGAGGACCTTTGCGGTCCCTAAGCTCATGGCGGTCCATTGCCCCTTTTGAGGAGAGCCTTTTAAAAAAAAATGGACATCTCCCACAGTTGTGGTCCCCCCCCCCCCCCCTTGTATTCAGGTTGAACAAGGCAACCACGATTCCGGTTGAGGAAACTCCTGCTTTTAAGAACCCTGCTGACAGGACGTCTGAAGCGGTAGGTCGGTTCTTTTTCTCTATGCTGGGTTCAGCTTTGTGGTCTATTTTGGCTACGGCACTGTTGTCACACTTACTGAATGGGCAAGACTATTGCACCAGTAGTTTGAGGCGCATCATGCTCCTCCCAGGATGTGTGGAACTGGCTGACCAGTTAGTCCATGGCCTCAAGTATATCTGTGCTGCAGCTCCCTTCATCTCTAGAGCCTCAGTATCTGCGGTGGTTCTGCAGCGTCTGATTTGGCTGGAAGCCTTGTCTGCTCTGCAGACAAGGCTTCCAAGAAGGCTCTGGCAAATTTTGCCCTCTGGGGCAGGAGGCTGTTTGGTTCCTCCCTGGATAACATCTTAAAGGATGCCACGGGGGTGCTATATAAATCCTGTATAATAATTGGTTCCCTGTGATGGAGACGCCCAGGATAGAGACCTAGTTCTTGGGGTTACTAGGGCCAGATTCATTGGTCTCATGTTCCAGGACTTGGGAAGCAGCTTTTTGGTGTAAATACCCAACAAGGTAACTGGAGTACGTCACATTCCCTTCCAGCCAAATGACCAAGCACCATTATTATTTTATTTGAGAATGTGTATCTCCTTTAAAGCAGAGTTTAGTCGAAAAAAAAAAAGGTTAAAAGGCAGCAGCTACAAACATTTATTATTAGGATACTTGCCTTATCTGTCCCTCGGCTCCTGGGTGCAGGTGTCGGCATCTTCGGTAAGGGAACCAAGAAGCGAAGCATTGCGGCACAATTCATTTGATTAACAAAGTATAAAAGTCCACATGCTTCACTACGTCTGGAGATGAAACCAGCCTATTGGATGAAAAGAAGAGATGAGGCCCCTGCACCAGCTTTAGTGTGAAATTACAGCACGCCACACCACAGTGCCAAATTCAATCTCCTTATCCATGAATTTTGGCACTGTGGTGTGGTGTGCATGAAGGTGAAAAACTTTAAGGCTTTAATGCTGATGTCCATTACCACTGTTTCTGCACATACAGTACATGAGGTAATGGTGCCTTTAGCAGCCTCCAATGCATTGTTACCACTCATTATTTTAATGCCACATGTGTGGCTTCTCTGCTCCATGTTGCTAGATTCCTTATTCTTCTCTGTTATAGTGCTGGTCTGTTCCTGCTCCTGTGCAATATGCACTATTAATATGGCTGCTATTTCCTATGTGTGCACCAAAGTAAACTGAGGCAAGTTGTTGTTACGCATGTTGGGAATATCATTTATGTTAATGACCGCATTTCTCTACTTTTGACTGTGCAGGACATCCCTGACATACAACCCAAATTTCAAAAAGGTTGAAACGCTGTGTAAAATCTACATTAAAACAGAATGCAACAATTTGCAAATCTCATAAATACATATTTTATTCACAATAGCAAATAGAAAACCATATATCAAATGTTTAAACTGAGAAAATGTTAACATTTTTAAGAAAAAAATAAGATAATTTTTAGAAAGTAACAGGTCTCAAAGTTGGGACAGTGCAGCAAAAAGCTGGCAAAGTGCAACCCCAATTCCCAAAAAGTTGGGACACAGTCGTGTTTACCACTGTATTAAGATAATGTAAAAACCCTTGTACAATCTCTGGAAATTATTTCAATATTACCTGTATTGATTTCAAGTTCTTATCGCTGCTGCCAACATCAACTAGTGTTCCACACACTCCAAATAAAAATGATATTTTTTTGCGATGCAATGCTGCATATGTTACTTTAAATAAAATCAACTGCAAAGAAGAAAACAAAGGATAAAAATGACTGTGTGCTAGAAATGTTTTACATAAAATCATAAATGACACCAACGATAAACAAATTAAAAAATTTTATGTAAAGGATTTCCAATACACAGGCAATCTCTTCCACTTTGTTTTTTTTACATTTTATTTAAGATAAAACAAGGCACATGAGTGTTAGTGTGTACAGTTATGCAGCCCTGCACCTGAAAAATATGTTTACCACTGTGTAGCATCCTCTCTAACAACTCCCTGTAAGGCTCCGTTCACACACATTCAAATTGGATTCAGGGTTCTCTTTATCCAATTCATATGACAGGAGAGTGTGCCCGGCTCTCAATAGAGCCAGTTCACACAGCTCCTGGGCGGCCGTGGTCCGCATTAAAAAGGGTCCTGTGTGTCTTTTGTACTTGAATCGATGAACAGGGATGCACTAGACCAGGGGGGCCACATGTGGCCTGCGGAGCCCTCAGATGTGGCCCACAACCTCCTGCTCTGTGATGGGTTGGCAGTCGCAGATCTTGGGTTCCCGACCCTCTATCCCAGAGCATCAGTGTTGTGAATGAAGCGAGCAGTCGAGGAAGCAAGTGGCTGCGGAGCAGAGCCACATAAGCCAATGCTTCCTGTATAGCGCCGGCTTCTGTCACAGGCGGAGTGATACCAAATGTGGTCTGCCTAGGACAGCAACAGCCGTAAATACCCGAATAGAAGATGTTTATTATAAGTCAGTTCATTACTAAAATTGCAGTGTATACATGGGCATATCTTCTGCATTGGTTACTGGCCTGCTTTCAACTGATCCGCGGGTGCAGTGCAGTGTACATGTGGGTTACCTGGACTGAGCCATAGACTTCTGTAATTACCTGTGGGTATGGCTCGCTTTCTGAAAGTGCACCACATCTGCCTTGGGCCCCTTCCACAGGATCAGTCCGACCCAATCGGACCTTCCATTCACCTCTATGGTGCGGCAGATGCAAACAGGCTTGTGTCCACTTACACCTGCCTACCTCCAATTAGAGCCGCTAAAAAAAAAATAATATAGATGGGCATCCATCCCCTTCCATCTGTGCATATGTGATCAGAGGGTCCATAGAGTAGAGTGGGCAGCGTCCATGTCTGCTTTGCAGTATGCATGTCATCCGCCCGCTCCACTCATTGTGGCCCACGATCGGTTACCAAGTCGGTTGAATGGCCCTCACTCTTGAAAAGGTTGGGTACCCCTGCACTAGACCCAGAGCCATGGCCGCAGCATTTGTGATCGGCGTTGCCTAAATGTCTGGAAACTGAGGAGACCAGTTGCAGGCGTTTTGGGAGAAGGTTTTCAATTCTTGCCTGATATAGGATTTTACCTGTTTAACAGCCCTGGGTCTTTGTGGTATTTTTCAAATATGTTTCATTTGCTGAAAGATCTGGACATCAGACAGGCCAGTTAGGCATCTGAACTCTTCCACCACAAGACCATGCTGTTGTCATATATGCAGTGTAACATTGTCCTGCTGAAACACACAAGGCCTTCCTTGAAAAAGACCTAGCCTTGATAAATGCATATGTTGCTCTAAAACCTGGATATATATTTCCGCATTGATGGCGCCTTCCCAGATGTGCAAGCTGACCCATTTCATATGCACTAATGTATCCCCATACCATCAGTGATGCAGGCTTTTGAACTGAGCGCTGATAACAAGCCGGAAAGTCGGTCCTCTTTAGTTCAGATGATGTCACTCCCTTGGTTGCCAAAAAATGCCAAATTTTGATTCCTCTGACCACAGAACCGTTTTCCACTTTGCAACAGCCCATTTTAAATGAACTTCGGCCCAGAGAAGATGGTGGCGTTTCTGGGTCATGTTCATATATCCGTTCTTTGTATAATAGAGCTTTACCTTACGTTTTTAGATAGCACGATGAACACTTCACAGACCAGTGATTTTTTTTAATTTTTTTTTTTTTTTTTTTTTTAAAGCATTTTTGAGCCTATGCAGTGATGTCTATCACGGAATCGTGCCTGTTTTTAATGCATGGCTGGAGGATCTCAGGCATCCAATATTGCGTTTCGACCTTGTCCCTTTGTAGAAGATGATATTTCTTTATCGTACATCACGGGACACAGAGCAGCATAGTAATTACTATGTGGGTTATAGAGCCTACCTTCAGGTGATGGACACTGGCAATCTTCAGACAGGAAGTCCCTCCCTATATAACCCCCTCCCCTAACAGGAGTACCTCAGTTTTTTCGCCAGTGTCTAGGTGTTGGTCTATCAAGGTGGAACAAACAGGTTCAAGCCTTGGATCTACCCATTTTTCTCTCCCCGGTAGTCCGGGAGAGTTTCAGTTGGTGGTTGACTCCCAGGAACCTTCAGAAGGGGAAACCCTTCAACCCAGGGCCGTGGCAGATAGTCACGACAGACGCCAGCCGGACAGGTTGGGGTGCAGTCCTGGAGAACCTATCCCAGCAGGGGAGGTGGTCAGCCACGGAACAACACCTGCCCATCAACATCTTGGAGATGCGGGCAGTCCGGTTTGCCCTGAAGGCTTGGACATCCAAGCTAGTGGGGATGGCTGTCAGAATACAATCGGACAATGCTACGACGGTAGCATATATAAACCACCAAGGAGGTACAAGGAGTCGAGCAGCTCAGAGGGAGACAGATCAGATTTTTGCGTGGGCAGAGACCCACATACAGTGTCTCTCAGCAGTATTCATTCCGGGAATACAAAATTGGCGAGCAGACTATCTCAGCAGGAGACAGTTGTTGCCAGGAGAATGGGCTCTCCATCCCCAGGTTTTTCGAAACATCTGTCAGAGATGGGGGACACCAGAAGTGGACTTAATGGCGTCAAGGTTAAATACAAAACTACCCAGATTTGTATCCAGAACGAGGGACCCACGGGCCTGTGGCACGGACGCCCTGGTTTGTCCATGGCACCAGTATTCACTGATGTATGCCTTCCCGCCACTTCAGCTGCTTCCCCGACTCCTCCGTCGGATCAGGGCAGAGGGCAAGACCGTAATCCTAGTGGCTTCAGCGTGGCCCCGGAGGTCCTGGTACTCCCTAATTGTGAGAATGTCAATCGGAGACCCCTGGCCGCTGCCACTCCGGCCAGACCTGCTATCGCAGGGACCAATATTCCACCCTGCCTCACAGTCGCTGGGTTTAATGGCTTGGCGGCTGAGGCCTACGTCCTAAGGAAGAGGGGGCTCTCGAGGTCTGTGCTTTCCACTATAATCAATGCGAGGAAACCAGTTTCAAGGCGTATATACTACAGGGTGTGGAGAAACTATGTGTCGTGGTGTGAGACCAAGAGGTGGCACCCCTGTAGGTTTGTAGTCGGTAGGATCTTGGAATTCCTGCAACACAGAGTTGAGAAGGGACTGGCTGTCGGCACTATTAAGGGACAGGTGTCGGCCTTGTCAGTTCTATTTCAGAGGCCATTAGCCACGCACTCATTGGTCAAGACCTTTTTACAGGGGGTTCTGCGAATTAACCCCCCAGTCAAGCTCCCGGCTTGTCCCTGGGACTAAAATTTGGTTCTCTCGGCCCTACAGAGGCGCCCCTTCGAGCCCCTAGGTCATATCTCGTTGGTGTTGCTGTCAAGGAAGTTGGTATTCTTGGTGGTCATGACCTCGGCCAGAAGGGTCTCGGAGCTGGCGGCCCTTTCTTGCAAGGAGCCGTACCTGATAGTTCATGAGGACAGAGTCATCTTGCGACCCTTGCCCACCTTTTTGCCTAAGAGGGTCTCAGCATTCCATTTAAACCAGGACTTGGTCCTCCCGTCATTTTTTCCCAATCCAGGGTCCAGAGAGGAAAGGTTGTTACATTCCTTAGACGTGGTAAGGGCTATTAAGGCCTATTTACAGGCCACAGCCCATATCAGGAAAATGGATGCGCTGTCTGTTCTGCCGGAGGGGCCCAGAGTAGGTCAGGCGGCGTCAAAAGCCACACTAGCCAGGTGGATCCGCCAGATAATCTCACAGGCCTATGGCCTGAAGGGTAGGGACCCCCCCGGCCTCTGTCAAGGCTCACTCAACCAGGGCCTTAGGGACTTCTTGGGCAGTCCAGCATCAGGTTTCCATGGACCAGGTCTGCAGAGCAGCAACCTGGTCGTCGGTTCACACGTTCACAAGGTTTTATCAGGTGGACGTGAGGAGGCGCGAGGACCTGGCCTTTGGCCAAGCGGTCTTAAGAGCCGCCCTCTAGTTTCCTTGCGCCCGATGGCATCATTTGGTCCCTCCCCTCAGTTGGCATTGCTTCTGGACATCCCACATAGTAATTACTATGCTGCTCTGTGTCCCTTGATGTACGATAAAGAAAAGAGGATTTTTATAAACAGCTTACCTGTAAAATCCTTTTCTTGGAGTACATCACGGGACACAGAGCTCCCACCCCTCTTGTTGGGGGAATTTATGGGACAAATTATTGCTTGCTACAAAACTGAGGTACTCCTGTTAGGGGAGGGGGTTATATAGGGAGGGACTTCCTGTCTGAAGATTGCCAGTGTCCATCACCTGAAGGTAGGCTCTATAATCCACATAGTAATTACTATGCTGCTCTGTGTCCCGTGATGTACTCCAAGAAAAGGATTTTACAGGTAAGCTGTTTATAAAAATCCTCTTATTTAAAGTATTAGAAATTTTATGTTGAGGAGCATTATTCTGAAAAGATGCCCTTTTCTCAAATCGTCTTCCAGGATGGCGCCCTGAGAGATGACTGGCTCCACCTGACAGGAAACGGAATAAAAAAGAGGTTAAAAACCCCGCCCCTCCCCGTACTCCTCAGTTCTTGATTGTGTTTCCCCACAGCCAAATTTGTTTTATTTTTCTTGTCCGAAGGCCTGGGGCTGGTGGTCCTCCCCTGGGAGCTGGACCGCAGGCACTGGAAAGCCTCTTGGTCCAGTAGGATTATAACTCCTTCCTGGGGGGTCCCTATCTTCTCTGGGGGCCTCACTGAAGTGAGCCGGAAGAACCCCCCCTGAGTGCTGGAGGTCCCTAGGCTAGTGGCTATCCTAGAATTTCAGGGGCCAGATTCCTCTCTAGGTCTCTCTACCCTCCCCCCTACCTTGGAGGTTTGGGGAACTTCGGTCGGAAGTGGACGGGGGGTGAGTCTCACATCTCGGAGTCCCTGCGCGGGGTTGAGACTCTTCTCTGTGGGTTGGGGGAGGGGCACATTTCGGCTCCTCTCCGTTGCGGCGCCATCTTCCTGGCGTCTGTACGGGGGGGCGCTGGCACAGGGCGGTGATGTCGCATGCGCGTCACTTGCGCTTCCGGCTCCTCCAAAATGGCAGCCACCATCGGCGTTCAGCCCAGCAGAGAGGCCTCACTCGGCAGCGGAGTTGCACAGCAGCCTGAGAGAGAGACTTGTACCCTGAAGCTACTTGCTTCTCTCTCAGGGTGCTGTCCTGAAAGACCACTTGAGAAAGTACCAGTTGCACTTACCGGTAGCCGGATTTCTGGGAAGTCTTACAGGACGGCAGGCCTACTTCCCACCCTCGTGATACATTTATTGGTTTGTATTTTGCTTTTGATGTTTTTCTCCCGTGCACGGGTGGGTTTATACTTTTTCTCAAACTGAGGAGCACGGGGAGGGGCGGGGTTTTAAACCTTTTTTTTTTTTTTTTATTCTGTTTCCTGTCAGGTGGAGCCAGTCATCTCTCAGGGTGCCGCCTGTAAGACTTTCCAGAAATCCAGCTACCGGTAAGTGTAACTGGTACTTTTTTACCCAATCAATTTACTGACCTGTTACCAATTGATCTAATTGGTTACAAATTGTTCTTCCAGCTCTTCCTTGTTTGTACCCTTTTACTTTGCCAGCTTTTCTATTGCCGTGTTTCAAACTTTTTGAGACATGTTGCTTAAAATTTTACATTTTCTCAGTTGAAATATATATATATTTTTTTCTATTTTCTGTAGTGAATAAGATATGGGTTTATGAGATTTGCAAATCATTGCATTCAGTTTTCTTGGAATTGGGGTTGTATTGCTGACCGCATACAACTGTGTGTGCACAGTAACTTCATAACCAGCTCAGCATCAATCACCAGTCGGGTCGATTAAACCTGTCTTTTTATGTGATATTCTTGAACTGCATAAAGAATCGATTATTGTTACCTGCACTAGAGAGATGCTTTTTGGAGAAAATCCTGGTTTCACAATTACAACATCGGGACACTTGTAACGATAAATCTCCTGACACTTGGGTCACCTATGGACTCCATCTAACACTTTTTCTTTTAAGGTGTCAGTGTTTGAAAATGCAGGGCTGTTATTCTCTTGCTCACTGTCAAATGAGATAACTCATGAGTATGCTTTGGATAGTCTAGATCAGGGGTAGGCAACCTTGGCCCTCCAGCTCTGGTGTAACTACATGAAGCATTGCAAGACCCTGACAATCACAGGCATGACTCTTGGAGGCATAAGCATGAAGGGATTTGTAGTTTCGCCACAGCTGGATTGTCGAAGTTGTTTACCCCTGGTCTAGATGGACAGCACGTACCCAGTGTATAAATAATTTGTGAACTATGTCATAGTTGTACCTTTTGATTTGTTAATTTGCTGGATCGTAATACAAATCGGACACTTTGCAGACTTTGTATATATCACTGGTAATGAGGAATGTACAGGGCGGACTCCCATAGCTAAAAAAAAATTTAACCAGAACACAAAATACCTTTTTAAGACCATTTGATTTTTTTTTTTTTACTCCTTCTTACATTTGGTTTATTCGCATAGAATGAATGTACATTTAGTTTATCTAGTCGAATAGCTATGCAGATAATTGTATAAATAGACCCCTAAGTGTAAAGATCCAATTATTCTAAGAAGTAGCCTCAATTCCAAAAGCTTTAATCTGATCTAGATCTTTATCAGGACTTTGGTGAAAATAAACATGCTGACAAAAGCTGTAGATAACAGAATTGTAACAGTGTAACAAGCCATATATGGTAACACATAATATATGCCACAAGTAATAGATTTGGTAATGCCTGTCCCTCTGTGTTTTACAGTTTGCTTCCTATTCCATATATAGGCACATTGTAAGCAGTTCTTAAACAAAGTTAAAACGGAATCGCATTTTAGAAGTCAGTCGGAGATCCAGAAATTTCCAATGGGTTTCCATTTTTTTTTTTTTGCGCATATGTAATACTGTTCTTTCAGGGTTTCTTTCAGAGGGTTAACAGGTCTCTGTCTAAAGGCAAAACCCTCTACACAAATTCACATTTTTCAAACATTTTGTATTTTTGACGTGTAGAATAATCGGTTACAAAATCGTAATGTTGATAGGACATTTTTGGGTTTCTAAACGGACTCCAGACGACCTAAATAAAAATTGTGTGCAGAATAGAAATAGAAAATTAAACTTTACCTACATAAACTTTCCCTTTTTGGCTTGATATTTTAGGATGAGTGGTGGCCTTGTTTTTGTCCTAGAGTCTTGTAAGGCTTAAAGGGGTTGTATGGCTTTGGGGTTTAAAAAAAAAAACAACAAACATACATACTTACCTCCACTGTGCAATTCGTTTTGCACAGAGTGGCCCCAATCCTGGTCTTCTGAGTCTGTCTCGGCTCCTCCCTGCAAGCGCTAACCCCCTTCTCTTCCAAGGGGGTTGGCTTGCGGGCGCGCTCCCGTGATATATCCTAGAGCTATAGCTGCCGACTGTATTACTCGGCCCGGCATGCCGCGGCATTAGATGTGATTGACAGCAGCACTAGTCAATGGCTGCGCTGTTATCTCCAATGACGAGCCGCCTCTAGCAGGGGCAAACCATCACGGGAACAAGCCCGGGAGTTTTGTGGTAAGTAAAACGGGGGGGGGGGGGCGCGAGATTGCAAGATGTTTTTTCATTTTCATGCATAGATGCATGAAGGTGAAAAAACACTAAGCTTTACAACCCAAAGTTGTCCCATAGTTTATAGTTGCTATAACTTTTGCGCAAACCAATCAATATACACTTATTGGAATTTTTATTTTTTAACCAAAAATATGTAGCATAATACATATTGACCTAAATAATTTGGTGTTTTCTTTTTATTTTATTTTATTTTTATTGGGTGTGTGTGTGTGTGTTTTTTTTATATCAAAATTGTCTGTCTTTTTTTGTGGCAAAAAATATTATTTGGGGTACATTGTCACTTGACCGTGCAATTGTACGTTTAAAGTAACCCACAGTAACGTATTGCAAAAAAATGGCCTGGTCATGAGAGGAGGGGGGGGGTTAAAGGTCAAGTGGTTAGTAGATTTAGATAGATTTGACTAACAAATTGAAGCTGAACTCCAGCTAATGCTTTAAAAGCGGCTACAGCATACTGTTTTTCCTTTTGGGATAATGGTTTTATATAAATTTTATGGGGACCATGTTGTAAGCATCCCTGTCAATGGTTTGTCTCAACCCTGCTACTTTGTACAGCTTGGTCTGTTAAAATAAGGGTCCTTTTACACGTACGGACCGTTCGTCCGTTTTTTACAAGTCCGTTTACGGACTTGTAATGCATCCCTATGGGATCGCGTCCGTTAGCGGATGATGCATCAGCTAACGTCCGCAAAGATCCGCATCCTCAAAGATCAGTTTTTTCGGATGGAAAAAAAACCTATTTTTCTTCTGTCTGAAGGATCGGATCGCATCGGATGAATACGGACACACGGACACACACGGGGCGGATCAAAAAAGGTCCGCTCCGTGTGAAAGGACCCTCAGGTAAAAAATAACACTTACTGGCTGAATCTCTAGGTGAAAACAAAGGAAAAAAGTCTAAACGAAAACTAATACAACCACCACATCTAAAAAATTGGTAAGCTGCAATTTAATATATATTTCTTTCTCGTACATCACGGGACACAGAGCGGCATATTCATTACTTTATGGGTTATATGGAGTACCTTCAGGTGTGGACACTGGCAATCTCAAACAGGAAGTCCCCTCCCTATATAACCCCCTCCCCTAGAGGGAGTCCCTCAGTTTTTTCGCCAGTGTCTTAGGTGTTGGTCACGGAATAGCTTTGCTCCACATCCTTGGGATTAAGGGCGGGCTAACCGGATCTGTCCAAGGAGCCTCAGTGCCAAAGTGGACAGTACCCGGGCCCCAAACCGTGGGGTTTTGCCTATAATGCTCCTCTTTGGAGGGCTGGACCCTGGGCCCAGGACTTGGAGTTTGTAAAAACCATAAGTGCCTGTTTGCCAGGGTGCTATATAGGTCCAGGACAGTGGGTAGGTCCAGGACAGTGGGTACCTTCATAGGACCCCAGGGCCTGAAGGTCTACTACGCTACCCACGGAGATGGGAGAAGATTGGATCGTTTTGCTGGACAAACATCCTGCAGCATGGAGCAGGTAAGGGGGAGCCTGCGGGACTTGGTTCGACAGCAGGCTCTCCGGGGTAACCTAAAAGGGGGGGATAGCCTAAGTATGCTCTGCATTGGCAACCTTGCTCACTATGTCTGAGAAAGACAGGATGACCCCTTTTTTCCCCCATCACTAGGTTCCCCTGTCTAAGAATGTGTTGCTAGCTAACCTGCTGCTTTCTTCCTAGGACTAGTAAGGATCCCTATGGGGCCTTTTGGAGAGTCCTACCTGGCCGGGGGTTTGAATCTGCCGCCTGATACTGCAGTCCTGGGTCTCCAGCAGCGCGGCTCCTCCATGTTCCTCCTGTGTCGGCATACGCGCGCGCGCGCGTGCGCGCGCACGTCTTATAGACGTTTTTTCGCGCCGTTCAGAGAGGAGGGCGGGGGGGGCGTGCCTGCGGCGTCATACAGGGGCGCGCCTTGTGCTGTTATAGATCAGCAGGCATTGTCAGTGCTCAGTCTGGGGCTGATTTCAGAAGGAGAGGACGCAGAGCGGCAGAACAGTGACTCCCGGTGGCGGAAGAGGGGTAGTACATGCTGGACTGTGTTCCAATGCCTTTTTTGTTAAGCCAAGAAATTCCCCTTTTTGCAGCAGGTTGGAGGCTGGCAAACTAAGTTTGGGGTCACTGTATGTTTTAAAAAAAAATAAATATATATATATAATATATATTTAAAAAAAAAAAAAAAAAAACATACGGGGCCCCATCAGTTTTTGGGCATTAGTGATCTATTGTCCCCTAAGCTCTGGTTTTGTACTCCTGGCCACTACAGTCTGTTGTTGTTGGCGGAGTCCCTCGATTTTGTATTATGGCTTCCAAAGGTTCGGGGTCAAAGGGTACAAAAAAGACCAAAAAACAAAGGGGTTCCCCCTCTGATTCTGATGATATGCCGATACTTTCCCCGCAACTTATTAACATAAAGGGCGCCTTGGATGAGCCATTAGGGGGATCTGGTGCGGAGGCTGGCCCAGATCAGCCCAGCCCTGTGTTTATCACAGAGGAGATGCTAGCCGTATCCCTAGGGGGGCTAGAAGAGAGAATAGCAGCATTGATCGCTAGAGCTATTCCTGGTAAGAAACGGGTTAGATCCCCATCACCAAGAGGTGTATCCTCAGATGCTGAGATTCTCTCTCCGGAGGAATTGGAATCACAGGAGGATCAACTAGACCTGAACCAAGAGGGTTCAGGGATTGAGGGATCTGCCTCTGAGGAACCATTTTCAGACTCCCAGACAGAAAGACTGTGGGTACAGTCTTTGACGGACATGGTCCGCTCGGCATTTAGTTTACCATTGCCAGAGCCTCAGGTTCCTCCGGTATCCTCTCTGGGCTCTTTGAAAGCTCCGTTAAGCAACGCAGTTTTTCCGGTCCATCCTCTCTTGGAGGAATTGATCTTTCGGGATTGGGTACGGCCGGACAGGATTTTTCTGCCACCGAAAAGATTTGCGGTCATTTACCCCATGGAGGAAAAAATTCTCCAAGAGGTGGAGGCTCCCAGTAGTGGATGCAGCCATCTCATGTGTGAATAAATCACTAACTTGCCCGGTGGAAAACATACATATGTTTAAAGATCCGGTTGATAAACGGTTAGAGACACTTTTAAAAGCATCCTTTGCTACGGCAGGAGCAGTGGTACAGCCAGCTGTGGCTGCAATTGGAGTTTGTCAGGCGTTAAACGACCAGACAAAAGAAATGTTAAAGGACATGCCTACCCAACAAGCAGAAGAGTTTTCTGACATTCCCAGAGCTCTGTGTTTTGCTGTAGATGCTATAAAAGATTCCATCCAGCAGGCCTCTCGTTTATCACTATCACTATTTTTGGTGCACATGAGAAGGCTCTTATGGTTGAAGAACTGGGCGGCGGAGCCCCCATGCAAAAAGCTTCTGGCAGGGTTTCCCTTCCATGGAGGACGACTCTTCGGAGAGGATCTGGATAAATATATTCAGACTATTTCAAGTGGCAAGAGTACCCTTTTACCGGTCAAAAAGACATTCCGGGGTCCTACATTTAAAAGGCAGCTCTTTCCTGTCTCGGGGCCCTCAAATTCCAGGCAGTATCGACGGCCGCCTGCACGATCCAACGTTAACAGTAGATCGCAGGGACAGGCCCCTGGGGGTAAGAGGCCATGGTATCGCAAGCAGACAAAGACAGCCCCTAAGTCTGCCTTATGAAGGGGCGCCCCCACTCTCGCGGGTGGGGGGAAGGCTTCGTTTCTTCTCAGAAGTTTGGGAAGCCAAGATCCCCGACAAATGGGTCCGGGCATCTGTAGCCACAGGCTACAGACTGGAGTTTCTAAGGTGTCCTCCGCCTCATTTTCAAGAATCAAGGCTACCAAAGGATCCAGCAAGGAAGGCCTCATTGCTGGCAGCTTTGGATCACCTGCTTTGCCAGGACGTAATAATAGAGGTGCCAGCCCAAGAGCAAGGGCTAGGTTTCTATTCCAATCTCTTTGTCATACCAAAGCCCAACGGCGATGTCAGGCCAATCTTGGACCTAAAGAGGTTAAACGGTTACCTAAGGGTTCGTTCCTTCCGGATGGAATCCATCCGGTCAGCAGCCGCCGCGCTTCAGAGGGACGATTTTCTGGCCTCCATAGACATAAAGGATGCTTACCTTCATGTACCAATCTTTCAGTCGCATCAAAGATTTTTACGCTTCGCGGTGGGGCAGCGACACTTCCAATTCAGGGCGCTCCCCTTCGGGCTGGCCACGGCCCCCCGGGTATTCACGAAGATCCTAGCCCCAGTTCTGGCCAATTTAAGGATCCAAGGGGTCACAGTCCTAGCATACTTGGACGACCTTTTAATCATAGATCACTCACGGCCGGGTCTGCAACAGGCAGTAAACCTCACGGTTCGGTACCTCGAAGGATTCGGCTGGGTCCTAAACCGGGGAAAGTCAGCGTTCCAGCCTACAAAGCAGTTGGAATACCTCGGCATGAGGTTAGACACAGAACAGCAAAGGGTGTTCCTGCCCCTTGTAAAGATCGAGGCTATCAAGGGGTTGGTTCAGTTGGTTCTAAACAAGAAAAAACCAACTATTCGCCTGTGTATGCGAGTACTAGGCAAGCTAGTGGCCACGTTCGAGGCAGTACCATACGCTCAGATCCACACTCGCGTCCTACAGGCAGCCATTCTAGCAGCCTGGGGCAAGAGGGCACATGCCTTAGAGTCCCCTTTGACGCTATCATCAAGGGTCCGACAAAGCCTGGCCTGGTGGTTGAACCCCCAGAATCTTCTAAAGGGAAAATCCTTCAGCCCTGTTGTCTGGAAGGTAGTTACCACAGACGCCAGCCTGGCAGGCTGGGGGGCGGTCTTCGAGGGGTTCTCTCGCCAGGGAACTTGGGTGAAAGCAGAGAGGCAGCTCCCCATCAATATCTTGGAGATCAGAGCTGCTCGCCTAGCCCTTCTGGCATGGACCTCCAGATTAAAGGGGTTCCCGGTGAGAATCCAGTCAGACAATGCCACGGCGGTGGCATACATAAACCACCAAGGGGGAACCAGGAGTCAGGCCGCTCAGAGGGAGGTGAGCTTGATTTTTCAGTGGGCAGAGGTTCATGTACCCTGCATTTCGGCGATATTCATTCCCGGAGTGGACAACCTGCAGGCAGACTTCTTAAGTCGCCAGAGTCTGTTGCCAGGGGAGTGGTCTCTGCATCCCCAGGTCTTTCAGACAATCTGCCAGAGGTGGGGAATGCCGGACGTAGATATAATGCCATCCAGGTTCAACAAGAAACTAGACAGGTTCGTGTCTCGAGCGAGGGATCCTATGGCCTGCGGAACCGATGCGTTGGTTTGCCCTTGGCATCAATTCAAACTTCTATATGCATTCCCTCCGCTACAGTTACTCCCTCGCCTGTTGTGCAGGATCAGAGTGGAGCACAAGCCAGTCATTCTAGTAGCTCCGGCTTGGCCCCGGAGGACTTGGTACTCGCTAGTCCTGAAGATGGCAGTGAGGAGACCCTTGGACTCTTCCTCTACAACCAGACCTACTCTCACAAGGCCCGATCCTCCACCCTACATTACAGCGTCTAAATTTGACGGCCTGGAGGCTGAATCCCTGATTCTCAGGGGTAGAGGTCTGTCTAGGCAGGTAATTCCTACCCTGATTAGGGCTAGAAAGCCGGTCTCCAGGGTGATTTATTACAGGGTGTGGAGGAACTACGTAGGCTGGTGTGAATCCAAAAGATGGAATTCCCGCAAATATACTATTGATAGGGTGTTAAGTTTTCTCCAGCTAGGAGTGGATAAAGGCCTGGCACTAAGCACAATCAAGGGACAGATCTCAGCTCTGTCAGTGTGGTTTCAGAGGCCGCTGGCCACCCACTCGCTGGTAAAGACCTTCTTACAGGGGGTCTTGCGTATTAATCCTCCTGTCAAGTCACCAATTTGTCCATGGGACTTAAATCTTGTCCTGTCCACTCTACAGAAACAACCCTTTGAGCCGTTGGCTGAGATTCCTTTAGTCTTACTGACAAGAAAGTTGGTTTTCTTGGTCGCCATAGTTTCGGCCAGGAGAGTGTCAGAATTAGCAGCCTTATCGTGTAAGGAACCATATCTCGTTCTGCATAAGGACAGGGCAGTTCTCCGGCCCCATCCTTCCTTTCTACCAAAGGTTATATCCAAATTTCACTTGAACCAGGATTTGGTACTTCCATCCTTCTTTCCAAAACCCACATCTAGAAAGGAGGGGTTGTTGCATACCTTGGATATTGTCCGGGCCATGAAGGCCTATCTTAAAGCTACAGAAAAGATCCGGAAGACAGATGTGTTATTCGTTCTACCAGATGGCCCCAAGAAGGGGCAGGCAGCTGCAAAATCCACCATCTCGAGATGGATTAGACAATTAATCATTCAAGCCTACGGTTTGAAGAGGTTGCCTCCTCCTTTGTCGGTAAAGGCCCATTCTACCAGGGCCATGGGCACCTCCTGGGCAGCACACCATCAGATCTCTATGGCTCCGATATGCAAGGCGGCGACGTGGTCATCAGTCCACACGTTTACAAAGTTTTATCAACTAGACGTGAGAAGGAATGCGGATTCTGCCTTTGGACAGGCAGTACTACAGGCTGCAGTTTAAGATCCTCGGGATCAGAAGCACCCTTGGTTGTAAAAAAGAAAAAAAAAAAGTTTTTTTCTTGACTAAGTTGGAATTATTATTATTATTTGAGTATACCTCTAAATTGAATCCTTCTTTGGAAGATGTCTCCCTCCCCTCATTAAAGCATTGCTTTCGGACATCCCATATAGTAATGAATATGCCGCTCTGTGTCCCGTGATGTACGAGAAAGAAAAAGGGATTTTTAAATACAGCTTACCTGTAAAATCCTTTTCTTGGAGTACATCACGGGACACAGAGCTCCCACCCCTCTTTTGGGGAAACATTTTGGGAGGCATACTGCTTGCTACAAAACTGAGGGACTCCCTCTAGGGGAGGGGGTTATATAGGGAGGGGACTTCCTGTTTGAGATTGCCAGTGTCCACACCTGAAGGTACTCCATATAACCCATATAGTAATGAATATGCCGCTCTGTGTCCCGTGATGTACTCCAAGAAAAGGATTTTACAGGTAAGCTGTATTTAAAAATCCCTTTTTTGTTTTTGTTTTTGGGTTTAATACCGCTTCAGAGACTGTAAAGAACTCCCAGTTATAGATCTTGGATTTTTTTTTTCACCCATTTTGAAGTCTTATGCCTCCTGCTACAAAATTAAATAAGCTTTTCCTAAGAAGTATGGAAAACTTAGGGCTGAAACAACTAATCGATTATAAAATTAATCGATTACAATTTTCATAATCGATTAATCGGCCAGTAACATAATGGGGTTAAAAAAAAAAAAAAATTGGCCCTTTATAGTACAAAAAAGCAAATCGCTACTGTAAATATTACTTTCACTGTCCCACGGTAAAAAAAATGAACCCCTAACAGTAGCAGTTATTTTCTTTTTTCGTGCTTTAATTTTCTTTTTTTAATCCCATTATGTAACTAAACATCTCAGGCCGGGGTCAGACCTCTGTTTTTTGCAGAAACACACTACAGTTCATTTACATGTTTTCCTATGGGACACGTTGACATCCATGATTTTTATTCAGCTGCTGCGTGGAAAGGGCAAGGACTTAATGCAAAACGGTACTATTTTTATAAATTTTTTCTGGTTCAATATACTTCAATGGAGAAGCTGCAGATGCTATAAAAGATTCCATCCAGCAGGCCTCTCGTTTATCACTATTTTTGGTGCACATGAGAAGGCTCTTATGGTTGAAGAACTGGGCGGCGGAGCCCCCATGCAAAAAGCTTCTGGCAGGGTTTCCCTTCCATGGAGGACGACTCTTCGGAGAGGATCTGGATAAATATATTCAGACTATTTCAAGTGGCAAGAGTACCCTTTTACCGGTCAAAAAGACATTCCGGGGTCCTACATTTAAAAGGCAGCTCTTTCCTGTCTCGGGGCCCTCAAATTCCAGGCAGTATCGACGGCCGCCTGCACGATCCAACGTTAACAGTAGATCGCAGGGACAGGCCCCTGGGGGTAAGAGGCCATGGTATCGCAAGCCGACAAAGACAGCCCCTAAGTCTGCCTTATGAAGGGGCGCCCCCACTCTCGCGGGTGGGGGGAAGGCTTCGTTTCTTCTCAGAAGTTTGGGAAGCCAAGATCCCCGACAAATGGGTCCGGGCATCTGTAGCCACAGGCTACAGACTGGAGTTTCTAAGGTGTCCTCCGCCTCATTTTCAAGAATCAAGGCTACCAAAGGATCCAGCAAGGAAGGCCTCATTGCTGGCAGCTTTGGATCACCTGCTTTGCCAGGACGTAATAATAGAGGTGCCAGCCCAAGAGCAAGGGCTAGGTTTCTATTCCAATCTCTTTGTCATACCAAAGCCCAACGGCGATGTCAGGCCAATCTTGGACCTAAAGAGGTTAAACGGTTACCTAAGGGTTCGTTCCTTCCGGATGGAATCCATCCGGTCAGCAGCCGCCGCGCTTCAGAGGGACGATTTTCTGGCCTCCATAGACATAAAGGATGCTTACCTTCATGTACCAATCTTTCAGTCGCATCAAAGATTTTTACGCTTCGCGGTGGGGCAGCGACACTTCCAATTCAGGGCGCTCCCCTTCGGGCTGGCCACGGCCCCCCGGGTATTCACGAAGATCCTAGCCCCAGTTCTGGCCAATTTAAGGATCCAAGGGGTCACAGTCCTAGCATACTTGGACGACCTTTTAATCATAGATCACTCACGGCCGGGTCTGCAACAGGCAGTAAACCTCACGGTTCGGTACCTCGAAGGATTCGGCTGGGTCCTAAACCGGGGAAAGTCAGCGTTCCAGCCTACAAAGCAGTTGGAATACCTCGGCATGAGGTTAGACACAGAACAGCAAAGGGTGTTCCTGCCCCTTGTAAAGATCGAGGCTATCAAGGGGTTGGTTCAGTTGGTTCTAAACAAGAAAAAACCAACTATTCGCCTGTGTATGCGAGTACTAGGCAAGCTAGTGGCCACGTTCGAGGCAGTACCATACGCTCAGATCCACACTCGCGTCCTACAGGCAGCCATTCTAGCAGCCTGGGGCAAGAGGGCACATGCCTTAGAGTCCCCTTTGACGCTATCATCAAGGGTCCGACAAAGCCTGGCCTGGTGGTTGAACCCCCAGAATCTTCTAAAGGGAAAATCCTTCAGCCCTGTTGTCTGGAAGGTAGTTACCACAGACGCCAGCCTGGCAGGCTGGGGGGCGGTCTTCGAGGGGTTCTCTCGCCAGGGAACTTGGGTGAAAGCAGAGAGGCAGCTCCCCATCAATATCTTGGAGATCAGAGCTGCTCGCCTAGCCCTTCTGGCATGGACCTCCAGATTAAAGGGGTTCCCGGTGAGAATCCAGTCAGACAATGCCACGGCGGTGGCATACATAAACCACCAAGGGGGAACCAGGAGTCAGGCCGCTCAGAGGGAGGTGAGCTTGATTTTTCAGTGGGCAGAGGTTCATGTACCCTGCATTTCGGCGATATTCATTCCCGGAGTGGACAACCTGCAGGCAGACTTCTTAAGTCGCCAGAGTCTGTTGCCAGGGGAGTGGTCTCTGCATCCCCAGGTCTTTCAGACAATCTGCCAGAGGTGGGGAATGCCGGACGTAGATATAATGGCATCCAGGTTCAACAAGAAACTAGACAGGTTCGTGTCTCGAGCGAGGGATCCTATGGCCTGCGGAACCGATGCGTTGGTTTGCCCTTGGCATCAATTCAAACTTCTATATGCATTCCCTCCGCTACAGTTACTCCCTCGCCTGTTGTGCAGGATCAGAGTGGAGCACAAGCCAGTCATTCTAGTAGCTCCGGCTTGGCCCCGGAGGACTTGGTACTCGCTAGTCCTGAAGATGGCAGTGAGGAGACCCTTGGACTCTTCCTCTACAACCAGACCTACTCTCACAAGGCCCGATCCTCCACCCTACATTACAGCGTCTAAATTTGACGGCCTGGAGGCTGAATCCCTGATTCTCAGGGGTAGAGGTCTGTCTAGGCAGGTAATTCCTACCCTGATTAGGGCTAGAAAGCCGGTCTCCAGGGTGATTTATTACAGGGTGTGGAGGAACTACGTAGGCTGGTGTGAATCCAAAAGATGGAATTCCCGCAAATATACTATTGATAGGGTGTTAAGTTTTCTCCAGCTAGGAGTGGATAAAGGCCTGGCACTAAGCACAATCAAGGGACAGATCTCAGCTCTGTCAGTGTGGTTTCAGAGGCCGCTGGCCACCCACTCGCTGGTAAAGACCTTCTTACAGGGGGTCTTGCGTATTAATCCTCCTGTCAAGTCACCAATTTGTCCATGGGACTTAAATCTTGTCCTGTCCACTCTACAGAAACAACCCTTTGAGCCGTTGGCTGAGATTCCTTTAGTCTTACTGACAAGAAAGTTGGTTTTCTTGGTCGCCATAGTTTCGGCCAGGAGAGTGTCAGAATTAGCAGCCTTATCGTGTAAGGAACCATATCTCGTTCTGCATAAGGACAGGGCAGTTCTCCGGCCCCATCCTTCCTTTCTACCAAAGGTTATATCCAAATTTCACTTGAACCAGGATTTGGTACTTCCATCCTTCTTTCCAAAACCCACATCTAGAAAGGAGGGGTTGTTGCATACCTTGGATATTGTCCGGGCCATGAAGGCCTATCTTAAAGCTACAGAAAAGATCCGGAAGACAGATGTGTTATTCGTTCTACCAGATGGCCCCAAGAAGGGGCAGGCAGCTGCAAAATCCACCATCTCGAGATGGATTAGACAATTAATCATTCAAGCCTACGGTTTGAAGAGGTTGCCTCCTCCTTTGTCGGTAAAGGCCCATTCTACCAGGGCCATGGGCACCTCCTGGGCAGCACACCATCAGATCTCTATGGCTCCGATATGCAAGGCGGCGACGTGGTCATCAGTCCACACGTTTACAAAGTTTTATCAACTAGACGTGAGAAGGAATGCGGATTCTGCCTTTGGACAGGCAGTACTACAGGCTGCAGTTTAAGATCCTCGGGATCAGAAGCACCCTTGGTTGTAAAAAAGAAAAAAAAAAAAGTTTTTTTCTTGACTAAGTTGGAATTATTATTATTATTTGAGTATACCTCTAAATTGAATCCTTCTTTGGAAGATGTCTCCCTCCCCTCATTAAAGCATTGCTTTCGGACATCCCATATAGTAATGAATATGCCGCTCTGTGTCCCGTGATGTATGAGAAAGAAAAAGGGATTTTTAAATACAGCTTACCTGTAAAATCCTTTTCTTGGAGTACATCACGGGACACAGAGCTCCCACCCCTCTTTTGGGGAAACATTTTGGGAGGCATACTGCTTGCTACAAAACTGAGGGACTCCCTCTAGGGGAGGGGGTTATATAGGGAGGGGACTTCCTGTTTGAGATTGCCAGTGTCCACACCTGAAGGTACTCCATATAACCCATATAGTAATGAATATGCCGCTCTGTGTCCCGTGATGTACTCCAAGAAAAGGATTTTACAGGTAAGCTGTATTTAAAAATCCCTTTTTTGTTTTTGTTTTGGGGTTTAATACCGCTTCAGAGACTGTAAAGAACTCCCAGTTATAGATCTTGGATTTTTTTTTTCACCCATTTTGAAGTCTTATGCCTCCTGCTACAAAATTAAATAAGCTTTTCCTAAGAAGTATGGAAAACTTAGGGCTGAAACAACTAATCGATTATAAAATTAATCGATTACAATTTTCATAATCGATTAATCGGCCAGTAACATAATGGGGTTAAAAAAAAAAAAAATTGGCCCTTTATAGTACAAAAAAGCAAATCGCTACTGTAAATATTACTTTCACTGTCCCACGGTAAAAAAAATGAACCCCTAACAGTAGCAGTTATTTTCTTTTTTCGTGCTTTAATTTTCTTTTTTTAATCCCATTATGTAACTAAACATCTCAGGCCGGGGTCAGACCTCTGTTTTTTGCAGAAACACACTACAGTTCATTTACATGTTTTCCTATGGGACACGTTGACATCCATGATTTTTATTCAGCTGCTGCGTGGAAAGGGCAAGGACTTAATGCAAAACGGTACTATTTTTATTAATTTTTTCTGGTTCAATATACTTCAATGGAGAAGCTGCAGAAAGGCATGTAATGTGTTTTTGCGGCAATTTGTGTTTTGTAATCTGCCAAACATCAAATTGGCTATTAATCGAAACAATAATCGGGCAACTAATCGATTATAAAAATACTGATTAGTTGCAGCCCTAGTGATATAAATGTTGTGCTCTGTTTTCTAGGCTGCCACCTCTGTAGATGCTGAAGATGGCTTGCGTTTTATGCAAGAAATGATTGAACTCTCCAGCCAACAGCAGAAGGAACAGCAGTTGCCACCGCGTGCCGTTCAGATAGTTTCTCATCCATTTTATGGAAGAGTGGTATTGACTGCAGGGCCTGCTCAATTTGGAATGGATCTGTCCAAGAACATTGCAGGGGTGAGTACTGGTGTTTAAAATACATTTGTTAGTAGCTGCTTGGAATCTTTTCTTGAAGAAAAATATAGTTTGCCATTAGTGACCTTCCAAAAATCGCAGTTGCATGACTGTCATGCTGACCTACTTGCGGTTCTAATTTTAGTTGATGCCTGTCTCCGGACAGGTATACAGATTGCACGTTCTAATAATTAAATAACATTGCATAGCATAGAAGTAATGGAATGTCTGTGTTGGCTCCCTCTACTGATTTATTTACTAAATATTTTTTTCCAAATAGTGGGAAAAGTGTTATTTTAAGACTCTCTGAAACCAGGGATCTTTATGTACACCAGTAGAGCTAAGCATTAATCCATTTATTGAAATATCAGATTTCAGTAGTGTCAGGTTGGCTGACTCTTAGGAGTCTACGTACATGAAAAAGGTTTAACTTTAAGTTGCTGTCTATGTATATGTTTACTTAAAATACGTCTTCCCAATATTTCTGCCTCATTTTACCTCAGTTTTTATTATTTTACTTTGGAATCATCAGTCAACTCTTTACTCACTCCTCACTGTCTTCTAATAATACAATAGATGCAGTGCACTGGGATCAGTGTAGCCTCAGTAAAGCTTAACTCAACAATTTGTGCAAATGGTTGTATTTGGCCATAGTGTGCAATGCAGATTTCTATCTCTGTGGAACCCAGATGCTTTAGACCACTTTAGGGGGGGGGGTCCACCATAATGGGCTAACCCTGGACCCACTATAGGGTCTAGCAACATGGACAGGTAAGACCGGGTCACCCTGTTTTTTACATGATTACTGTAGCCCCATTGCAAGTATGAGACACAATATCTCCATTACTTACCTCACATTATTTGTGTATCTTGAATAGTATGCATTAACATGTTAAAACTATCAGGCAAAAACCACAATATATGTTTAAAACGTATTCACTTTTCGGCCTTTTGCACAGGGGCGTAGAAAAGCCATGTTTTTTACTGATCTGGATATAGATGCATTGTAGTCTATGGAACCATACATACAACTGCATAAATATAGAGTAATAGAGCGAGGAGTACAGAGCCATAAAACAAAAATAAAAAAGTTTTTTTTGTTTTGAGTGCATTAATTTACACGTGTACGCATATATACCCACTTGGCTCAAACAGATAGTGCAAATGGCAGGTTTTCTTAAAATCTGACTTTTAGCCAGTTATATTTTTTAGGGTTGCATGTAAATCAAATAGAAAAGAAAATAAATCCTTGCCACCCAAGGCACTAACTAAACATTTCAGGTTTCCTAACTCGCAGGTGAAGGGCTTCTCCCACTCACCAACAAAACAAAGATAATACAAACCTTTTCTTTCTCTCACAAAGCAAGCTTCACATTGCTGGCTTTCTCAGGGTTAGGCTTACTGAGTCCCAGACCAAAAGCAATCTCTTACTCCAGTCCTGCTTTATTTATACCACTGGTCACGGTCCCCGGTACTCAAGAGGAGTATGTCCATCGTATAAGCTTCCCTTGCTTTGTAACATAACAATCTAAGATCCCGTCGCTCACCCAGTCACTTGTTGGGACACAGCGTAGGGTGGCGCAAAACATCAACTGTTTATTGAAACACAAGTACAAAGAGATTTACAAAATGACACAGGGCGGGGTAAACTATACATTCGCTTTACATGAGCTACAGGTACATTCAGACTTTTCAACAAATAATTCAATCAGTTACTGGGCACATAGACAGCCTTATCAGCAGGAATGACCATTGGAGAAATTACCCCCTCTAGCAACTAATGGTTGACAGTGATTTCATTAACCTGTAAGCTAATGCACATACACCTATAACATCCCACAATAGTTTGCTACCAAGGTGGAGTGGACCCAATACTAGCAGACAGACAGAAGCAATAGGTGGCCCAATTAACAATGGGGAAAAAGACACTTAACAATAAACACACAAACCCCACCTCAGACGAAAAGTCTAAAACACGCTATAAGTCAAACTCCTACAATATTCCAGCAGTCTAAAAAGGTGGCATTAATTCATCTTCATCGATTTCTAAGGTATATTTCCCATAAATATTTCTGCCCCATTTTAAGGAGCCTCTCCAACCCTGTGTGCTGGAGGGTAACTATTTTCCCTCTGACCATTAACCTGTGCAAGATTAATATTCCCTCTTTCCATCCACTCCAGAAGGGAAGCTTTCTTGTCCTTTTTTAGAGTAATCCAAACCACGCTCTCAGCATCCATTAAGTGGTTGCCCATTATTTAGAGAATTATCTGCTCTCTCCATGGGCCATAATCGATGCGTAGGAGGCTTGCCCCTGTCCTGGCTGGATCTTTGACACCACCAGCTAGTCACTAGTGGACTGCAAATTCTTGTACAGAGCCAACACTGCCAAGGTGGCCCAGGTTTCACTTTGTTACAATGTAAAGTAGTTAAGTGTACAGCTTGTATTAGTGTAAATTTGCTGTCCCTTCAAAATAACAGAACACACAGCCCATATCTAAACTGCTGGCAACAAAAGTGAGCACAACCCTAAGTGAAAATTTTCAAATTGGGCCCAATTAGACATTTTCCCTCCCAGGTGTCATGTGACTTGGTGTTACATGGTCTCAGGTGTGAATGGGGAGCAGGTGTGTTAACTTTGGTGTTATCACTCTCACTCTCTCATACTGGTCACTGGAAGTTCAACATAGCACCTCAAACAGGCCTCACCATGGTCGACCAAAGAAGTTGCGTGCACAATGCTCAGTGTCATATGTAGAGGCGTATGAGTGCTGCCAGCATTGCTGCAGAGGTTGAAGAGGTGGGGGGTCAGCCTGTCATTGCTCACACCATAGTCTCTTCTAAAGATGATGCACAAG
This sequence comes from Rana kukunoris, assembly GCA_029574335.1. Lineage (NCBI taxonomy): Eukaryota > Metazoa > Chordata > Amphibia > Anura > Ranidae > Rana > Rana kukunoris. The sequence continues at coordinate 102,646,595 of CM056055.1, read as the reverse complement.
AAATCCTGCAAACAGTTTGCTGAAGACAAGCCGACTAAGGACATGGATTACTGGAACCATGTGCTGTGGTCTGATGAGTCCAAGATAAACATATTTGGTTCAGATGGTGTCAATTGTGTGTGTGTGTGTGTGGCAGCAACCAGGTGAGGAGTACAAAGACGAGTGGGTCTTGCCTGCAGTCAAGCATGGTGGTGGGAGTGTCATGGTCTGGGACTGCATGAGTGCTGCCATCACTGGGGAGCTACAGTTCATTGAGGGAACCATGAATGCCAAGATGTAATGTGACATACTGAAGCAGAGCATGATCCCCCCCCCCTCCCTTAGGAGACTGGGCCACAGGGCAGTATTCTAATATGATTATGACCCCAAACACACCTCCAAGACGACCACTGCCTTGCTAAAGAAGCAGAGGGTAAAGGTGATGGACTTGCCAAGCATGTCTCCAGACCTAATCCCTATTGCACATCTGTGGGGCTTCCTCAAACATAAGGTGGAGGAGCGCAAGGTCTCTAACATCCACGAGCTCTGTGATGTCATGGAGGAGTGGAAGAGGACTCCAGTGTCAACATGTGAAGCTCTGGTAAACTCCATGCCCAAGAGGGTTAAGGCAGTGCTGGAAAATAATGGTGGCCACACAGAAAAGGGACACTTTGGGCCCAAATTGGACATTTTCACGTAGGGGTGTACTCTTTTGTTGCCATCGGTTTAGACATTAATGGCTGTGTGTTAGTTTTGAGGGGACAGCAAATTTACACTGTTCTATGAGCTGTATACTCACCACTTTTACATTGTAGCAAACTGTAATTTCTTTAGTGTTGTCACATGAAAAGACATAATAAAATATTTGCAAAAATGTGAGGGGTGTGCTCACTCTTGCGAGATACTGTACATGTATATTGCAATATTATGAAGAAGAATTTTACACTATGTATAAGCTTACGCACCTTTACGCTCGTTTTATGTACGGACTTTTGAAAAAATTATCTCAAGATCTTTGTCAACAGGATCCTGTGTATAATCTTAGTTTCAAGTGTTTGACCAGGTGTTGCATAACACCACATCATACTTTACTTTACCACTGCTTGTGCTAGAGTTCGTTATAAAGTCCTAAGGCACTTCTTCCTGGCCTCTTGCTTCTAGAGATTAAAATCGCCCATAGCAATAGCGGAAACGAGTGCTAAGCTCAGGTGAGCATGGTGATTATGCTTCCTTTGCACCAGAGCAGGACCCCATTTTAACACCTGACTTAATACAGCCATCACTGTCCTGGGCTCAGAAATGCCAGGCTCCTCATCCAGCCATATTGTTTCTAATTCAGACAAATTCCAATATGCTTGTCTTAGAGGCAGGCCTAGAAACGAATGAAGAGGAACGGGAAGTGATGTTGAAGGAGGCTGCAGACATTCCCCCCCCCCCCCCCCCCCCCAGGCTCCTATACACTTGATGTTATGCCATCACACAGTATGCTTACTAAAGATATTCTCACTTCTGCTGTGCGCAAAAGCACTGGTGTTGTCTCACTTGATTCTCCACTGCCTCACCGTGCCACTTTGGATACAAAGAGACCTGCTAAATCCCAAAAAGATTTTCAGCCCTCCAAAACCATTGCTGAGCTCTATCCAATAGAAAATAATTCACAAAAAAAGTATTCTGTTCCAGTAGTAGACCGCTGTCTAAGTCTTAAACATCTTATTGTACAAAATGTACCTTCATTCAAAGTGTCTGCTTACAGAAAGTTTGAGATGCTCTTTAAGAGGTTGTAAACCTCTCTGTATTTATACCTGTAGGTAAAGCCTTATTCTAGGCTTACCTATAGGTACTGTAAATGTGCCGTTTAAGAGATGTTTACTGTATACTGCCGCCTGTGCCATTTCTTCAGAAGTGTGTGCTGTGACCGGCAGCTCACGCCGGTCACACAGTCAAAGTCCACGGTCCAGAAACATGACAGACGAAGAAATATGTGGCCTGCAGCGGGGGCTTTCGTCTGCAGGCAACCATCGCATAATGTGCTAGTATGCGATACGTCTAGCACATTATGCCTTTTCCTTTGCAGGGAAGAAAGACGGGGGGGGGGCTACAGAGGTTTTTACTTCCTTTTTAAAGGCTTTCTGAACTCTCTCAGGCCCGGGTCTGCAACTGGCTATTGCTTCATTTTCTGTCTGCCTGACTGCAGATAATTGTACTAGGACAGTGATGGCGAACCTTGGCACCCCAGATGTTTTGAAACTACATTTCCCATTCTCATGCACTCTACAGTGTAGTTGAGCATCATGGGAAATGTAGTTCCAAAACATCTGGGGTGCCAAGGTTCGCCATCACTGCACTAGGACAATATAAAGCCGAAAACTCCTGTTTGTTTCCAGAACAGTCTTTTCAGTAATTACAGCAATCGTCTTCTGCCGTCTTCTTTTTTTATTTTTTTGTGTTGATGCTTAAGAACCAGTTATGGCCCAGATCTCTAGAATGGCTGTTTTTTTTTTTTTTTTTTTGTTTTTTTTATCCGTAATGCGCACAATCTTGTGGTTTAAAGCCTGATTAGCTAAACTTTCTTATGTCCTTTGGAGAAGGGCATCTGGTCAATGAGGCACTTGACAAATTGACACAACAGAAGGCTCCATTTGCCTCCTCCAGGGTTTCTGCCACCTCAGAAGTTAAAGCCTGTGTAGAGAATGAGGTGCTTTGAATTCTAAGCCAATGTTCATTCCTTTTGACTTGGAGCACAAAATCCCCCAAGCACTATGTTGGGTCTGTTGACCTTCATTATTCTTGGGCAGTTCTGGTAACCTTGCTGTTGCCCATCATTCTAATTCATTGTTTAGGGATGTCCCTAGGGTCTGTGAATATTAAGCCTGTGTCCTGTACTGTACAGTTCGATAAAATATATTTGGGCTTACCTACAAGTTCTATATCTTGATGTACATGATACAGGTCACCCTTTCCTCTGTTCTTTGTTACTCTCTATTATTCTGATTGCTACAAAACCGAGGACTCACGGAGTGGGGAAGGGTTATAGGGTGATGCTCAGGGGTGTGTCCTTAAAAGGTGTCCAATCATATCCTATAAAGGTGCCAGCCTACATCCCAGGATCTATGACTATCAACCTGTATTCCAGGTCAACCTGTATTTCAGGTTATGGAATTTACAGGTTAGTCAATCCTCCAGAAATCCCAAGCACAGCTCAGATGTCCACTGAAAAAAAAAAAATATTAAAAGCCAGCAGCTACAAATACTGCAGCTGCTGACTTTTAATATTGGGACACTTACCTATCCTGGAGTCCAGCGCCGTCTGCAGCAGAGGGAGAGAAATCGCTCATCACTCTGATGCACCCCCCACACCATCCTCGTTGAGGGAACCAGAAAGTGAAGCGCTCCAGCTTTACTGCCCAGTTCCCTACGGCGCATGCGCGAGTCGTGCTACGCCTGCCGATTGGCTCCCGCTGTGTACTGGGAGTCTAGTGTTCCCAGCACACGATTGGGGGGGGGGAGGTGACGTCATGCCCGCAGTCTGCCCGAGACTGTGTGGCCTGAAGTGGGTGCAAATACCTGTCATTAGACAGGTATCTGTACCCCCCTCCCCCTGAAAGGTGTCAAATGTGACACCGGAGGGGAGAAGGGTTCCGATCAGCGGGAGTTCCACTTTAGGGTGGAGCTCCGCTTTATTGGAGATATACTGGGAAAAGTAAGCTCTAGATTTACTTTTTAGGCACTACAGTATACACAATCTTAAAATATAATTATTTATCGATACAAAAATGTAAAATCAGTTAAAATTCCTACTCTTTAAAAGCTTGAATGGAACCCCCAGAGCCTCCTTTTATAGCTCAAGAGGACAAACTCCCAATTCTAGGTTAGGTTAAATTAGATTAGGAATAGGATTAGGAAAAGTGTGGAAAAACATTCTACTACTGCTCTTCAGTATGACGATACTACATGTGTGAGGCTTTTTTACAGCCTAACCACATAGAGGGGCCCACGGAGCACTTTTTATTAAATTCTTTAAATTAACCCAAGAAAAAAACAAAACCCTGTCACCAGAACAGTGCCGTGTCACTATGGTGACATTGTACTGCTCTGGCTAAGGATCAGAGACTGTATGTTGAATTGGTGCTTCACTGCTATAGTGACTGTAATCATTTTTCAATTAAGTATGTAGTACAGTGCCCAACATTGTATTACTCACGTTCTTTCCTCTTCTCACAGCTGATCACTTTGAGAGGAATGACTTCAAAGGCTGCAGCCTTTGTTTACATCATTGGTCACAGAGATCACACAGGTACAGGGCTGATTTGTGACTCGTTATGTCTGAAGAACACAGCAATCGCGGGTTAAGCCACCGAACGTAGACTACAAAAGTTTTTATTTTGACCATAGATGCACTTTAACCACTTAAGACCCGGACCTTTAGGCAGCTGTGTGGTTTTAACAGACAATTGTGGTCATGCGACGTGGCTCCCAAACAAAATTGGCCTCCTTGTTTTCCCACAAATAGAGCTTTCTTTTGGTGGTATGTGATCACCTCTGCGTTTTTTTATTTTTTGTGCTATAAACAAAAATGGAGCAACAATTTAAAAAAAAAAGGCAATATTTTTTGCTATAATAAATATCCCCCCAAAAAATATATTTTTTCCTCAGTTTATGCCAATACGTATTCTTCTACCTATTTTTGGTAAAAATCGCAATAAGCGTTTATCGGTTGGTTTGTGCAAAATTTATAGCGTTTACAAAATAGGGAATAGTTTTAATTGCATTTTTATTAATTCTTTTTATTATTTTTTTTACTACTAATGGCGGTGATCAGCGATTTTTTTCGTGACTGCGACATTATGGCGGACACTTCGGACTATTTTGACACATTTTTGGGACCATTGTCGTTTTCACAGCAAAAAATGCATTTAAAATTGTTTATTGTGAAAATGACATGTGCAGTTTGGGAGTTAACCACAAGGCGGCGCTGAAGGGGTTATGTGTGACCTAATATGTGTTTACAACTGTAGGGGGTGTGGCTGTAGGTGTGACGTCATCGATTGTGTATTCCTATAAAAGGGATCACACGATCGATGACGCCGCCACAGTGAAGCCATGTTTACACACGGCTCTCCCCGTTCTTCAGCTCTGGGGACCGATTGCGGGACTCCAGCGGCGATCGGGTCAGCGAGTCCCACGTTCCCGGAGCTTATTAGAACTTAAGCCTAGTACACACTATTGGTTTTCTTACTTCAACCCAGCAGGCTGAAAAAAAAAGGTGCTTGGCAGAGGCGTGCTGTGCTAACTATACAATGTTAGCATAACGATCTTCCCGAGCTATTGTGTTCTGCCGATCGGATGCTGGTTTTCCAGCATGCCCATTTGACAGAAGCTGGCCAAAGCCTAAGGCCGACAGAAGCCTGTCAGGCTGTTTCTGTTGAACAGGCCAAAATTCAGCCTGCGTGTACCAGTCTTTACCCTGTTTTGTAGTTTTATGCTATGGTGAGGTTTTGATCCATATCTAAATTTTGGAAAGATGTTTCATTAAATGCAGTTTGTATAGTTATCAAGAAAATAATTTGATCCCAATCCCTGTTCATTAACATTCTTTTTCCACAGACCCGAGGCTTTGTAGCCAAAGCTGAACCTTACAGTGGCTGCTCAGAAATAATAAACTCTGAAAACATTAAAGGAAGAATTGCACTTATGCATAGGGGTCAGTGCATGTTTGCAGAGAAGGCTCGAAATGTACAGAAATCTGGAGCCATTGGAGGAATTGTTATTGGTAGGTGCTAAGAAAAGGTGACAGTCATCGATTCTGCATTCATGTTCTTACTTTGCTTGATGCCCTGCCCAACCTGAGTTAGTCTCTGTAGTTAATTTTTCTACATGTGATAATTATGTGTAGCTTATTAAACTGTAAGCTAAAATTACTGTAATTCTGTCTGCTCAAATGTATTTTTTTTAAATGCCGGCAGTACAAAAATCAAAGTTCCTTTTAAAACAGATCTTAAACAGGTGGAAGGAAGTTGGCAAAAAGAGCAGCACAGTGGCTAAGCAGCTTGGCAGCACTAAGTCGCTGGTTCGAATCCCAAACATGGCACTCCCTGCCTGGTGTTTGCATGTTCTCCCTGTGTGGGGTACTCAGATTTCTTGCCACACTCCAAAGACAAAAACCATACATTTCTTTTGTGTCAATAGATGAATTCTTATCTGCTATTACTGGGTTGCATCATCAGCTTTCCACAATCCTTTCCGCTAATTTGTGTGAATATGTCAAAGCTTCAAGGTCTGGGCTCATTGGATGTTGGAGTTTGGCAGATACCTGGAGGATTTTTTGGCAGATACCTGGAGCATGCTCCAAGCTGAGTGGGTCTCGGAGACGATCCCCATCCTAAAGGGGTTGGGCCTTCCATCTCCTGGGGCGTGTGCTTTGCCGAGGTGTGTAGCTGATTTGGACAGGCTCTGCTCTCGGGGTGATCTGTGATTGGACTGGAGAAGTAAAAGCCTCAAGGACAATCGGCTGTTCCACACCCTGCGAGCCCCTGGCTATGTATCCTGGGTTCTGCTTGCCCATTGGTGGGCCCAGAACTGGCATAGCGGGTTTAGCCATGTGGAGGAGAGTGGACACATGTCCACTCTCCTGCTCTTCTTGCTGCTGACCCAGAAGTGAAGTGTATGATGTCACTTCCGGTCCCTATTGACCGTTTTCCCCCAGCCTGGAGAGAACGTAATGACCCATAATCACCCATATACTGCTAAGCTACATTTGAGTTATGTAGCTTGTGTAACCCAATGTAGTTTTCCTTCCGAATGTACCCCTAAAATGTTAAAGCAAAGTATATAGACCACAGCCCTTGCGTTTGCACCTTCGCCCACAAATCAACAGTTGCAGCTGCCAAATCTCTATTCTGGAAGGCTCCTTTAAAAAAATAGAACGACTTTATTGCTAGCATTCCTTGTTCTTCTCCAGGTGGTTAGTGCCGTGAAGCTTTGGGCTGGTGGACAGTCCCTCGCTTCTGCCACTCTTGTGGATTGTCACTTCCCGAAGTACCCCACCTCTGGCAATTCTCTCTGCAGGTGGGTCAGTCTCTTTTCCATCTCTCCTGGCTCCCCAGTTTTCCTGCAGTTCTCGTAAGTTTTTGCTAATGCCAAGCTTATCATTTGGATTTTAATTGTACATTTTGGATTTTCTACGGATTATTGTTCTGAACTTTTTTATGCAACTTTTGGCAGCTACAATCAATCCAATTTGTTTTCTTTTAATAAACATGGTATTTTTTTTAATTATTATTTTTATTCATAATTCTTTGGATCCGCGCATCCCCATTTGTCTATCTATGTTCTCTCTCATCTGGTCTTCTATAAAGTACCTATACAATTTTATTTTTTTCCAGCCAAGTATGCTTATCTGTATATTTGTGTTGCAGACGACAATGACGGTAGCAGCAGCGACACAGCTCCTCTCTTTCAAATGGCTGGCGATGGGAAGAATACTGATGACATAACAATTGCTATGCTGTTTTTGTTCAGCAAGGAGGGAAATATAATTCTTGATGCAATACGTGAATACCAAGAAGTGGAGGTTCTTCTGTCTGATAAGGCCAAAGATAGAGGTAAAATAGTCTTATGTTCATATGAAGCATTTACCATCCTACTAATTTATGTGTTCTGTAATATAACCTTTGGATGATTACATTTGGGCACATTATCTGCTTTTTATTGTAACTATATAAACTGTGTTTCTGTTCACTCTCCATTACAATGTTCTTGTCCTCTTTTTACATGAAGGCCAGTAGTTATATTAGAAATAAAAGCAACGTTTTTTTTTCCTTTCGTTTTTTGGTTAGAGGGTTTTAACTCCCATGATCATATATTCTTTTGCCCTTTGCCAAATCCATGATGTTTTCACCCTCACTTCCTGTCCTAGAGCTAAAAAAAAAGATTTCCCCTCCTATATTCCTTTTCTGGTGACATTAATCGGGACAATTTGAGAGGATGAATCTCCCTGATGTAGACATAGACAGTAAAAATATGACAGGTGTTCTAATCCCTTTCCATCCAAAACCCCCCAAAAAAAGTTTTACATTTTTTAGCTATAATTTAAGTGCTATTTGATCATCAGCACTTTTATCCAGTTAACAGTGGCCACACAAATAATCATGTAGTTGATCATTAGATGCAATCAAATTGAACAAGCATTTATAGGCATTTATTAACCACGGACCCTTCCATTGCTGTGGCAGAATTTTGTTGATTACTTCTGATCAGTTGAGGAAATATCTGTGTGAGTCAAATAATAAAGCACAAATAAATCCGTTTCTCAATTCAATTGATTTATGAATGTTGCATCATTTGACATGTTAATCAAAGAGGAGACGCTTGTTTGAGATCAAATTTATGCATTGATTAACAAACCAAATGTAAAACATTTTAGCTAAAAATGTGCAACCTAAACTGGTAGACTGGTTTTGGTCACACCCCCTTCCCCCGTCAGGTCTTTTTACCATATTTGCAAGTATGTAAAACATATTTGCACATTATGGCATACTCGGTCAGCAATGTGATGCCTTCCAGCACTGCGATGTCCACAGCTCGTTTCCTTGGCAGGCTTTTCCAACTTTTTGTGGGTTTAGAGTCTTTTACCTTCTGATTGGCCAGGTGGGAATGTGTCCGTGCACAAGAATCGTGCCAAGACTATACACATGGCTGACTGCATGCACTGCTCAGTATTCTCTAAAAGAAGCATCTTCAACAGAAAATCAAAACCATTTCTTCGGTCATATAAAATGAACATGACTGCTCGGCACTTAAAAAAAAAAAAACAGACTATACTTCCCCTTTAAACATTCAGCTTGTTTGTCCAGTTGGCTCTGGAATCCCAGGCATTACAGCTTCCTATACTGTATATAGATTTGTATTTATATATATATATATATATATATATATATATATATATATATATATATACACACACAGTATATAATTTTCTTCTTCAGAATCTGTAATGTGAAAATGATCATTCTGCAAAAGCAAACTATTTTGTCCGTAATTTCAATGTATTTTAAAAATGCAGATCTATTTCACTTGTGTATGATTCTTAATGTGTTATAATATAGTGATCTTCACAATGAAAATCCTATGTTTATCGTATGTTTTCCCTTCTTTACTTGTGCTTCTCCTGGAATTTCAGCTACCATTTTTAAAGGTAAAATTGTCCCAAACGACATTATTGATGCCAGTAAGTATTTTCCGCTAACAACGTTGCATTTTACTTTAGGAAAGGCTTTTGTCCACCTGCATTGTGTTCCTATGTTTTGAAGTACGTTTTTGGAGCACATGTCAAATGCAGGTTAGGGCCCTTTCACACGGGGCGGATCAGTATTGATCCGTGTCCGTTTGCTCAGCGGGGATCGCTCCTTAAATCCCCGCTGAGCCGTCGGATGACAGGGCGGTCTCCGTACACTGTGCAGGGACCGCCCTGTTTTTTCTCCACTCTCCCCTATGGGGGAGCGGATGAACACGGACTGTGTGTCCGTGTTCATCCGATCCGCTCTGCAGACGGAAGAAAAAATAGGGTTTTCTTCCGTCTGCAAAAGCGGATCTTTGCGGAGGCGGACAATTACAGGTGTCAGCGGATGTTCATTCGCTGACACCCGCTATCCCATAGGGATATACATGTATGTCCGTATTTCATCTGAAAACGGATGGATGAAATATGGACATACGGTTCGCACGTCTGAAAGGGGCCTTAGAAAGAAAATCCTCTGATATTGAGTAGTGCACATGGCACTACTGTTGCAAATGCTAATTTAATATTTTTTTTAAAAATCAAATAAAAATGAATAAAATTGCAAATGCTGCATTTGACCTGTTTAACACTAGGTTTCTTTGGAGACAGCTTGTAATATTAAGGGCTGTTCAAACTGCAGACAACAGATCAAGCACAGCCTTTTCGGCTCAAATGTTATTTTTCAATTCAAATGCAGCTGCATGCTTTTGAATGGAAGGCGCGGTGTTTGACTTGAATGCCTGTCAGCATGAATCCTTTATATTCATGTTAAGGGCACGTCAACCAAGACATTATAGCTGTGGGGACCACTGGTAGAATCCCTGTCAGATTTAGTATTGCTGTTTCCTTACTAGGTGGGGTCACTGACCCTTTCTGCTCTGGTTACTTGTCCCACTGGCCACTGCTTATATGTAGTGTATAAGTGAGCGAAGGAAAACAAAACATATTCTATACATCTCTGCAATACATGCACATTCACCCTTGTTTTGTTTCTTTTAACAACTCTGCAAGTAATAAATATAGCTGTTTATACTGCCAAAAATGTAATGTGCTTCTAATGTGTAATATAATAATATCCTTACAGGATTTCTCTAACTTGTAAGAAAACCTGAATGGACTGTTTGGGCAATTATGTGGCAAATGAGGTTTAATGTTGATAAGTGTAAGGCTGGGTTCACACCTAATACCGATGCGGCTCCCAGCAGGGGCCCTGTGCATCCTGGTTCATTGTTTCAGGACCAATTTCAGACAGAATTTTTGGCTGAATTGGGACCTGAAATGGACCAAAAGACATCTGTGCAAATTCGGACTGAAGCCTCATCAAAAATATGTGAAGCAGCTCCATGGAGAGCTATTCACGATCTCTTGCTGTTGCGAATTGGAATGCGGGGACTCTATGGCTTAAAATATGCACGCATGAAAAAGGGAGTACAACTAAGGGGGTCATCAAGAAGGATCTGGGTGTTAATTATATATCGCTGAATTCCAGGATTTAAGCAATCTCAATTTTACTCAACTGGAGCCCACGGTAACATGATAATCGTTATCTCCTTTTTACCTCCTTGGGTCCTTTTTCTGGTGTCCACATCACTGCCTGCTTGATATGCAGACCTCCTCATGGTGGAGGCAATACTTTCAGCAGACAGGTCCCTCTCTCATAGGCTCCAGAGGCAGGGCAGTGAGGGGACCAGTGCTCAAGAGGATGATGAGCAGAGAAAAACATTAGTTTGGTTCATAGAGGAAATTGTGACTTTGATCCATTAAACTGCTGCATGGCTTAGGAAGAGGTGTTTAACCACTTCAGCTTTCTTTTGGTGCTATTTGATCATCTCTGCGATTTTTATTTTTTTGCGCTATAAACCAAAAAAAGCGTCAATTTTGAAAGAAAAAAAAAACTGCTATAAAACAAATTTCTTTATCAGTTTAGGCCGATATATATATTATACATATTTTTGGTAAAAAAAAATCACAATAAGCGTTTTTATTTTTATTAATGGTGGTGATCTGCGATTTTTATCGGGACTTCGACATTGTGGCGGACAGATCGGACACTTTTGACACTTTTTTGGGACCATTGACATTTATACAGCGATCAGAGCTAAAAATAGCCACTGATTACTGTGTAAATGTTACTGGCAGGGAAGGGGTTAACACTGGGGGCGATCAAGGGGCTAACTGTGGGGGGGGGGGGGGCTAACTGGGACATGACATAGATCACTGTTCCTGAACAGTAGATCCCTGTCATGTCACCTGTCAGAATGGGCATTTGCCCGCTCTGCCTGTGTTTCAAGGCAATTGCAGGCGTCTGGAGGACGTCAAGTCCTCCCGAGCCGGCGTACAGGTACGGCGATTTGTGCAGGAGAGCCACTGTGCCACGGTCAAATGACGGTGGCCAGTCTTAAAGTGTTTAATATCGAGGCTGAACAGTAAGGTAATTGATGCTCAATGCAGTATTTGAATTTCATCTTTTCATGGCATTATTATTGGCATGCAATCCAAGCTGTAGTTCCTAAAGAAAACAAAATACTTTCTTGTATTAAAAGTAGTATAGACTTTAGAGCGTGAGACATAATTGTGCCCCCATACAAAGCAAATTTAAGATTATCTCCGGAATACGCAATTCAGTTTTGGGCATCAAAAATATTGTTTTTTTTTTTTGTTTATAGCATAAAAAATAAAAATATATTTTATTTGGCTACAGTATTGCACATCTGTGCAATTGTCAGTTAACCACTTCCAGACGGCCGTACGAATATATGCGGCCGCTGGGCGCTGCTGAATCTCTGACTGGACACATATATGCGTCCAGCGCTCTTCCTGGCCACTAGAGGGCGCGCGCGTGCCCGCGGCATTCCTGAGGTACCGATGCGCGTGCCTGGCGGTCGCGATGTCCGCCAGGCACTCGGAGGTTACTGGGACAAGGCATGGATCTCTGTGTGTAAACACAGAGATCCATGTCCTGTCAGGGGAGAGAGGAGACCGATCTGTGTCCCTTGTACATAGGGACACAGCATCGGTCACCTCCCCCAGTCACCCCCCACACAGTTAGAACACACCCAGGACACACATTTAACCCCTTCCATGCCCCCCTAGTGTTAACCCCTTCACTGCCAGTCACATTTATACAGTAATCGGTGCATTTTTATAGCACTGATCGCTGTATTAATGTGAATGATCCCAAAAATGTGTCAAAAGTGTTCGATGTGTCCGCCATAACGTCGCAGTCCCAATAAAAAAATCGCAGATCGCCGCCATTACTAGTAAAAAAATTAATAATAAAAATAATAATTCTGTCCCCTATTTTGTAAGCGCTATAACTTTTGCTCAAACCAGTCGCTTATTGTGATTTTTTTTTTTTTTTACCAAAAATATGTAGAATAATACGTATCGGCCTAAACTGAGAAAAAAAAAAAGTTTAAAAAAAAATTGGGCTATTTATTATAGTAACAAGTAAAAAATATTCTTTTTTTTCAAAATTGTCGCTCTTTTTTTGTTTATAGCGCAAAAAATTAAAACCGCAGAGATGATCAAATACCACCAAAAGAAAGCTCTATTTGTGGGAAAAAAAGGACGCCAATTTTGTTTGGGAGCCACGTCGCACGACCGCGCAATTGTCAGTTAAAGCGACGCAGTGCCAGAAACTGAAATTTCACCTTGTCAGGAAGGGCTATACGTGCCCAGTAAGGAAGTGGTTAAAGTACTGCAGTGCTGTATCACAAAAAATGGCCTGGTCATTGAGGGGGTAAAGCCTTCCAGGGCTGAAGTGAATAAAATATACTTTTTATACAAGATCAGTTTTTTAATCAGTGAGTCGTGATAAAGCTAATGGTCCTGCTTTTAGACCTTATGGTATTTGTGTAATAATGTGAGCAATTATTTTGCACTAAACTAATTTTTGTTCTGTTTTTAGATTTGGAAGAGGAGAGTGGTACACAGAAATCAACAGAAAATGACTCTAGAAAAGATATTCAGACAGAAAGTTCCTTATCTCAGCAGAATTTAGGAGATGCCCAGGACTCTGAAGAAATGGTGTCTGAATCAAAGTCTGAAACTTCCCAACCCCACAAAACTGACGGTTCTCTTCATCCTAAGAATGAAGATGTCTCACCAGACAGTAAACCTGCTCTACCTGAAGATACACAGAGCACTGGAGATAAGATTCAGGATTCCGAAAACTCGAAATCTGAGAGATGGGACAAAAATGTGCAGCCAATAGAGTCCATATTGGCAGATTGGAAAGAAGATATTGAAGCTTTTGAAATGATGGAGAAAGATGAACTATGACCAAAATAACTGAATTCAGAACTCCTATTGAAATGGTGTTCAAAGCCTTCCCTAAGGGAAAGAGCTTATTGTTAACATTGTACGTGAAGGATCATACCTAGCATTGTCTTCTGTGAGATTTTATTGGGTCCACAATCACCAAGGCATGACTGTTCCAAATGTTTTTAAGGATCCATTGACTCTCAACACTTCATAAATTATATGTAAAAGATCAAAGTTCTATTTTTATGACCTGCCAAGTGCTTTGTTAACGTAAGAAAGCAAATGCTTATAGCATTTTTGAAAGACATCTATCCTCATTTTTGTTCTAAATTGAGAACTGGGTTTGGGTATATTGTTAGATTTATTTATTAAATTGTTTTGACACTTGTGCAAAAGAAGTCATCACAGCAGTTCTTGAAATCCTGAATTCTTCAGTGAATTTGTGATTTGGTTATGGACCTAAATATAATTCTGTTTATTGATTTGTAACTGTGATTGAACCATGAAATTATATGCATTATTTTTTTCAACAACTGATAGCAAAGGTAGCAATACTCAGCATGGGCAATAGGGACCATAATGCTTTCTTTCTGGCTTATATATATATTTTTTTGTTTGTTTTAATTTAAAGCCATATTTTTACATCAGTCTGTAAAATGAGACATGAAAAATATTCTAATTTCCCATCTCACAAAAAAATGTGTACTATTTAAACTTGAAAAAGGGATGTTTTTTTTTTTATATATATATATATATATATATATATATATATATATGTTCTTGAAATGCCTTTTAACCCCCAGCAAGTATCAGCGAAAATAAGAGAACCCCAGGCTAGGTTAAAATTGCTAGTAAACTTTCATAATATCAGATATGAGTATTTTATTTTTGTTTTGTTTTTTAACAAACAACAACGAAGAGCTGCGGAAATGGCAGTCATAAGGATTACCAAAAATCTCCAGATTTGTAGTTGTAAATGAGGAACGCTGCACTGTGGCATTGAACTGTTTTATGGTGCAGTAGCGGAACATCCAGTAGTGGCTTCATGTTGCTCACTGCCATAGTAGTTCAAAGCTTCCTAGTGCAGCAAACGGCATCCGAATACTAAAATGAAACAAGGGTATATAGCAGTAAACAGAACGTATTTATTACATTGTGTTTTGCCTCGGGTACTCAAGTTTTACTGTGCAATATTTGCTGTTAAGCAGTGAGCTGTTGGGTTTAACAGCTGCAAATAAAGTATTAGGTCAAGTCAGAACTTTTTGAAGGAAATCGCTACTGTACCGTGAAAGAAGCCGACACTGGCAAGAAACCAGGATCAGATTGACCGTTCTAAAGTAAGGTATGGTACATTCTGACTCTTGCGCATAATATTTTTGGCAAAACAATCCTGTTTGTAAATGTCTACAATACTTTTTTTTTCTTTTGATCCTGTTTTTTTATTTATCTATTTCAAGATTTTATAAGGAAAGGGCTAAAGTGTACAGTACTTGCTTGCTAATCATTCTGTAATAGGTTAAACTATAGGGTCCTTTTACATTTTGCCAGAACTTTGATCACGAAAAATACTTTCTAGATCCTTTTTAAACATATGTGTATTTCTTTTAAAGCTTAAAATGTGCTTGAGTACATTTTGTAAATGATTGTGAATTAATCTTCGTTTTGTTCTGTCATAAGGGTATACATTGTTCTTATACTGAGAACAGCACTTCGAGGGGAACTGAAAACTGTAAAGCTATTCTATGTTATAGGGAACGTATAGAAATGTTACTTGTGCCTAAGCAGTACTCTGAAAAGTGTACTATTTTTTTTTTTTATTATTATTATTTTGAATTCCTCCTGATAAAACAGCATTTCACTTCCTGGTATGTGAGAGGACCTGGGCACTCCTTTATATCTGCAGTGCTGGAACTAAGACTAACTTCTAATCTCAGGAAATTTGGAGTGAGATTTGGTGATGTCACTATTGTTCTACTTGCTTGGAGCCTCTGTAGTAAGGGTACAAAAACCATGCCTGTACCATGATGGCCATCTCCACCCATAGAAAGGGTGCAGAACTGGTGACTAATGATTTGCCCTCTGCCTGTATTTTTTGGGCACAGCTTTCAGAGTTCAGTTCCTCTTTAAGTTAACATCGGACATCGTTGCACAAATCATTGTGAATTGTCAAGCTGCTATTGTTTTAAGTACAATTGCTAGTTACATTGAACTAACAAGTGAAGTATTTGATCATTTTCTTTAGCGCCACCTCTTTCTGTTGTATTTGTTTTAATAATGAAACGTCTCTAGTAGAGCTGCACAATTAATCGTGAAAAGATTGTGATCTCGATTCACCCCCCCACGATCTCCAGGCTAAATGACCCGGAATTTTCGGGTGTGGCCATAGGAAAGTCCCCGACTTCGGTCTAGCTCTTAAACGGCGGCCATCTTGGTACACCCGACGGCGGCTGTCTCGTCAGGAAGTGACGTTTCGTCGCCGCCGTCTTGCTCCACCCCACAGTCCTGCACAG